>VZRL01005946.1:655999-739905 GCA_013397895.1 Origma solitaria
CCATCCCTGCCCAGCCTGTCCTGCTCACAGCATCCCTGCCCAGCCTGTCCTGCTCATGCCATCCCTGCCCAGCCTGTCCTGCTGTGCCATCCCTGCCCTGCCCCTCCCCCATTCCCCACGTGACACACACCTGACCTCGCTCCACAGCGCCCCCTGCAGGCACATGGCAGTCACTGCACCTGCCCTGCCCGGCCAGGAGCCAACAGCGCCCCTGCTGGCTGTGACCGGGACTGCACCTAAGGGACAGTGCCTGCCAGCCCAGGGACATCTGCCACCGGGTTTGGGTTTTGTTTGCTGTTACTATTGCTGTTATTGATTGATTGCCTCATTATAGACACTAGTAAAGAGCTGTTATTCCTTTTCCCATGTCTTTGCCTGAAAGCCCTTGATTCCAAAGTTATAATAATTCGGAGGGAAGGGGGGTCTCATTATCAGTTCCAAGGGAGGTTCCCACCCTCCTTAGCAGACACTTGTCTTTCAAACCAAGACAGGAACATAGAGTTGGCGTGATGCAGTCAGAATGGGAACTCTAAAAAATCCTTTCCCATGGTCCTGTCACAGACAAGTCCATAAAGTAACAAATGCCAGGTATGACAATATCTCTGTCAGGTGTCATTCAGCTCTGACTTCTGCACATCTGTCTGGTAGCAACTCTAAAGGCAGAAGATGAGTGCAGTTAGAACCAATCTTGGTGGTTTGCAAAGCATTGTTTATGCTTTTATCTGCATTCCCTGGGATCAGGGGCTGGATCTTGCCTTTGGCCTTCTTTCTAGAGCTGACCCAGTGAAACTCTCCCCACTCAGCTCTCAGCAAACAATAAAAAGAAAAATGCAAGCTTTTGATGACCGTTTCACCACCCTTGGGAGGAAATGCGTTGGTGTAGCCACGTTTCATTTCTCTATATTGTCCTAATCTAATTCCTCATGTGGGGCTTATCACAGAGCAGGGCCCAAGCTGCAGTGCCCAGGATGTGCTGCTGGAGATGGATAATTCTTTCTTTTTAACAGTTCTTTCCCCGCTGCAGCTGAAACCACCGTGCAGAGCAGCACAAACTCTGCTGGGAGAAGATACCTCTGCCAGTCCAAATTTATTTCTGTTCACTGGAACAATTGCTTAGAGGTGTGTGGTGGTTTCTCTTGGTAGTAGGGAAGGTTAGGCTTCCAAAACATTGAGAAATGCTCTAAAATATGCATTTTCCAGGCACAGTTCATACTGGTTTAGAAAACACAGAAATGAAACCACAACTGAGGTACTTGATGCTGAAAAGGAAGCCCCCAGTAATGTCTGCTCTGTTGCAAGATTATAGGCTTCCTCTATTAGGCTCAGCCTAACTTCTGGAATAAAAAGAGATGAAAAACTGTCAGGGAAACAAATGAACTGTACCACGTCATTGTATTTGTTCTGGGGAAAAGACTGAGAATTAAAACTACTGTTTGCAAGCAATCTGCCCTTCCCAGAGGGTTCATCCCTTGTGTTTTGGAGGTCTGCACTCTGGATAATTCATATCAGAGCCCCACTGGTGCGTGGAACTGCTTTGATGATAGTGGCAGTTGGATGTTTAAGTGAGTGTTCCAGCTCCAGCTCTTGTACTTCAGTCTAGCACATATCTGGGGGTGTTCTGTTCTGCTTTGGCATCCCTTGGAATCACAAAAATGTTCTGAAATCTGGAATTTCATGCCACACATGTCAAGGGACATATTTCTGTAGTAAATTGCCTTGGTGAATCACACAATGCAAGGTGAGGGACTGGATCCCAAGAGAATTACCAAGACCAAATCAAGTTATCCCTTAATGAGAATGGAGACAGTCAGGAGTCTGCATTAAAGCAGCCAAACACCTTCCCAGTGCAGAGGGGAACAGAGGAGGAAAGAGAAAATCTCTTGCCCTCTCTGAGATGAAGAATGAAAGATGTAAAAATCAGTGCTGTTTAAAATTTGGTAAATGGAATAGAATCCGTCATCACAAAGCATCCTCTGTACTCATCTGTCCTTGCAGGCACAGAACAGACTTGGCAACTGTCTCCTGCATGAAAAAGGAAAGGTTTAAATGCTTGCCTAAGCTCTTCAAACAAAATAGCACTTTGCAGTTCAAAACTGTGTTCTCTGGGACTTTGTAACTGCGAAATGTGAAACTGTTTCTCTGCATTTTCACCATGGTTAGTATCCATGTGTCAGTGGGGTTTGGAAATCTTTCTCTCCATGGTACAGGGAATTTTTTGTCATTGCAAAGGGTTTTCCTCTAGGGTATAAATTTAATATAAAAGGGATTCATGATACTCATGCTATTTTCCCCTCACAATCAAATCAAATTGGCTGGTGGATGCATCTTGGACCAGTGACAGACCAGATAAATCCTCCTCCACCTGCAGACTGGAGGCAGGAATACTTTGTCACATCAGTAGTTACAATTTGACTTTAGTTTGCTTTTTCCCTACCAAGCTCAATTTGATTTGAATTTCTGAAGTCACACAGGGTGAGTCAGATGTGGTCAGGCCAAAGGAAGTTCTTGAATCATTCCCAAAGGAGGGAAAACATGAGTCAATTCCGAGAGTTAAGCACATGGAGACATAAAGCACCACAGATCTTTCCACGGTTCAGTGGGAGAGAAGGTGCCCCAGATATTGGATTTCAGGGCTCTGGAGTCAGCAGGACTGAGAGCTGTGGAGGTGCTGGGGCAGCGACATGATTTCCACAGGGAGGACACAATTCCTGGCATTCATTAGCATTCCTGCTGCAGCTGGATCAGCCTGGGTGCACAGATTGCAATTAATGCCTGTGCTTCCCCCAGAGTCCTGGGCAGATCTGTGCTCCTGGCAGGGCCCACAGGGAACAGTCACTGCTCAGCACCAGGGGAAAACCTCTTCTGCAGAGCCAGGAAACAGCAGAACCTGACCCACCACACAGCAAAAGTCCTGCTTAAATGTGCTTTGGCTTTGCAAAGCGCCACTTCCTGTTCATCAGCTCAGGCAAAACAAGGGGCATTGCTGAGGCGAGAGGAGCTGTTACAGGGAGCGGGGTAACAAAATCAGGTGAAAATTCCTTATATAAAGGGAGGACCTCACTGATAATTTTAATTTACAGTCAGGAATGTATCAAGGCAAATCCCTTTCTTTGAGCTCCTTTCTCCTGATTCGTAGCCCATTGCTGCTGCCTCATTACCCCCCTGGCCTTTGGTGGGGCAGTAAATCTGGAGGCCTAATGGTGCACAGGCCCCTTGGAGGACAGCCCTGGCTTTTCAAATATTCATTTCTATGCGGATCAGGGATATCCCAGTCTGGCTGTAATCAGGGGAAGAGGGAAGGAGACAAATAATCACTGAACATGACTGTTTGGGGAGCAATTCCTGTCAAAAAAACAATCAGCAGCAGAGGTGGATGCAAGCTGGCCCTGCAGCCCCAAGCACAAGGAGTGGTGTGGGCTTGTTTGATCCCCATAATTCTCTAATTGCTTCTTCCCTCAGCCCCAGCCAGCTGCTTCCCTCGGCTGGGCTGGGATGCCTGTTGTTCTCTGGGAGCAGGGAAAGGTGCCAGGCTGGGGGAGCTGCCCTTCTGTGTGCAGCCCCTGCTGCAGGAGCATCTGGCCTGCAAGGACAGGGCACCAAGCAGACCATCCTGCAGGGCACCTCAGCTCCTGGGCATTCTCTCTGCTCCTGCCAGCTGTGGCAGTGGATTATGGTCTGGAGCAGCAGCACAGCTCCGTTTCCAGTCCAGAGCCTGGCTTATTCCAGGTGGAACAGACCTGGGTGCTAGGCAAGCAGTTTGCAGCAAGTTTCCAGCCCCTGGGAGCTGAGCTGATCCCACGCTGATCCCACCCAGCTCCATGAGCAGGCAGCAGGAGTCATGGTCCCACTAATCCTGATTGAAATGTGAGTTAGAGCAGGGCTTGGATTCCACATCTCCGGAGTGATTGCTTGTGCCACCCAGCCCTCCCCAAAGTGTCCTGGGGACAATGACTTTAAGCAGAATGCTGTGCTGTGTGCTGGCACAGGAACCCAGGGCTCAGGGTAGCTGCGGGGGCAGCTCCCAGAACCTCACCCTGTGCTGTCCTGCGTTTTATTCACAGCCACAGCTCCAGCCTTGGCTTTTTTGTATTATCAGGTTAACAGCACCAGCAAGGGTGTATCCATCCCTTCACCCTCAGTGGGTAAACGCTACGTTTTTCCTTGAACAGGAATATTTAAACATTCATATGATAATGAAGAAAAAACCCCAACCGTACAAAATTTATATAAACTCATATCTGGCCCTCTGTGAAAAAATAATCCAGAGGCCACAGAACTGCAGGGCTGGCTCAGCCAGGCAGTGTCACAGAGAGCTCTTTCTCTTTAATTTTTTATTTGGATCCTCGCTGTATGTAGGTCACAATGACTTAAAAGAGCAGGCACTGACCAGACAAAACCAAACCTCCCCGAACAAAGCCATTGTTGCAGGAGGAGAATTTTTTCTCAAACAAGACCCTAAATTAGCACTGAAGGATTTTGGCATCCCCCATGTCTCACTCCATTGGGATTCCCATTCCCAGGGGATGGGCAGAGCTGCAGCCTCGTGTGCCCTGCTGGGCTGGCTCCTGCTTGGAAGGGCAGGAGGGGCCACGGAGCTGCTCCTGAGCCTGTGTGCTGTGCTGACGCCATGGAACCCATCCTGGCTGGATGCCCCTTCCTCAGGAGCAGAGGACGGCTGGGAAGCCTCTCCCTGCAGCTCCCACCCCTGTGAGCATCGTTCCATGGCCAACAGCCACTGCAGGCATCCCCTGATTCCCTGGGGAATTCCTCCTCCGCACAGGGGCACGCAGCCCAAACATCTTCCCTGAGCCTGCCAGCTTTGAGGGGAGGGAGAGCAGGCCCTGGTTTGGCCCTGGCTCAGCCTTGTGCCAGCAGAGAACAGCAGAGAGCACCAAAAACCCACAGGGTTCTCTTTTGGGAGAGGAGGGGAAAGCAGCCAGAAGTGGGGGCTCAGAAGGTCCCAATGCTCTGGCCAAAGAATCCTAGGGACACCTGGCTTGCGAACAATGCTGGGTGGCAACAGTGCAGAAAAAAATCCTCAAAAACCCAGTAAACAGGCCCTGAGCACAAATCACTGCTAGGAAAGCTCTGTGAAAATGCAGATTGATGGGTTTGAGATCAACAAAAAACCAACTGATTCTCCTTTAGCTTTAAAATCCAGGGGGATTTTGCATCAGGGGTTGGAAACAGAGCATCTTTAGGGTCCTTCCAACCCAAATCAGGCCTGTGATCACCTTGAGTTTTGTAAATATGACACAAAGCCCAGTTCTGATGCAGGCAGAGCTGAGCTATTTTGGCTCCTTTACCTCTCCTCCCTTTCAGAACACGAGCTGCGGCTCTGCCCTCGTTCCCCGCAGGGAGGGCTCAGCAGCACGGAGCTGGCACTGGATGGTGCTGTGGCCCAGGCACAGGTGAGCTCACCTGGCTGCCAGACAAACCCTGCTGCTGCTGGAACCGCCAGGGGAGCCAGAGGGACAACCAAAACCCTGCGTTAATGCTGAACCCAAATTCTTTTCAAACAGGAGATTTTGCAAGTGCATTTTCGGCCTGAGGAACCAGGATTTTGGGGAGCTGGCTCCCACCCAGTCACTGAACTGAGCATCCAGGCTTTTCAGCACCCTGAGAGCGATCTCTGTGTGTTACCAATCTGAGTCATTGGAAAAGGCAAGTTTCGGTTAAAAATCAAGTTTGAAAAAATGAACAATTTTCAGTATCACAGAATGTTCGGCATTGGAAGGGACCCACAAGGATTAAGTCCACCTCTTAAGCCCATATAGGGATTGAAGCCACAGGCTTTTTGTTCTCAGCACCCTGTTCTGACCAACTGAGCTCATCCAGCACTTTTTAGGGGTTTTTTTTTGCCCCTGATGCTTTCTCACTATTTAGGGGGGAAACAGCTGTTGTTTGGTACTCAGGAGTAAAGAAACTCTTAAGTAGAAGTTCAGATTTTGAAGTGTTTTCCAGATTTTTCTTCTAATTCCAGAAGGAATCTTTAAGAGAAATGTGGCTTATTCCAGGGTCTGAGAAAATCACAGCTGTTACCAACCTAGTCTCATTTTCCCACTTTTCTATCAATGTTGTTTGATTAATAAGAGCCAACTTAGTGCTGAGCAACTCAGGAATAAATAAAACTGTAGAAGAGGGACACCAGATGTAATAAAAGCCATTCCTGGAACAAGGAGATGCAAAGATCTGCTTGGTTTGGAGGTGGGGAAGGAATGGTTCGTGAAATGTGTGTATTTTCTCTGCCACAGAAGTGTATTTTCTTCTCCTGATAAATGTATCTAAGGCAATATAAACAATTTCAAAGAGCTGAAAGTATGCAGTGAGATGTGGCTGTGAATCACACACATCAAAGCAGAGCTGAGGCCCAGAAGTGTTTTTCTGTGCAAAGAAAACTGGCTTTTCTTGTATTTCAAGGAAAGAAATGGATCCTTCTCTGCTCCTCATGTTTTCAAACTCTGTCCCTGCACACTTGACTTGGATCAGTATTTTCAGTGGGGCACTTGCTAAACACTGCACCGGCATAAGAAAAATTCACTCAAATATTGGTTTCTCCTGTCTGCCTTTGAGATTATTTCAGATCAAATCCTCCTTTGCTTGGTTCCTGGGGTGGTTTCTCCCCAGCTCCAGGCAGGTGCTGCTGCACCTGAGCCTTCTCCCAGGTGAGCTGCAGGGGAAGGGAGAACAGGAAAGGCTTCAGAGGGTGACACAGAGAGGAGGGGACTTGGAAATACCAAAAGGTCAACTGCAGACCAGATGTGCCTCCAGAGAAAGAAAAGAGCAGTGTTTCAATTGAATGTTCCCTTGGACAGAGCTTCAGGAACCTGAAGGGAATGCTCTGGGACAGGAATGCTCTGGGACAGCTCTGGGACAGGAATGCTGAGGGAATGCTCTGGAACAGCAGGATTTCTCTGCAAAGGGTGGGAAGCCACAGGCGTTTGAGGAAAGGCTCCCAATTAGATTCTCTGGAGGATAAGCGCAATTCGGAGCTGTGTTATCTGATGTGTCAGCAAGGACAATCACACAGATATTATCAGGTAATAAAATCTTTACAACACAGCCCATGAACTGTAGATAAAGGGGGTGGCTTTGGGGTTTGGTCAGAAAAATCCAGAAGAGTTGCAATGATTCCTGTCTTTAGGGCTATCAGTTATTAACTTTATTCAAACTCTATATATTTCTATATAAAAAATCCAGAGAGGGAGGATCTTTAACTCTTTAACTCTCTTTTTTTTTATGACCAGCAGACCAGAAGAGTCTGCAGATAAAGTTGAAGTATATCTTCCTTTTTAGCAACCTTTTAAATATTGTCTGTATTACAGTAAAACCATAGGAGTTCAAAATATTCCACAGTGGCTCTTAATCCAAAGATGATACTTCAAAGGAATCTGAGAAGTTTTGTGGGAGCCAAATTGAGAGCAGCCAAAATTAGTTTTCCTGTGCCTTTTCAGGATACACAAATCCAAACTGGCTTAACAAAATTCACATCTTCTATTGCAGTTGTTACTAAACTTAAATATCAAGACAGCTTCCCATTTCTGCTGTCCATCCCCACTCCACTGAATTGGATAGCACTGATAATATTTACTACAGGATAACTTATTAAAGGGAAGAATCCCGAAGAAAGGAGAGAATTAACTCCCCAAGAAGGTGTGGTATCAGGTACATTTTCCAGGTTTAGCTTTCTGTCTCCAATTCCCAGCCCAGACCTGAGCAGTGCCCCTGAGGTTCCACTCAGAGATCAGGGACACCAGGGGGATCCAAGCCCTTCCTACAGAAGCTCTGCCAGCCTGTGCAGCCAGAATGAATCCTTTGGTTGTCTTGTTTTCTGGAAATTTCCTGTCTGGAGATCTAAACAGACTGAAGGTTCTCCTGATAGAGAGCTGTCACATTAAATAATAGAATTTTCTTTTAGGGAGTCCCCAAAAACGTTAGGTTTTGGAAGATCTGTGCCTTCCTCCCCTGCAGGTGTTTCCATCTCTGAATGCCTGGTGAGATCCTGTTTTTCCTGCTTTTCTTAGGCAGAGCATGTCCCGTGTGGAGCAGGGACAGGCTCTGCTGTGTCACCTGTGCAGTTTGGCAGGGGCATTTCTGTGCAATATTTGAGCTCTGTCCAAGCTGTGCAATAATTCAGCCCCATCCTGGTGATGAATTCTCTGCTGTTTAGGGCTGGAAAGCCTCAACACCTCGGCCCACACTAAACGGGCACTTAACGAGGCCGAGTGTAACAGGACTCCCCTGGAAATACCCAGCACATTAACACCGAATGAGCTCATCTTGAATTCATTAGCAATGATTACTCTGAGTGCCAGAGGAATTAATAATCATTAGCATTTCCTAAAGAAGGCTGCTGAGGAACTGCCAGATACAGTGGGTTTAGGGCTGCACAGACTCCCCGGCAAGTTTCATTCGGAGGGAGTCATTAAATGGAACTTGATGGTCACTGGAGAGTTCCCAGCGATATTTCCAATCCCTACTCCCAGTTGCAATCCAGCTCTAAAAGCACTTCAAAGACAGGCACTGCCTGCTTCAGTCACTGCTGGAATTACTTCCCTTATCCCCGATTTGTCTCCGGGTGAATCTCCCTGGCTTTCTGCAACTCTTCTGAAAGGTTAATAAACCTGGGAGGCTGCTGGGAGCCATCCAAGGGCAGGGGGACTCCACAGACAAAAAGAATGCAAAACCGCTGTATTTATGACTTGGTGCAAGAAAATTCTCAAAGTAAAGATATCCAAGGCTTTGATTTGGCTCCTTAAAGCTCCCTCTGTTCCCAGCAGCATTTGAAGACTCAGCTGTTTTGCATATCAGAGGTAGCTGACTTGGGAGGCAGAGGGAATTCGCTGCTCACTTTGGATGACCTTTTCCTTTGGGGATGAGCTTCCACAAGAGTTTTACTTCTCTGACAACTTATTCCTGTTCACTGTCTCCAAACGCTGCACATTTGGAATTTACATCAGCCTGGTACATTCAAATACAGCGCTGAGCTTTTCTGCAAAACTTCTCCTTGTAACCAGCAGAATCCTATCATGGAATCATGGAACAGCCTGAGCTGGAAGGGATCATCCAGCCCAGCTCCTGCCTTGCACAGACCCCCAACAATCCCACCCTGGGCATCCCTGGAGCTCTGGCAGCCTCGGGGCCGTGCCCATTCCCTGGGGAGCCTGGGCAGTGCCCAGCACCCTCTGGGGAAGAACCTTTCCCTGATCTCCAGCCTGACCTGCTCTGGCACAGCTCCTGTGGGTTTTAGCTGGAACTGAAGAGACAGGGTTTGGATGAGTGACCTGATGGATTGTGCAAGTGATGTCACTTTAGTGAAGTCAGAGGGACTCGATTCCTTTATTCTGGGAACAAACACTGTCCTGACTCAGTGGTTGGAGGATTGCTTACTGACATTCTGCATTCTCCAAGACATCACTGAATTTCATTGCATTTTATAACAAAAACGACAGGAATGGAAACATGGATTTATTTCAGGGCAAGTGAGCAGAACCAGAGGTGCAAATCCTCAGTGCCTGTTAAAAACTCTGCACAGACAGGTCCAGGCGTGGTCTCTGCTCAGACCCTGTACTGGAATGATGCTGACCCCCAGCACCAGGGGGTAAATAAATATTATTTATTTAATATTTATTAACACTACTGTGTGCATGGCTGTCTGTCACCTGCTCTCCCAAGCACAGAGTAGTGTCGAACGCCTCAGAGGTGAATAAACTGCTCAGTGTGAGGCAAGAGTGACCCACCCAGTCAAACAAACTCAGCCTGGCTCTGTGCCCACCACATTCCCCCCACTCTGAGTGCTGGAGACCTGTGGAGCTGTCAGCATTTTTATATCTCATCATGGGACACTTATCAATATAATCCGATCTTTATGGACAGGGGACATAAAAACTCAAATACTGTTCATATAATCTGATTCTCTCTTTCCTTTTACACAGGACTGGGCTGTTTTCCTTATCCAGTTTGATCTCTCTCCCAAGGTCCGTGTAGTGTTACTCTGCCAGTGGAATTGTCCCCTGGAAGTTTTATGTGAGCAGGAGAGTTTATGGCTTGAGTTCATGGACCTCCTTCCCAAGGCTGTGCAGGTCCCTCTGGAGCACAGCAGTGAGGGCTGAGGCTCCCATGGATGTGCCACCCCTGCACTGCCTCCTGTGCTAATGCTGCTTTGGCTTTTGCAGGTGGGGCCTCAGCACGGGGGTCCAGCTGCTAAAGGAAGTTTCCTTTCAATGAGTTCAGCAAGCTTGGGATTAAGCTGAAGGAGTTTTAATTAACAAACTAAGTGTCAAATATGGTTTCAGGACAGTCAGAGCCATTTTACAGCCACTTTTAAATCAAAAGTGCAAAGGAAGCCCTGGTGGTGACACAAGATTCCCCAGGTCCTTCTCTGCAGAGCTGAGAACTGGTGCATGGTCCATTGGTATTTTATCTTTATTCCATCCTGAACGCAAAACCAGTGAAGTCTTACAAGTGAAAACACATAATTTTGTTTAAATCTGCATTAAAATGAAAACGAAGCTGTTGGCCTTGATTTGTGCTGATCTCCAGATTATTGGCAAGGATGTACAATTGCCTGATAACCTTGATTCTCACACAGGTCAATGGCATCGATGAGTGACTCACGGGGGCCATAAAACTCTATTTCCAAGGGGTGTGGGCCAGGTGGGCTGAGAGCTTGGGCTCTTTATAAACCCAGGGCTCACCCATCGGATCCACTGTGCTCTGCTCCAGCTGCTGCTCCGCTCTCCCAGCACAGCCCAAGGGAAAAATGGCATTCGCAGGCAAATACGAGTTTGAGGGTGATGAGAACTACGATGCCTTTGTGCAGAAGATCGGTGAGTCTGGCTGGGGTCAGGCACGGGGCATGGATTAGTTTAAATACCGTGGGGAAGGGCTGGGAGGGCTGGGATGGTTCAGCCTGGAGAGGAGAAGCCTCAGGGTGAGCTCATTGTGGCCTCCCATTGCCTGAAGGGCTCACAAGATGAAGAGAGACGATTTAGAAGGGATGGAGTGCCGGGACACAGGGAATGGCTTCCCACTGCCAGAGGGCAGGGCTGGATGGGATTTGGGAAGGAATTGTTCCCTGTGAGGGTGGGCAGGCCCTGGCACAGGTGCCCAGAGCAGCTGTGGCTGCCCCTGGATCCCTGGCAGTGCCCAAGGCCAGGTTGGACAGGGCTGGAGCAGCCTGGGACAGTGGGAGGTATCCCTGCCCATGGCTGGATGATTTTTAAGGTCCCTTCCAACCCAAACTGTTCCATGATTCCATGATTCCATTATTCCATGTGCATCTATTTAAAAAGCAAGAGCAAATATAAAAATAAGTATGTGCAGCTAAAGAGCAAAGGCCCAAGGTCCCACACATGACATTCCAAGCATTGCATGTGTAGGTTAAGGAGAAGGGAATATTTTATGTACTTTCTATCTATAAATTTTTCTTGTGTAGTGTTTCTCAGGGAAAAGAATGCAAGACTTATTTTAGCAAATGCATTAATGTACCAATATCTTTCTTTACACCAGTAATCTCAACTCAGAGCTTTGATATTGTAAAAAAATAAAAAAGAAAAAATTAACAGTAAATCAGATGCTCTGAGAACAAACACCACTACCATCCTTCAGTTCAAATTTAGCTTAGATTTGATAAAGTCTGTGGTTTTGTTGATTAAGGTCTCCCCAGTGACAAGGTTGAAATGGGAAGGAACTGCAAAATCGTGACGGAGGTGGTGCAGAACGGGAATGACTTCACCTGGACACAGCACTTCCCGGGAGGCCGCACCACCACCAACACCTTCACTGTGGGCCAGGAGGCCGACATGGAGACCATGGGCGGGAAGAAGTTCAAGGTAAATTCATGGAGCTCTTCAGCTCCACAGCCTCAGCTGGATTTGGATTTAGGGCGAGAAGCAAATCTGTCAGGCTTGCTGAAGGTGTCCCTGCCCATGGCAGGGGGGGAACAAGAGGGGCTCTAAGGTCCCTTCCAACCCAAACCATCCTGGGATTCCCTGATTCCACCATCACTCATTCCTGGGCTGACTGCCAAGACCATTTTTTGAGCTGTTAGTGAGTGACGTGGAGATCTGGAACCTGCAGGTGTTGGTACATGAACATTTCTCTATTTAAATTGTGAATATTCAAGACTTAAAGCCCAAGGATTTTAGCCCTGTTCATGAGGCCACATGTGCAACACAAAACCTCTGTCTCAGAAACTTCCAGCATCAGGTGTGCAGATGTTTACAGAATATCTGATAACAGAAATTCCAGCAATCCCAGCAACATGAACCCTTTCTCTCTTACAGGCAACTGTTAAAATCGAAGATGGGAAACTTGTAGCTGATTTCCCCAACTACCGCCACACTGCAGAGATCTGTGGGGGGAAGCTGGTAGAGGTGAGTGCCCAAAGACCCAGGGTAGTTCATTAGAAACAAACAAAGAAAATCCTCAAGAGCAGCAGGCTTAAAATTGTAAGTTTAGAAAAAATCTGAAGTTAAGGTCAGGCTCTGAGCCATCCCCAGGGCTGCTCACCTGGGACTCTGGAGCTCTGATTACACTGTTCAACCAAAGTTTTGGTTTGTTCTTTGTTCCAGATTTCTACTTCTTCTGGTGTAGTCTACAAAAGGACCAGCAAAAAGATTGCCTAAGGCAGCCTCTTCCAGTACACTGAAAACCAAGAATAAAATAAATAAAATAAAGTTCTGATCGTCTTTGTCTCTTTCTTGGTACTACAAACATCCTCATGTTAATGCTTACCGCATTCCTAAATATCTGACAGATACTCAAAATCAGAATGCAGAAATCAGAAGACGCCACAAAGCACTAAATGACGTTGTGCAGGTATTTCAGGGGAGGATGCACACGTGGAATATTCCAGTGTTTCCTACCTCCCACCTGCTGAACAGAAGCTCCCTTCAGCTTCGGCCTGAGAAGGACAATTCTCTGCCCAACACCAACATCAAAATGCAAGATGTGGGGAAAGTCTTTTACCCCATTGCTGGCTGGAGGGCAGAAAAGGAGGGGCTTGAAAGCAAGGGAAAGTCAGCTCACCACTTACTAGAAGATGTCTCACACTGTCAGCAGGGTTTTCTCATTCTGCCACGATCTGCTCTCAACCTCAGAAGACATTTAAGGTTTTACAGCTGTAAATACAGTCCTATTTCCTCATTGCAATCCTCCTGTTTCTGCAGGGAAGGTTCAGGCCTCAACACTGGAGTTTTACCAGTGAAGGACCCCAGAACTGGGAGATGAAGGTCCAGGGAAGGTGTCCCTGCCCACAGCGGGGGTGGAACAAGATGAGCTTTAAAGTCCCTCCCAATCCAAACCCTTCTGTGACTCTGATTTGTGCTCTGAGGGGACACCAGTTTGTGCCCTGAGAGGAGCCCTGAACCTTACAAACCAGACCTTTTAATCACTTCCTGTGCAGACCAGATGCCTGTGCTATCAGAACTGCCTTGATGGGGCTGGGAGGGACTTTTACAACTCCAGCTGACAAATTCCTGACTCTGAACTGGCTGGCAAAGTGTAATTCCATTAACAAGGATCATGCTGGGTGCAGGGGAGGAGGCCCAGTGACACAATCTCCAGCAACAATGGCACTTCCCAGCTCAGCTTTAGGAAATTACTGTTGGTTTCCAAGCTTTATTATAACAATGTAATAACCAAAGGATTCTGCACCAGTACTTGAGTTACATGTCCATGGCATGTTGAAATAATCATGGAATACATAATGGTGGCTTTGGGATGGAGTCATTCATGAGGCTGCTGAAAGTCTGGTACCCTGCGGACTTGATGACATCAAGTAAATGTCTAAAGAGCAAACAGAGGGATATCATCTGATAATCCCATAGGCAAATGTGGAATCATCTGATAATCCCAGACATGTCCCATGTACAGGCCGCACTTTGTTGGATTGAGGCCCATTTCCTGTTTTTTCCATGGTTCCTCATCCTACACTTCATTGAGATAATCTTGATCAGGATAAATCAGGAATCCAGTAAATAAACTGTCTGTCCAGTATGGATCATAAAAGAGCCCATTTTGCTCCGAGTAAAAGATCTGCAGCCACACCTCATCCTCCTCCTTCAGAGCCAGGATGGTTGATCCAGAGGCCACATCGTGGTTCCCCGTGTTGGCATCGAAAGTCTTGATCCTGTACTGGCCATTGTGGACCAGGCCAATGGCCAAGTGTTTGTTGGCCAAAGTGATGTCATAGGTGAAGTAGTAAATCCCTGGGATGCTGCAGATGAACTTCCCACTGGAAGCATTGTAATGGCCTCCCTCGTTCATCAGGATCCTGTCGAACTTGATGGGCAGCCTCTCCCTGGGGTAGCTCTTGGACACTGCCACCGAGAAGGCAGACCTGGCTCTGCTGGCACTGCAGCTGCAGGGTCCTGGCATCCCGGGGTCACCCTTGTTCCCTTTGGGCCCTTTCTTCCCTGGAGCCCCATTTTTCCCGGGACTGCCCTTTAAACCCTTGGGGCCTCGGGGCCCTGCCTTGCCAATGGCTCCTGTTTTGCCCTTCGGGCCTGGCTTGCCAGGGTTTCCTGTTCTGCCCTGAGGACCTGGAAGACAAATGACCTTATCAATTTCTTCATCGATTTGGATTGAAAGAGCTGAGAGAGCAAGTGGAAAGGAGTTAGAGCATTGCAGCAGGGATTTCATTTAGGAGGAAACCATTGCTGGTGTAAGAATCCCAATGAAATCCCACCTGAAGCTGGACATGTGTCTGGACTGACCACCCAGGGTAGGCAGGGAGTGGGTGTGACAGCACCCAATGTCCCTTCTAGGGCTGGTTCCATTATCTGGCTGACTGGAGAGAAAGGAGGAATTAAAGAACAAGCTTTAAATGGTTGGGTTTTACAGGAGTGGGGCAGGTCTGTGAAGCTTTCAGAGCCTCACTTTGAGCAGGTGAGTACTTTTAATCTCATGTCTCTTTTTTCTTTGCGTCTTTTTTTTTAACATTTAACATGAAACTGTTTTTAAAAAATAAAAATAAATCTAGATGTGGTAAAAAGCCCAGCCCAGCCCAGCTGGGGTATGAACCAGCAAACACTGGGGGTAGGGGCTGCCTTGGGATGGGAAGGGCGTTGGGCTGGCAGCGATTCTGACTCGCTGGTATCTGATATAAGCAAAATCGTGAGGATTTATGCAGTGTCTCCTGACCTGCTGTAGCAAGAGCAGATTGAAATGCAGCTGTGGTTGGAAATCTGCTCTCCAGATTCCCGGTTTGGGGGTGGGAAAGGAGAGGCAGCCACAGGCTGGGCTCGCTGGCGCTGCTGAGGCAGGAGTGCTCTCTAGCGTGGCAGAGGGAAATCACTGCTCTGCACAGGGCTGCTCCCGCTGCCTCCTGGCTCCAGGAGGATCCAGAGCAGAGCCACACCTCTGGATTGAGGATGGGCTGTTGTTTGCCTTGGGTTAGGTCCAGCATGGCTAGTGCCTGTCCCGTTACAGTGCTCTGGGCAGTCGGTCCTTTATTTTCTCATGTGGCTCTGTTTTTCCTCAGATCAGGCACCAGAGACGAGCTCCTTTTCTCCTCTAGAGAGCTTTGATCAGCGCAGGGCAAACCTCACTGTGTCACAAAATGAAGCCAATAGGAACTGCACACAGCTGTCAGGACATGATGGAACCCCTCTGACAAATGGGATAATTTGGAGGGGGACAGTGGGAATTTCTGGCGGAGTTGCACATGAGGTGTTGCCAGGTTGCTGTGAAGGGGCTGCTGCACCACAGCTTCATCTTTTCAGTGTTATGTTGAGCACTTTTCTCTTACCTTCATCGCCGTGCTCGCCTTTATCCCCATCCTGGCCGTCCTTGCCGTCCTTGCCAGGGAAGCCCATCCTGCCCACGGTGCCCGGGCTCCCTGGCACGCCGGGGGGCCCGGGGGGCCCGGGGGGCCCTGGCAGGCTGCAGGCCAGCTGGGCACCCTCCTGCAGCTCCCGCTTGGCAAAGCCCCCCAGGATGTGGTTTGCCACGCAGGGCACAGTCCAGAGGAGCAGCACAGCAGAGATCATGGCACAGCCTGTGGGAAGGAGATGGGATGTGGGAGCAGAACGCGGGTACCACTGGCATGGGCTGGTGTAGAAACTTGCATGAAAATGGGAGATAATTTGGCTTTTCTTTGCAGGGTGGGGGAGCTGTTTGCTTTCATGTGAGATAAATCCAAGGACTTGACTCACGGAGTTTTCTAGGTCAGACTAATATATTTTTCAAATTTACTCTTCTCTTGGTTTGTGTCTCTGGCCATCCCTCATTTTTGTTCCCTGGGCCTCTCTGCCCCCAAACCACCATGAGCAATGGCAGAGGGGTGCAGAAAGCAGCTGCTCGGGACCAGGGGAGTGACGGAAGGGCTTTGGTGTGAGTGTCCCCAGTACGAGCTGCCTGTGGTTGGGTCACTGCGGTTTCTTCAAAGCACAAAGGCCATCATGTGGTGTAGGTCAGGACTCAGGCTGGGCAGGCTTTGGGCCAGGCCTTTTGCCTGTCAGTACGAGCTGAGCCTCAGAGCAACATCCCCTTCCCCACTGCAGCTCAGCTTTAGCAACTCCCCGGGATTGCTATGTGCAACTCCTGCACTGGAAATAAGATGCTTAAAGCACTGGCTAAATTCCATGTTGGCTTTAGCTCTCATCCTGCTCTCAGCTCCTGAGGGGTGGAAATGCATATTTAGATGTTCCAAATCCAGCCAGCTGATGGATTTATGCTCCCAGCTTTATGCTCAGTGGGAGCCCCCAGTGCTGTGATATTATAATTAAGAACATGCAGAGGAGAGGGAAATGCAAACCAGAACCAGGGCTGGATTTGGCTGCTCAGCCCTTTCGTTCTTCAGCTCTGATTTGCTGCTGCTGAAAGGTGTTGGTTTAATGGACTTGCGAGATGGAAAACACCACCCAGTGTTCATGTGGAAAGTTGAATGAAGGCTTCTGAGTTCACGGAAAGGGAAACAAAATGTTCAAATGCCTGTGGGGTGGGGAGATCACAAGGAAAGCTGCATCCCTGCTTCCCAGGAACCCCTTCCAAAAGGGCAGAGAGAAGCCAGAGGCGTCTGGAGGTGGATGACACAAGCTGCGGCAGGGAAAAATGTCATTGTGGAGCATAACCCGGAAAAAAGCTGGGAATGCCTCATGTGGAGAAGAAAGGAGTGAGAGGGAGCACAGGGTGGGAGGAGAGCTCCTCCTCTGAAAGTTTGTTACCATAATCAATTCTGTTACCTTGAGACAACCCAGTTCTTTGACCTGATAGGATAAAAAGTGGCAAACAAAATCCCCTGAGGCTGGGAGGTCAGTGGGACCAGTACTTGGGGAAGTGGGGAATATCCAAGTACCTGGAGCTGCGCTCTGGCACAGCTCCCAAGGTGGTGTTAATTAACAGCTCCACAAGAATGCCTCATCCCATATCCCAGCAACGTGTGTGGGATGGGGAGCACCACCACGTCCACAAGGGGATCTATAAATAATCTCTTCAAGGAATCGTTTTGAAAGAGAGCAAACCTCATGCTGTTCCACCTTAAAAGGAAAATTGTTCCTCAATGTAGAAGGTCCAGTGAACTCCAAAAACCAAATTAGAAGCAGATCATGATCTCCCCTCTCTGTGGTGTGGGCAGCCAGCCCAGCAAAGGAGGCTGTGCAGCAGCAGGGCTGATTTTCCAATGACATTTTAACCAATGGCTTTGCCACCAGGGTTAGAGACCTTTGAGCCATGACTGATGCCTGTTGTGCATTAAAGAGGTGCTTCTGTAAGGCAAGAGCCTGCCTGTAAGAGTCAGGATCAGCTCTACTTTCTGCTGCTTCCAGGATGGCTGGGCTGAAATCCCAGAGGAAATCCCTGAGGGTTGCCAGATGCAGGGTTTGGTGGCTCATGCAGTGGTTGGATGGCGATTTTTTGGCCAGTGAAGCCACCCTGTGCCATGTGGTGGTGGGAATAGGAGACTCTGGGGAAACTGCTGCTTGAAGGCAGGCAGGAGCAGCATGAGGGGACCCAGCAGCACACCAACACCATGACTTTCTTCTCTATTTCCTTTCAATATTCGAGGCTTTCTCAAACTCAACAACCATATTTCTGCCTCACAATTTCCCAGAGTACCTCAAGCTGTCTCAATTAATCTTCAAAATAATCATTATCCCCATGAGCCTAGCTCTTATCTCTGGAGGTTGCCCTGCAGCGTCCCCAGCGTGGAAGCAAAAGGAGCCCTTGGGTGTGCAAGGCTGATTTAGGCAAAATCAGGTGTGACAGCAGTGACAGACAGCAGCTGAAATGGGTGGATTTAACTGATATGAGCCAGGGAAGTACTTACATCAACAGGGGTTTGGTCTGTTGCCTGCGGCTGCACAAAGCAACAGCAAAGGAGGGAAGGCAGAGGATGCACCTTCTGTCCTGAACCTGCAGCTCTCTCTTGGCTTTAGGCACCGGGAACTCCTGTGCCAGACCTTTCCTAGCCTGGAGCAAAACCACCACGAATTTCTGTGCCAAACCTTTCCTAGCCCGAGCAAAAACCCCACACAGCATCTGCCCATGGAACCGGTGGTGCAGGGACAGGCTGAACCAGGAGGGTGCTCCCAGCAAAGGCTGAGCAATGTTTCCCTCCTGCTGTTATTTCTTTAACTGGCAACTGTTGCCTTTATGGATTCCCGCGCAGCCTTCCAAAACCTGAGTGCGCAGTGACTTAGACCTTATTTGGGAAGTTTGCAAAGTTAAGGTTAAGAGGAGGGAGAGGCAGAAAAAGGAAAAGTGGATCTACTCACCAGCCTAATCTCCTCAGTGAGATCCTGACAGGCGCTGGCAGCCCCCAGGGCTTCAGACAGATGTTTTGCTGCAGATCCCCCGCCCTGTCCCGCCACAGGTCCTGGAAGGCTGTTCAGGATTGACTTTGGTCCTTTTTATTCCTGTTTTACTCCTTTTTGTGCGTAGTTTGAGCTCCCTGCAGCAGCTCCACTTTGGCTCCACGTTGCCAAAGGCATATTTTTATTATTGTGTAATGGATCTGCGCCTCTTCCTCGGTCACGTGGCACGGGAAGAGATTTTTACGCACATGTGGCTGGAAAGCTCTTGATGCTTGGGGAGCTTTCCCCTTTCTCCTCTCCCTTGCAGCCTGGAGGAAAGGCTCAGGGGTTGCCTGGACCATTGCTGATTGATACTGTCTGTCTCTGCTGTAGTTGCTGCCCACACAAGCAGGAAATGGGTAATGCTGATCCAGCTGGGGAGCAACTCTGACACTTTACCCCGAAGCATTAAAGGGAAGAAAATCTTGTCCTAGGGGTGGAAACTCACTTCTAATCACTCCAGGCTTGAATTAAATGACAAAGTCATGAAGCAACAGCTCTGCAAATGCAAATTTGTACCTCAGCACTGCTTCAGGTTGATGTGCACGACAAAATACAACTTTGTCACAGGGATGAAGGGTGGGAATGGATCTGTCTTGGGAAAGGGTTGGGATTTTGTTTTAAGCTTGCAAAGTAATTACAGCAATTGCTTCAGGAAAGGCAGGAACAGCAGGAGCAGCAGCTGAAGCTGGAGCAGGATGCTCTGGGATGCTGCCAGGGTTGGTATCGACCAGACTCATCTTTGGTTGTGGGTTCCTGTTCTGGCCCTGCCAAGATCCTGCAGGGGCGTGGGACAGGCGTGTGCCTGGTGGCAGAGCTCCAAATCCTGTCCTGCAGCTCTGCAGCCAGCAAGTCCTTTCTGCTCAGTGCAGAACATCAGCTGATTAGGAGAACGCTGGAATTATCATTCCTTACTCTGCCCAAATTCATCCTTCTCAGCGCTGTTGTGGTTTATTTTTAAGCTTTCCCCTGTGCTTGCTTTTGGCACTTGGTGGGAATGGATATAACATAAATGAAGTGTGTACACAGCTGGCTTTGGGAGCTGGGACCAGTTTAGATGCTCCTGGGAGGACTGAGAATATTTGGCTGAGGAAGCACAGGACTGGTTTCAGGCTGTGCTGACAGTCCCACAGAGCTCCTGCAGAGCCAGCGCCCCAGCCCTAGCTCCCTGACACTGACAACCTCCAGGAAAACAATCCTCCTTCCCAACCCCGTGCAATCATCAGCTTTACGTTGCCCTGGGAAAAGGGCTGCTTTAGCAAAGCTGCCATATGGCTGCAGAGCTCTGGCTGCCCCAGCCCTACTCCCCTCTGGCACTGGGGTGAGCACAGCTGGGACAGAACCCAGCACTGTTCCCAGGGCTGCTCTTCCCTGGGGCAGCTCTGGACATTGGGCAGATAGGAATTCTCACTTTTTGCTTGTTTCCATAAAGTTTGTAGGAACTCAGTTCTTGTGCTGGGCCCCTCTGCCTGAGTGGGGGTCAAAAGGCTCGAGGCACTGCATGTGAAATAGGAAAGCCGGTGAAAACTTCCTATGAGCTTTGCCATGGTGCCAGTCAGATTGGCCTGGGAAGACACAGTGGTTTCCTCACATACTGATGGTGTGAAAAAGGAAAAGCTCTTCTGCTTATTCTGCTCTTACCCCATGGCAGCTGTGCATTGGGATGGGTCAGGACAGGATGAGAGGCCAGGGATGAGAGGATACTTGGACACACAGCAATCCTGCCAGGCAGCCCCAGGCATGAGCAGGGAATTCACAGTTCAGGGTGATTTCATGCCCAGATTTGCAGCATGGTGAAGGCAGTGAGAGCCTGACCTAGTTCAGCAGCATGGGGAGAAACTGCTGGGAAAGTTCTGCCAGGCAGATGGAAAATCTGTCTGTGCTGCATGGCCAGGCCAGGCTCCACCAGGGTCCCAGACAGCTCTGCTGAGAACACTTGGCAGCACAATTTGTTAAATAAACAAACTGCCCGTGCACAGAGAATCAGAGCAGCCTGAGACTTGTGCTCAGTGCTTTTTGTGTCAGTGAGACATTGCAGGGAACATTACAGCAGATCTTGTCCAGTCCGTGCTGCTTTTTAGCAGAAGCCTCTGTGCTGTTACTCCTATGGTGTCCCCAGAGAAGGGGGGCTGGCTCAGAGACAGGCTTGGCTGGGGGTGCAGCCCCTGCTCAGGATGCTCTGCCTGGAGTGGGGGTGGAACAGCTCAAACAATGCCCTGTTTGAAAACCTGTCAGTGGACGGGGAAGGGGGATCACGCTGCTTTTGGGGTGAATAGTGCTGAAACCAACCTGACTCGCCCACCCCAACGTTAAACACCCTGAGAGGGAGCTGAAGATGCGGCAGAGGATACAGAGTCTGATAAGGCACAAACAAGTGATGCTACTGACACCTCATCCAAAGCTGCTGACCTGACCCAGCTGGCCCAGACACATCTGACTGACAGCCCAGGCCCACTTTTTAACAGAGAGTCTTCCAACAAACCCCTCTTGGAATGTGCGTGGAGATTCCTCCCTGGAGTTGGGATGCCTCTCAAGGTCACTCCTAAGGCTGAGCCAAAGAGATTTGCTCACAATCGTTGGTCTGGGTGAGTAACACCATTCTCTACTTAATGTTTTCTGCTATCTTTAGTATAACTGCTTCAATATCACTGCTTTAATATAACTGCATCAATTTTGCTTCAAAAATAGTGCACTGTACTATACTAGTAATTCTAGCTACCCATATTAGGTAGGAAGCAATTCTGTTTGAGGTCTTTTTAGTCTTAACTTTAGCATGATAAATCATTTATTTCTATCTAAATATATCTCGTTTGCCATCCTTAATCCTGCAGGACAAAGTCACCTAAAGGTTCAATCACCCTTTGCTGTTGCCATGCACGTGCTGTGGGGGAGAACTGGGAGTGCCTCAGTGTGGGTGACCATCAGTTCCCAGCGCAGGACAGGGCTGTGCCCCAGCCTGGAAGGATTAGCTGTTGTTTACCTTCTGAGCACCAGCTGCTTTCATTGTTAGGTACTGACCTTGCAGCCACGACTTTGTAACCAAATAAAATGATTCAGCAAATGCCAGCAGAGCTGAAATTCACTCAGAGGCTGGAGGCAGCCTGAAATCCAGCAATAACAATGGGAGTGTGCCTCTCACCAAAGATGAGTGTCAGTGCTCTGGGCTTTTGGGGAGATACTAATGGCAGGGAAGAAGCATTTTTCCACCCAACAGGCCTCCGGTCTTAGTGTGGGATGTTGATTTGAGTAATTTTTATTGCCCTGCCTCAAAGCAGTTTGAAAGCCTGTAAGCAGTCTATAGAGAGTGATTGTCCCTCTCCAAAAGCCCCCATAAAAATGAGTCAAAACCCTGTTTAAAGTTGAAGGATGCCCTTGAGGCCATTAGCTCTGCTTAGGAGCTGCAGTCCTGACCCATTATGATGAAAATAAATAGAGTTTATTTTAGGAAGACGGAAGTGGGAACCAGCCCAATCACCAGTGAGGCACTACCAGCACTGAGCAGATGCTGTGTAAAGGTTGGGGTTTTTTCTTTTTGTTCCATGTACCTTATAATTCAAAGGAAATTCAACAACCTTTTGACTCACCAATATTGGCTCCTGCCTCACATCAAGTAACACAGTTAGACAAGAAAGGATTTCTGAAAATGCCTTGTATTTCGCAAATTACAAGAAAACTCCAGCCCCCCTGCTCTGGAGTCTGTAGCACGAGATTTGTACTTTAACCATATCCAGTATTAATGTAAAATAAACAAAGCACCAACAAAATGAGAAATAATTTCCGTATTCCTACCTTAAAGCCACATCTGAACCCCATGGTAGAGATGCTGCAAGAAGAACCAGAAGTGTTATTTTATTTAGGAGCAATAAAAACATTTCTGAAAAATAAATCACAGCTGGTGTACAGCAGGTTACTTCAAAGCTCACCTCAGGCAGCAAACAGGGCAGGTAACAGCAGCAGGCTCTCCATTTTTCACAATCTTGATTCTTCAGGGCTTTCTTTGCTCTCCAGCTTGTAAACAAGAGATTGTCAGGCAGGAAAATACACCAGGGAAGCTGAAAGAGATAGCAAGGAGCTTGGCAAACTTATCTTTCCACTGCAGCACACCAAGGCAAGAGGGAGAACATCCAATATAAACCCTAAATTAACCTACCTGGAAAATGCTCTCAAAGAAGCAGGTCACTGCCTCCAACCTTCCCCCTTAAAAACATCCACAAGTTTATAACCAGTAAGCAGTGGGAGGATGGCTTGTTCAACTCAGAGTTTGTGAACACTGTTCCACCATCACATGGAGAGAGGCCAAAGGCTAAGAGCAGTAATATTTAGCTTTATAGATTTCCACAAATAAACCAGAATTAATTGGACCAGGCAACATTAATGCCTCCGCAGCTCCCTCTGTGGGCTGGCACTCACTCCCAGTCTGTAATTTCCCATGTGAAAAAGGTTAATTCAGAATTAGGATCTCATTTATAATAAGCTTTCAGGGCCAAGGCTCAGCCCAACTGCAATGTACCTGTGGTTTTAGGGGCCAGCTGTAGATCTTTCTCTTTGCTTTCTAATCAGAAAGAAACCTCCCTCACATGCCACAGCTGCAACCTATATAAGGGACAGGGCTGAGGCACTTTTGCTTTTCCTGGAGTATTTGAGGGGAGGTATTTTTTTCCTTCCCCTCCATCTGCAGCTCTCAAGAGCATGGAGAGCCTCTGGAGAACGTGTGTGTGTTTGTACTGCTGCCTGGCCTGGCTCTCTGCTGGCACACAGTGCTCCCCCCGCTCCAGGGGCCGGGGGGGCTCTGAGAAGGCTCCCGGGTTTTTGGCAGCTCCTGAGGACGCTGGCAGCGAGCTCAGCGCGGTGCTGCCGCTGCCCGAGGCTGGCGGAGCGGCCCCTGCCCTCCTGCCGCCCCTGCTCAAGGTGCTGTCCGAGCACGGCCCCCGGGGCGAGGCGCCGCGGCTGCAGCCGGACTCCAGGGCCCTGCGCTACATGAAGAGGCTGTACAGGATGTCTGCCACCAGGGAGGGCATCCCCAAGGCGCACCGGGGCCGCCGGTACAACACGGTCCGGCTCTTCACTCCGTGCTGGGAATGCGAGCACAGCCACAGGGGCCTGGGGAGAGGTAGGTGTGCGGTGCCTGCGGTGCGAAGGTTATTCGGGGATTCTGTGTGCTCCGGGCTGGCAGCAGGAGGTAAAAATACCTCCTTTCTTTAGGGCTGTTGCTATTTCAGTCCTGGAGGCTCTTCTCCTAAACCGTAGGAGTTTTTCATAACCTACTTCTCCTTGAATGGCACTAGGCACAGACTTCACAGGCTGGGGAACACCACACAATGGTATGTACAAGACATGCTGATGTTTCAGGCTGACTCATCTCCTCATGAGTCAGAAAAAGCCACAAGCAGATCTCAGTAAAGTAAGAAAAGCGGAAAAAATGTTGAGGCATAATAGGCAGCACATTTCCTTCCACACCGTCTTGGTTTTGCTTTTTTCAAAAAACCACAGCACTGGTATGACACTTGTACCAAATTGCCAGAACCCCCTGAAAGAGACTCCTCTCCTTGCCTGGTATATTTGCTAGGGAAGAATCATAACCAAAACCTGAAGGGAAGAGTTCGAAGTACTTGCAAATCAGGCTCAGGACTGAAACTGGGATGGCTGGGCACCCTGTAACTTATGGTGCTTTCATGGTTTTCCTAAATGTGGGCTGGTCACAGCAGCAGTACCTAGAAACCCTTGGCTGTTAATCCTATTTAAGTGACTGCTGAGAGGTGATCTGAGTTCTCCTGACTGGGATTTTTCACTAGAAAGACAGATAAACACAGAAAGATAAACACAAGCATTATACTGCCGCACAGGAACAGCACTTTGAGGTGGAGTTCATGGCTTGTATCATCTGGAGTGTTTAGTTCCTGTTTCCTCACACCAGCACTAAAGAGACAACAGCTGACTTCCTCCTGTGTTGATTCTTTTAATGAAATGAATCCTAATAGCTGTTAAAATCGGGGATTTTCCTGGGTTTGTTTTTAATTTCTTGATTTTTAACTCTTATGTCCCTGACCAAAGTAGAAATTTCAAATAATAAACATAAGGGAGGGCATCTAAATTGTTTTCTTCTTCTGCTGAATAATTTTTTTACTTATTCCTTACAACAGTATTTATGTCTAGGTGGAAAAATAAGATGCACTAATGCTACAGGAATCTGTTTCCCTTCCCAGGAGATGTTCACTCGGTGGATTTACTCTTCAACTTGGATCGTGTTACTGCTCGGGAGCACTTACTCAAGTCTGTCTTGCTCTATTCCTTTGACACATCTCTTCCCACTTGCTCTTCCATTACCTGCATATGCCATTTATCCCTTAAGGAACATGATTTTTCCAGCCAAGTTTGCCCCAACATTTCTCACTCTCTAGCTTTTAGCCTGCACTTCGATGTTAGAAAACGCAAATGGGTGGAGATGGATGTGACTTCTTTTCTCCAGCCTCTAATTGCTATGGACAGGAGGAATGTCCATATGGCTCTGAATTTCACTTGTCTGATGGGTGACCCACAGTGGAGCACGAAACTGGAGATCCCTGTGAATGTGACACTGGCTTCCCCCTCCCTTCTGCTGTACCTGAATGACACCAGTGAGCAAGCTTATCACCGGGGGAACTCACTTGGGAATGGGAGGCAGAGCCCAGCGTGGGCCAGGCAAAGGAGCAGCCTGGTCACAGATCCTACAAAGGGTGACAAAGGACAAGGCAATTCCCAGGGTAAAAGGGCCTCTCGCCAGCGAAGGAATGAGAATCTGAAAGGAGCACCAGCCAATTCACCTCATAATTTGAGCAAGGATTTGCAGCAGTTTGTGTTCCCTCAGCATGAGTGTGAGCTGCACACCTTCCGGCTGAGCTTCAGCCAGCTGGGCTGGGACCGCTGGATCATCGCCCCGCACAGGTACAGCCCCCAGTTCTGCCAGGGGGACTGTCCCCGCGCCCTGGGCCACCGCTACGGCTCCCCCGTGCACACCATGGTGCAGACCCTCATCTACGAGCGCCTGGACCCCTCTGTGCCCAAGCCCTCATGCGTGCCGGCCGAGTACAGCCCGCTCAGTGTGCTGACCGTCGAGCCCGACGGCTCCATCGCCTACAAGGAGTACGAGGACATGATCGCCACCAAGTGCACCTGCCGCTAGTGGGGACTCTGTTTCACTGCACTTTGGGGTGGGTTTGCATCCTCAGATCTGTGTTCTCAAATACAGGCTTCATTTTTGCATTCTCAACACCTGTAGCTACAATCAACTGAGCAGTGCTGTAACTGCAGGAGCTGGGATTTAGCACGGAGTAAGCAGAAGGGGTTCATATCAGAGCACTGATTTTTGTACTCACTCAGCCTTTCTAGAATGTGCAATTAAATGTAAATAGTGTCTTTTTGTTGGGAGAATTATGCATTTAAAATGGGGAAAGGTTTCAACTAGTAAAATGTCTATTTTAAGTTGCTTTATTATAGATTTAAAAAAATGAAATAAATGGCTATCACGTATACCCTAACATGCAGTACCTGCTACTCTGCCTCTATAGAAATCTTGTGTGTGGCATCTCCAGCAATGACCAGGAAGAGAAGAAAGTGTTTCA
Source organism: Origma solitaria (assembly GCA_013397895.1). Taxonomy (NCBI): domain Eukaryota; kingdom Metazoa; phylum Chordata; class Aves; order Passeriformes; family Acanthizidae; genus Origma; species Origma solitaria. The sequence continues at coordinate 682,395 of VZRL01005946.1, forward strand.
TGTTCAAATTACTTCCTAAGTTTTTCATTCTCTTTCCCTACCACATTCCAGCTCTTCCGAGCAGAAAGACACAACCCTTCCTCACAGTTCTGTAAGGGGTTACCAGGTTTCTTGTTTCTTGCTTTTCTTCTGTTGCATGCTTTAGGCTTTCTCAGCTAAAAGGAGGGTAAGAATTTAAGGGCAGCTGTGGGTAACTTGTGAACTCTTAATTTAAGGCACTATTTTGGTAAGAAGTGGCACCAGGTGAAGCTTCATTTGGTTCAAGAACAAGGAGCAGCTATTCATGGGGTGAGGGCACAGCCACATTGCCACTGGCTTCTGAACAATGAAGAAACATTAAAAAAGCTTAATCCCCAAAAATGGCTTCTAAAAGCCTTAAGTGAGATGATGTAAATGCTGTTCAATGGGTTTAATATTCTGAAATGTGGGGCCACGGCCTTGTTTCCTCTCACAATGACACTGTAGGCAACAAGTGCCTCAATTCTAAATGCTTTCACACCAAACTTTTACTGTGATTGATTTACTATTATTTATTTTCTCTTCCTAGACTTGGGGTTGTCACACAACACCTCTCACCTTCGGTGGGGGTTTTTCTTGTTTGTTTATTAATTAAAGGCTGTGGAGCAGCACTGTCTTGTAAAACTTGCTCAGAACAGCCTTTAACATTAACTTGCTAAGGGATTAATGGATTAATAAATAAATGCTGTAACTTTCTACATTTGTGCCCCCAAACAGCCCCTACCTTAGATCCTGAGCAATTCCAGAGGGCTGGGAATTGCGCCTGGCAGGGCAGGGACTGCTCCTGAGGGGCTGCTGTGTGCTGTCACTTTGATGGTTCACCCGGACACTGACCCCATGGATGTCGGGGTGAGTCTGGAGAGCTCTGTGGGGCTGCAACAGGCACAAATCTGCCCTAAAATTATCTTGCTTCAGCTTCCAACTTCTGAAATCAAAGCGTGGTTGGACACCAAAAGCTCAAAACAATATCTTGGTGTCACATAAAACCGTCCTGGTCTCCGCACTGTGGGGTGGCTGGGTGAATTCTGGTTGTGTCACTCCTGCTCATCCCTTCAAACTCTGGGAATTTGGCTTTGCTGACCTGTCAGAGAGGAAAACAAATGGAATTGTTTCCTGATACAAACTCTTCTAATTATGGTGAAATGTCTAATGTAGTGCAATAATCCTAATATATTCTAATATTCCATTAATGGGGATCAGGCTTCATATATTCTAATAATTCCAATAATAATATATTAAATATTTGTAATATATTGTAGTAATTTCAATAATGTTGAACCTAATATATTCTAATAATAATTCCAACAGTGTTGAAGATGCCTAATATTCTAACCATTCTAATCTATTCTAATAATAATTCCAATAATGTTAAACATACCTAATAATTCTAGTATCTTCTAATAATAATTTCAATTATTAATCTTCCACCTATAGTAATTCTAATAATTGTCCAGTAATACGGAAGCTAACACATTATTATAATTCTACTATCTTCTAATAATAATTGCAAAAATGCTGAAGATCTCTAATATATTCTAACAATAATTGCAGTAAGTTCAATATATATTCTAGAATATATTTTATAATTTAAATAATATGGAATATGTCTAATATAGTATAATAATTATAATATAGTCTATTAATGACTTCAGTAATACTGAAGATGTCTAATAATAATTTCAATTATGCAGAAGATGTCTCACATATTCTAATAATAATTTCAATATTGCTTACGATGCACATTGCAGGGAGGGTGGCGGGATATTTAACCTTTAAAAGCCTTTTCCAGCGCAAACTATTCTATAATTCCACGATTTTCCACTTCAGACACTCCCGCTGTCCATCGGAACTGCACAGTCGCCACACAACAGTGGGTTTTTCTCCACCAGGATTCACTTTTCATCGGAACTCCACAATCGCCACACAAAAGTGGGTTTTTTCTCCACCAGTATTTATTTTTCATCTGAACTCCACAATCGCCACACGAAAGTGGTATTTTTCTTTCTCTATTATTTATTTTTGGCGGTTTTTTCCCGTGCTGAGGCACCGCCCCCCTATCCCCTCACGGCGCAGGTGCCTCGCGCGCCCCCCCCCCTCAGGGCAGGGCCCGTTTATGGCGCACATCATTTATTACAAATCGCTTGTTAAAAACACACATTAGTATCACTACGATTTATCACACACCGATTTCACCGCCTCTGTCAATTACCACAAACGGAAAGCGCAGCTCGCCGTGCCCCGGAAGGCGTCGCCGAGCGGTTCCGGGGCGGGCGGCGGCCATTGCGCGGTGGCCATTGCGCGGTGACCGAGGGGACACCGCGGCCATGGGGAAGCACTTCGGGAACCTGGCGCGGGTGCGCCATGTCATCACCTACAGCCTGTCGCCCTTCGAGCAGCGCGCCTTCCCCAATGTCCTGTCGCACGGCGTCCCCAACGTGGGCCGCCGCTTCGCCTCCCAGGTGTTGAAGGTGGTGCCCCGTGAGTACCGGGGGGGATTCCCTCCTTTTTGTGCCCCCTTCGTAGTGTAAATTTGGGGAGGGGGAGCGCGGGACTGCCGGAGCTGAGAGGGCGTTGTGGGACGTTGTTTTGTGGCAGGAGGTCGGGGCCGTGTCCCCTCACTGCGGTGTCCCCGTATTGCGAATATTCCGTTATTCCAGTGTCCCCTCACTGCGGTGTCCCCGTGTTGCGAATATCCCGTTATTCCAGTGTCCCCTCACTGCGGTGTCCCCGTGTTGCGAATATCCCGTTATTCCAGTGTCCCCTCACTGCGGTGTCCCCGTATTGCGAATATCCCGTTATTCCAGTGTCCCCTCACTGCCGTCCCCATGTTGTGAATATCCCGTTATTCCAGTGCCCGCGTATTGTGAATATTACCTTATTCCAATGTCCCCATATTGTGAATATCACCTTCTCTCAGTGTCCCCCTGTTGTGAAATCTCCTTATGGCAATATCCCTTTCTAAAAGTGTCCCCTGATTGCATCGAATGCTCTGTTATTATGACTGTCCCCTTACTGCAGTGTCCCCTCACTGTAAAAATCCCCTTATTGTGAGTGCCCTCTCATTGCATTATCTTCTTAGAGCAGTGTCCCCTCGCTCCCCTGTCCGTTTATGGAGAATTAGGGGACAATGTCCCTTTCTAGCGGCATCCCCTCATTCCGGTGTCCCCTGACCATGCCTGTCCTCTGTCCCTGGCAGCCCTGGCCCTTGGTTACCTCATTTATACCTGGGGAGATCAGGAGTTTGAGCGGCTCAAGAGGAAGAACCCGGCAGACTACGAGCACGACCAGTGACCAGGAGCATGACCAGTGACCACGAGCAGTGACCACGTGGCTCCGGAGCTCCCTGGGGACCTGCTGTGCTGTTCCCATGGCCGAGGGGATTAACAGGGAGATAAGTCTTGGCTAATAAACTGTAACTTTGCCCCATGACTCTGTGTGAAATCCGTGTCTTGAGCTCTTTGAGGTGAGGAGCATCAAATCCCTTGTCTGGTTCTCTCTGTACAGGCAGATAATCAGGCTGAAGTTCCATGTGCTCGGATGTTTTTATCTTAGAGCACTTCCAGCCTTTATAATTCCTGGTTTTTTTAAATATTACTCAATATAAAGTGTGGCGAGGGCTGGTTTGAAATTGCTCCTTGTCTCCTTTATTTTTCCCATCACTGGTTGCTGCTTTCCCTCCAGCCTTGAGATCTGTGAAAAATAAACACTCCCTGGTTTGGTATCGATTAAAGCTAGATGAGCTGGCCGGTGGCTTGGGATTTGGGATGGACCCTGACCTCTGGCTGGAGGCTCACTTTTCACGGGAGCCCTGGGCAGAAGATGAGGGGGAACAGGTACAGGCTGCACCAGGAGAGGTTTCATGTCTGTGTAACAAAGGAATTTTTTCCAGGGAGAACAATCAGTCCCTGGAACAGCCTGGGGGTGACTGGATGGGGTGCCAGGTAACCTCCTCTGGGCTCCCTTCCCACAAACGGCTGCACCAGCTGATCTGTCAAGGTCCCTTCCAACCTGGGCTGTTCTCTGATCCTGTGATTCTAATTACCTAGTTATATTTATGTTAATTGGGTGATTAACTACACCGTGATAACTGATCAGTGGTAACAGGCTGCATTAGAACCTTCTTGAAAGCTGCTAGGAGCAACAAGAGTATTTAATGCCTGAAGATGATTAAAAACCACCTGCTCGTAGTAAAGTTACTTAAATATGTGACAAATTCACCCTGTGGCTCTGAGTATAGAAACACCTTCACCACTGGAAGCTTAGAACACCTGGCTGGTTCCTCTACCCTCATTTTTTCCTCTTGAGTGTTCCACTGACTGCCTCCAGCTCCCACCCCATACAGAGCAACACGTTGGTGTTCCTGCCGTGCTATTCCTGTAGCTGTCCTGGGAGTTTATCTTATCTGCAGGGCAAGAATGACGTTTCCCTGTGTGAGTTTCCCCGCGTGCTCAGGGCTGGGCTGTCAGGGAGACAATGATGCTCAGGCTCTCACTTCAGGAAGCTGAGGTGTAGCTCAATGGTGGAGTATTTTGGGGCTCAGAGCACACGAGACTGACATCAGCCTCTTGTGTTTCCTCCAAGCACAGCCTGAGGCTGGCATAAATAGCAATAAAATCAGCCAGTGCTCCCAAGTTGTGCCAAAAATACTCTGTACTTAACTGCATTTTGGGTCTCTGGTATTTTCTAGGCAGCTTAAACAAGTGAGGAACAACAAACTGGCTGCTGGGGATGTGAGGTGGCAGAGATGGATAGAGGCAGATTTATCCCACAAGAGACCTTAGAGCTCAGCGAGCCCCACCCCTGCCATGGGCAGGACACCTTTCCACTATCCCAGGCTGCTCCAAGCCCCGTCCAGCCTGGCCTTGGACACTTCAGGGATGGGGCAGCCACAGCTTCTATTGCAACCTGTGTCTCCCCACCCTCACAGGGATGAATTGCTTCCTAACATCCACCCCTGCCCTCTGGCAGTGGGAAGCCATTCCCCCTTGTCTGTCGCTGTCTGCCTGGACAGAAGTCCCTCTCCCTGCGACATTTCATTCAGAACTTGGTGTCCTGCTCACTGAGCCTCCGAGAGCCGCAGGGCTGGGTGGCCTCAGTGCCAGCCCCTGTGAAGCTCAGTCTCGGCGGTTTTCACTGCGTGTTGTCCCAGCAGCTCCGGGGGGCTCTCACGAGGTCCCTGCTCCTGCTCCCAGACAGTGAACTGGGCCTGGCCCAGGGGCCAGAGCAATGCAAACAGTGGGGCAGCGGCACCGCGGCCACGCGCCGGCCCCAGGGCAGGGTCAGCACCGTGGCGGGGTCAGCACCATGGCGGGGTCAGCACCGAGGGACGGGGTCAGCACCGAGGGACAGGGTCAGCACTGAGCTGTTCCACCAACAGCTTGTTGCTACCCTGCCCAGCCATCCCCTGAGCCATCCCGAAGCTTCCCAGCCATCCCAACCAGCCCAGCCAACCTCCTCCTCGGATGGCTCCTGCCAGACCCATGGCATTGGGAGTTCAGCCCATGAGCATTTCAGAATCTGAACAAGGTGCTTACAAAGTTTTCACTCACCTCATTTACTTCTGTTCTCCTTTGGGTAATTATTAGAAGTTGCAACGGAGCAAAATTTTGTGTTTCTTTTCTCACACGTCTGCAGTGGCCTCTTGGCCTCCAGGAATTGTGGGCATGGAAAGGACAGGCCCAGTTTTACTGTTTTTTCCCCAGTTTCTTGCACAGAGCAGTTTGCTGCCTGACAGGGACATGCTGATGCCATTAGTGACCCAGAAGGACACACAACAACTCTGATGTATCATCACAAAGTACCAGCCTGCCCCAGCTGAAAAAGCTGAGAGATGAGGACTTACAGAGGGCTCTGCTGCTGTTCCAAATCCTGTGCTCCATGGATGAAGTCAGGGCTCCTGCTGCTGCCTTGTCCTCCTTTCTGTTCTACACTAGTGCCTGGTGGAAACAGCAGAAATTAAAACTCAGGTGATTGAAAATAGAGGACTCCAGGGGAAAAACAACTGAGGAATTCCCAGTCAAATGTAAAAGAAACTTTTTAAGTTCAGCTCCTTGACATGCCATTATTTACTATCCTATTTCTTTCCCTTCTTAAGATCCAGGAAGGTGAAATGATGAAAATTTTGCTTCCTTCTCCCAGAGAAGCAAAACAAATAGGACAGAGGAAGGTGTGTAAGAACCATCCTAGGAAGGGAATAAATCATCAGTGGTTGTAGACTGTGCTGGGAAGGTTTTTCTTTTAATCCCAGTGAAATTTGGGCTAAGGGGTAATCATCTGACATCACAGCATTATCTTAATCTAAGTCACTTGCCCTCCACGCTGGCACCTGTGCCTTCATATTAAGCAATCACAGAAATAAAGCCTGTGACATCCAAATCTGTATTTACAATTTAGCTAAAACACAGTTCATTATACACTTATTACTTTATCTATAAAGTATTTACTTGAATTAAAACGGTGTGTTCCAAAACCTGCACGCAATGACACCAGTAAGTTGGAATTGTCTTTCTGCCACTGTGCAATCTCAGATGTCTTGGCCTGACAGATTTGGGGCACATGGGACAGAGGTGGGAGCTAGACAGGGCCACAGCCTGGTTTGGGCTGGAAAGGTCCTTAAAGCTTTCCCCACCTTTGCTAGCCCAGGTTGCTCCAAGCCCCATCCAACAAGATGCACAAGATCCACAGGTGAGGAGCACCAGACACAAACCCTGGGACCAGCACAGGTGTGGAAGCAGAGGACAGAGGAGCGAGACATACCAGCTCTGCTCACACACTGCTCTCTGCTGCTGCAATCTCACTCCTCAGTGGAAAACTGAAGCTTCCTCTCAATGCCAAAGAGCCCCTCCAGCCCCAGGGGAGCTGCTGGCACCCTCTGGACGCCTGATGGTGAGTGACACAGATTAGGGGCACAGACAGCTCATCCAGGGAACCCTCAGTCTGCACAGGGAGCTCCTCAGACAAGCCTTGGGCAGCCTCTTCCATTATCTACCTAGAGATGATTATCTTTGACACCTTTGCATTCCTGGGGGAAGAGCTCTGTGAGTTATCACACATTTTACATTCCCAAACCCAGCTGGAAAGTGTTACACCTGCTTTTTGAGCACTGTGTGCCTGGAAATAAAGGTTAAGCAACTTCCTTATGGTTCATTCATGTACCAAGAGGGAGAAACAAATCAAAAGCACAATTCTCTGCTCCAAATCAGCTTGGCAAGACAACTCTTACCCCTGGTTGGCTAACTCAGGGTCACAGAAGTTAAATAAAGCTTTTGATCCTGACCATAATAATTTGGGCCACCCCCCGCTTTTGCTTACAAATAGACCACGGAGTTCTGGTAACATCTTAGGTGGGCTTTAAAGAAAGGAACACTTGGCACAAGGGGTCAGCACAAGTGACCAGACAAAGTACAAGTGGAAGGGGAGTAAATCATTAGCTCGAGAGACAGGCCTTGAACCAGATCACTGCAGCAGATGTAGACTTAGCAATTCCCTCTCGCTCCAAAGCGAACTTTGGTCCTGTAATAACTGGCAGCTGATGCAACGATAAGAGAATGAAGTCTATAAAAATGTAGCTGAAAGCCTGGGAAGTCCTGACTGGAGCTCTTCCTGCCTCCTCCGCCCACGGCTGCTCCAAGTGACAGCTCCCGCTGGGAAGATGCACTGGGGGAAAGTGATGGCAGCCCTTCTGCTCTGCTCACTGCTGCTCAGCCAGGTAAACTGGGACCATATTGAAATAAACTGCTAGAAATAAACTATTTCAAGGGCTAATTCAGAGGACAGGCAGTGCATAAAAGCTGTTATGATTTGGATGGACAACTAGCAGGAGCTAAGAGGTGACAGCAGGGTTTTTTAGAGGATTCAGCATCATAAAAATGCAGTTACTGCCTCTCAAATACTGGGCTATTCTGAGCCATAGCTCAATGATTCTGCCTTCCCTCCCAAGAAGATTAAAACCATCATTAATTTTGGCACATGTTTCTTTGGGGTTGGGCTGCAAGCAGTGCTTTAACCAGAGTGTGCTGCGATCTGAAAACCTGAAAGATTTCAAGTGCTTCACTTAAAATGAAGACTATTGACCTCAGCAGCAGCAGAGCAAGGAAGTGCTGCAGCTGCCACGCATCCTGACGGTCACCCTGCTCTGTTCCAGACCCACGGCGTGTCCCTGTCCCTGAGCCAGCCCCACGAGCAGCCCCGCAGTCCCCGGCAGCGGCGGATGACGCCCTTCTGGAGAGGGGTGTCCCTGAGACCCATCGGAGCCTCGTGCAGGGACAACAGCGAGTGCCTCACCATGCTCTGCAGGTACCACGCTCCACAGGCTGGGGTGGAAGGAACTTCCCACCTGGGCTGGTCCAGATGGGATGCAGAGGTCACTCTGTGCATAAAAAAAGATACCAGGAATAGGGATGGGGCAAGAGACTCAGACTCTTTAGTAAGCAGAGCAAACAGAGCAGAGTCCAGGGCTCTCGACTGCCAGCCCCAGTCCTTTCACTGCAGCCCCAAATAACCTGGCTGGGCACAGAGAACAGAGGGCTCCAGACAGCTTTTAGGCAACTCACAGACCTTACCATTAATCCTTCCTTTTAAGGAATGTACTAATGAAAAGTGAAAAAGCCTGTATTAATATCTTACCCTAAATTAATCACTTTAGGATGATTATTTAAGCTCATAATTTAAAAAAATAACTACAATATCAAAAGCTATTTAGTTCTTACTAGACATGAGCAAATTGTCCAACTAGATAGTTAAACTGATTAGTTAAAATTACTACTTAGTGCCTGAAAGGTGATTTTGTGTGGCACCTGCTGTACACACACACCAGCAATCAAAGACATGATAAAACACAGTCATTTTCTACTATACGTAAATAGCAGTAATGGATAAGTATATCCTATTATTAATGAATATTATTCTAAATATTATTTATTCTTAAAGATTATTTTATATTATAAATGAGTAGGATAAGTAAGTAAATAGGACAGGGTGGTTGGGCTGCTATGCCGTGTTTGAAATACATCCCTGGGCTCTGCTGCCTCGCAGAGCTGAGCTGAACAGCAGCTCCAGGAAGGTACAGCCACAACGTGAGCCTGGGGACAGCACTGCAGCTGTCCCCATCCCTGCACTGCACTGAGCCTGCAGCCCTGGCAGCAGCTGTGGGTTTTGATGGAAAGCAAAGAACCAAAAATGAATCAAACTGACTGAATAGCTGAGGGGAATACAGCATGCCTGAAGCCAGCACTGCTGGCACAGGGGCACAAAGATGTACCTGGGACCCCTGGCTGACCCTGGCAGTGGCAGCCCCAGCTCCCAGTGCCTCATCGTGGCTTTTTTTCCAGGAAAAACCGCTGCCTCCTCTCCACGGCCTCGGCGTGAGCTGGCACCAAGCACAGCCTGCACTGTTACTGCTGACCATGCTCCACACACTTGGGATGTATTTATTGACTGCTCAGGAGCTGCAAGGGCCTCGAGCAATCAGAATATTTAATATTTCTGTCACATATGCTGATAAAAGGACTTCAAAGAGCTCGAGAGCATCTCCTCCCACAGCCACGCCGCTGGAGGCCTCTGGCCATGCTCAATAAAAGGGCTCTGCCTCTCCTCCTCGTTTGGTTTTTTGTAATGCTTCCTATTATTTATTTGAAGGTGTGAATTAAAATGTATATTCAGCAAAGCAGCTTTGGTTTTCCTTGTATCTCGAGCACAGTGGACACTGAGCACAGACCAGGGCTCAGCTCCAGCCACACTTTGGACATTTATCTTTCCACCTGGCAAGAGCATAAAGTAGATCAGGCCCCATCTCCTCCCAGTCCAGCTCTTATCAGTCCTCAGATAAAAGCCTGTTAGAAAGAGGGAGCCAAACTGATAATACTGATAGCAATCCCAATATCCCAAATATATCCAGCGATAAGTGGAAGGAAAACTATTTACTTTTAATTACTTCTAATCAAATTTACTTAAATACATGTCCTAGACTGACTTTTGCCACTGACCTGATCTCCTGTCTTAAAATGAACTGATCAAAATGCTGTTTTGATCTGTTGGATGTCAACTTGGAGGCTGAAAGACAAAAAGAAAAAATCAACAACTCTGGACACACGGACTGGATGCTACTTTTCTTTTGTTAAACACAGCACTAGGATCAGGGAAACAAAATTCTGCCTAAAAATGCACTTCCAGGGAGGAGAAGGCCCCACAAAACAGATACAGGCACAGGGGGTTGGAAGTTTAATACAGAAAATCTATTTGATATTTATTAAACTTAGTTTCTCCAGTTACAGTTTTGCATTGTACAAAGCATTTTAATGACACAGTAGTTAAAAAGATCTTTACAAATTGAAATGTGATACCCTTTTCTCCAAATATTTTAATTGCCATAAATTTGTTTAAAAATACACATTAAACGCATGTTTCAGACACTAAACTTTCTATAATCTCAATACCACAAAATACATAGAATATACTATACAGATGTGGAAAAAATCTAGTTAGTATATAATACTTTGCTCACCATTAACAGCTTTATTACGTGAAATGCACATACTGACTTAGAAATCCTAATTTTGAGCCCCAAAGTACCCTTTGAAATTTCAAATGTATTGCAACAAATAAAATCACAGTTTGTTTATTTTTTTTCAGGTTTTGGTTGAAGACAGATGCCCAAATCTTTTGATAGAAAACAAAATGTAACACATGGACTTGTCATGTACAAAGCATAAAACAGAGACATCCCATTAGTTACTAACAGTACCTTTCTGTAGGATTAATCAGGGCTTCATTTATAAGTGACAGGTTAAAAGTTACCTCCCCCCCATCCCTCCCCCAAAAGAAAAACCCCTTCTTCACCAAATAATAATTTCAAATAAGATAAAGGATTTTTAATAAATATATAAGCACTTTATCCTCCATATACAAAATTTTTTTAAAACAATTTAAAAGGGGGACCAGATACAAATGTCAGGAACTGTGCTTGGAAAGTCATGTCTGGTCCTTAGAGTAGAGTTTGGGATGTGGAATGCCAAGGCAGCCCCAGGAGCCGCCACGGCAGCGCCCTGTCCCAGGACAGGGATGGAGACTGGAGACAGGGAACGCTGCCCCAGGAGCGGGCACGGGGCCCCGGGAGCGGGCACAGGGCCCCAGGAATGGGCACAGGGCCCCGGGAGCAGGCACACTGCCATGAGCTTCCCAGGTGGAATTCAAACAGGGGAAGCACAGCCCCACCGCCAGCCCAGCTCCCCCGAAGTGCCACAGCAGCTGGAATTGCTCCACAGTGAATCCAGGGCTGAGCTGGAGGGGCCCAGAGGGCACCACTGCCCCTTCCCTCGCCCAGGGCACCACAGACCAAGCCCTCAAACACTCAGACACACCACGATTGCCACCGACACTTCCTGCTCGGGAAACCCTCCTGAACAGCTCTGGACCTGGGTGAGTTGGTGAGCAAAGCTCTGGCTCCTCTCTGTCCTTCAGGATGCCCAGCACTGACCTCATTGCTCGGGAACAGGGCTTTTCCAGAACACTGACACATCACATGGAGAAATTGCAACCCTGACCCAAGGATTTGTGGGGAAGGTAAGAATTTGGAAGTTGTTTACTCCCCAATGGGTAATTCAAACTTGACTTGCTCAGGCCCTTGTGGATCTGCCTCAATAGAAACACTGCAGTGACAGCGAAGATCTGTTCAGAAAATGACATTAAATACAGCAAAGGTAGTTTCTCTCTTTCCATCAGTTTGCCTTTTGGGCAAACTCCATAATTCCCTGCCTACGGCTTTATTTTACTTGCCCTAGGCAAGTGCTACATCATTCCCATAAATTCTGACTCTCTGTGTGTTGGGGCCATTCATAAATACATTTCAGGGCATTTTTTGTTACCACAGCAATCAAGCCTCAGCAATCTAAAGGAATATACATTGCACTCCTGGATAATATGCAATATTTATCACCAATAAGATGGTGACTCAGCACTCAATAAATAATATATCAATATAGTCAGTTGCACCATAATCTAAAAACAAGTATAACATATACTTTGGACAGACTGAGTCATATATATATACATATATATTAAAAGACACATACAATACAAATTGCATACTGCCATCGAAGCCAAGGAGAGCCGTCCATCTGCTCTGCTTTATGGCTGAGATTCAAATCAAAACAAAACTCTTGGGCTGGTTTACTCTGGTGTCCTGAAGATTTATTTGGAATTATAAATGGTTTGCACCTTTATCACCTGGAACCTGCAAGTCTGAGAGCAAAGTCAAACAGCACAGATAGCTGAGCAAGCCTAGTCTGATTGAGCCATTTTTAAGATTCACCAACTGGGGCCATGATCAGCAAGGGAATTAAAATTACAGCGTTGATATGTATTAATACATATTCCCTGCCCAGGGAATCATTTGGGAAGCCAGGACTGGGGAGCCCCTCCTCGGTCACTCCTGTGACCGGCACTCCCTCTGTGGTGCTGGGAGCTGCCAAGGACAGGGACAGAGCCCTCCTGCTTTGGCAGAGGGATGGAAGCCTAGGATGTATTTGCTTTTTTCTTTTTTGGTTACAAAATCTGATCAAGTACAGAACTTTCCTCTTGGAAACAAGGGTCAATCCCAAATTAAGAAGCGCTTTTGGAACTGTGAGGTTTGAACTGATCTGTTTGCAGCAGCCCCAGCTGCACAAGGCATTTCCTATTCATCCCAAGGCCCCTGCAGATACCCCGCAGGGACACAACACCCGGGACAACACTCCAGAGGACACTCCACCACGGAGCTCACCCTTCAGCTGGGACACTTCCAACCAGCTCAGCTCCACATTTTCACGATGCCAAAAAGCCTCATGTTTGTTTGAAGCCGATTTCTAGGATCCACCGCTCTAGGGATAAGTGATGCGTTTTTGAGAGGCCAATTTCCTGTGACACCAAAAGGTATTCGTGAGACTCTAGTTAAGGAAAAAAAATTCCCCGAGATGAGACCATTCCTGCCGACAGCAATGGTGACTGTGCACAAAGGAGCAAGCCAAGAACAGCCACGCTGGCTAGTGCAGCACTACACACAAACCCACCCATGAATGCAACTTCTACGAAGGGATTTCTCAGCGTCAGAGGTGTGCGAGGCACTTCAGAGGAGGAAAGGAAACACAGCTGACAGTGTCCCATGCCCACGGCGGGGAGTTTGAGGGTACAGAGTTCTGTCTCCAACAGCAAAGACTAACAGAAAGGTGACCTTGCACAGTGATTCCATAAAAAGGATGCTCCGACAGACCTGAAGAGTCGAGTCAGGGAGAGCCCCAGGTCTGTTCCCCGTTTATCAATCCGGACGTAGCAAAGCTTTTCTGGAAGTACAAAACACGCTGGGACGCAAAGGAAGCTCTACGAAGATGCAGCTACCTTGTAGTAGGTTACTAATTTGCAAAACTTCTAAACTCTTAAAGCCCATAGGACATACTGCAGTACTAAGGAGCGTAGAATTCTATTCCTTCTCTCGAGGTTGCCGTGATTTTGGCACTTAACTACACCTACACAAAAAATTTAGTGCAATAATTTTCCTGAACATGCACGTTCATATCTGGTACAGAATAAAGGGTTCAATGAGAGAGAAAACAAAGCAGCATTCCACAATCTCACTCCAAAGGATTCAGAGTTGGACTCTTGGGAAGGAGACCACCGCGATGAGTCAGTTTGTGTGACAGACACTGGGACTTTGAAAAAGGAAATGGAATTTTACCCAAGTACTGCAGAAGACCACTGCATACAGTATACCTGGTCCTGCTGTAAAACATCTTGTAAACAGTTCATAAAATCTTCATCTAAAAGTAAGGCATAAGGCACACCAGACATGTTGGGGGCACTAAGCAATACTGAAAGCAGTAGCATTTGAAACCTTTAACTCAGACAAGCACCTCACGTGGAAAGGTACTTTGGTTTGCACTCGGAGAGGGGCCACCTGCAGCTCCACAGAGCCTCTGGGTGGCACCCAGCGGCCCCCTCGGGAGTTGACATTACGTGACATGAACGGGACCTTCATAAGCACGGGGTAAAGCCAAGTTTTCCATCCATCCTGCACCAGAACAGTGCTTCCTGCAGGAGCAGCTGTGCTCCCACCCCACGGTGGCTGCTGCACTGCCAGCCTGTAGTGTCCATCACCCAGCAGACCCTAAGAGGACAAAACGGACCTCGAGTTCTACTAAAGATTCCTGGTTTCTCAGTCAATGGAAAAGATGCAAATGACAGTTCTGGTAGGAATTTAACAACTCTTGGGTTTGGAACCACAGAGTTCCCCGATTTTGTAACTGTCAAAAAGTGACAAGCACAGAAACAAAAGGTATTTGAAATGAAGAGATGCAAAAAAGCACGAGATTGTCCTTTTCCAAAGCCTTTCCTGTTTGCATCGCACCCATCGGACTGAAGGTCATTCCTACACCATTACCTGGACGTTACATTAAATGCAAATTACTGTAATGTTTTGTGATTGTTATAGTGTTAATCAATGGCTTGAAGCTGCCTTGGAAACAATCCAAGGCAGATCCAGCTAAATATTTTTCCATATAAATTTCTTTATAATTCATTTAAATGAAGTATCTCAATACGTAGAAGAATATCTGGAACTTTTCTATTTAGTACAAATTCTGCAATAATATATCTGTAGTTGTCATTTATTAGTCGACTCATAGGCATTAGGCATGAGAAGTATGGTGTCCCTACTCGTTAGAACCTATCAACCCTAGTTCCTTTTACAGGCTCTACCACCACAAGACATTACAGAGTAACAAAGCTCACAAAGTACTTAAATAAAGTGTCTAGGTTTAATTTCTAAGTACTCAAAAGGGAAAATTTAGGGAAGAAGAAATAGCTAAAACCAGCCCCAAAGGGGGCTTTTCAAAATTAAAATTAAAAAAATTAAAATAAATAGGATTTAAACTGATTATTCATGTATTGTGACCAGAATTCCAATGATCTATCCATGATAGATCGGCAAAATTACAAATCTTCTGTAGCAAATTTTCAAATATTTAAATAACTTAAACCGGGAATACTGAAGAAGTCCATGAATGAGCTGATTTGGGGTTAAACACAAAACACAAATGAGGATGGGAGACATGGGCAAGCATTCCTTGCTCTTAGTGTCAACTAAGCAATGTGTTATGGCAGTCTTCCTTATTGACATGACACAGTGTTGTGGAGAGAAATCAGAGGCAGCTGAAGAATGGGGTTGGTTTGGGTTCCTCACTTGGCGTCGAGGCGCAGCCAGTGCAGGCCCTGGCGGGTGTAACGCACCAGCTCCGTCATGATGCTCGTGTTAAACACCAGGGGCCCCATCACCTTGTCCAGTTCAGCAAAGAACTCTAAAACAGCACAAACACAAGTTAAAGAGCACGTTTGGTAAGCGCAGCCAAGTTGCCAGCGGGAATCGCTGGGATGGAGAGAAAGGGAGTGAGGAGAGGTGGCTGAATGGGGGGAGTCAAGGAGAAAGGTCTTCCTAATCCATTTCTTTACTTTTCTGCACAAGACTGCTTGGAAACCATTAAACCATTGCCAAATTTCATGGTTTTCCTCTAAAACTTGTATTTCACTGGTTGGAAATAATTAAATTACTGCCAAACTTCCTAAAGTCTTCACTAAAGAATTCCAGAACGGGAAATGCACCAAGTTCCTCTTCCCACACTGGACATTTTACAGGAAACGCAACAAAGGTTTTTATGGCACAGCTCCAACACCACCTAGACAACCACAGCACCCAGCCTGGGCTATCCCTGCCACCCAAAGTGTCACCTTCCCCCGATTCTGCACAGGTTCAGCATCCAGGGCACCACGAACAAAACCTAATCCAGGGAGTGTTGCAGCTCCCTCTGGAGCTCTCAATCCCCCCGATGCAGCCCTTACCTTTCTGTTCTCTCGAGAGCTGTTCTGCTTGTTCCCAGATTTCAGTGGCATAGAGGAAGTTGGAGGTGACCTGGACGTAGCTGGCAGCCATCTGATGGATGCGCTGCGGGATCGTCACCGAGGACCCGCTCCCTGAAGGGTTGGCTGCCCCGGAAGAGTAATTTCCTGAATTCCCTGGAGACAGCTTTGGAGAGACTGGAGATGGCATCCCGACAGGTTTGCTGCTCACCCGGAGGGTAAGATGGAATTGGAAAGGCAGAAATGCATCAGCTTTACACACGTCACACTCTGAGATGTCCCCTGAGATCCCTCTGCCCACACTCAGCGTTGGATGGGAAAACACTCCCACTTTACATGCCAAAAATCAGGATTTGCCCTACAGCAAATAAAAATCTCAAGCTGGAAACTGCTGAGGATCCTCCAACAATTACCTATAGCTTACAAAACCTAATTACCAAACCTCAGCATCTCTTAATTCAATAAAATCTTAAGTTTGTTGTTTAAATAAATGGAACCTTAGAGAGTAAGAATGAAGAAATTCCAGCTCCCTGCTAACTCCACTGCCAGAAGAGTGCATTATATAACATGAGTGCAGATAACACAAGAGAAATCTGAAGTGCCCTCCTTAAACTCATTGAATAATTTATCAAAGGTCCATTATTGGGTTTGAAAGAGCAGAAGTAATTGCTAAACTATGGAACAGAGAACCCTGTGAGTGCTTGTAACCTCTGGCCCTGCAGCACTACTGAAGCTCCTGTTTGGGGGGAAAAGCATTAAATTAAACACCAAAACTCCCTGGGATAAATGACTTGTGGCTTAGTGACACACTGACCCTTTTTCTGGTGACAAAGCCTGCAGAGCAGCAGCACCTCCCTCCACCATGATAATGACACCAAAAAAAATGGATCAAAATCCACATCCTCCAAATCATCACCCCAAAAGCTGCTCCCTGAGCACCCCAGGTACACAGGAAATGAAGAAAACTTGCTGTGAATTGAGAATTAAAGGTAATTCCTTTCACCACTTACCTTCCCATACCAGGTGATGGTGCTTGAGAATTATTGTAGCAATTCTGTGTGTGGGAAAAAGACACATTTCACCTGATTTGTGTTTATACTTTCACTAGTTACATTTTATCTCATTGTTTAATTGGGTCTTTTTGACCAAATAATTTTTTACAGTTGCACTTTCAAGTAACATTCCCAATAATATCATAGTAAACTGAAATTTGGGAAAATACTCTTTTTTATGATGACTAAGACACAAATTAAGGGATTGTTTGAGCAAAACAAAGAAGTATTGGAGTATCCCTCTGGTTTAACCATTAGATACCATTGCCCCTTGGGGGAACATTTTAGTTTTTTCAGCCCTTTAATAGAAAGAATCTGTTATCACTAGCATTGAACAATTAAAGATATCCCAAATCTGAGAGACTGTGTGTGTGATGAGACTGTTTCCTCTCAGCATTGAGAGCTGGAGGCTTCAGAATTAGCTGCACAGAAATTAAGATAAATTCATAGGGAATTTACCTAAACCCAGCCAACATCCCACTGCAAACAACCTTCTCATTGAAGCCTACTGAATCGATTAAAGAAGATCAAATTAATAGAGAGTTGTCATGCCAGGACCAGCAGGGTTATGGTTATTAAAGCTCTGCTCAGTGCTAACACACTTTCAACTCCAGTTCTAAACAGGTGCTCACATGCAGCAGTCTGAACACTGGATTTGGGAACTTGAAGTGATGTGGAGCTTTCACACCATTAGGTTTTAATATTCTAAGAAAATACAGATGCAATTACCTTCAGATGTTCAGTCAGAGTTTTTGAGTATTTCAATGCACTTTCCTTTTTCAGTTTGAAAAGCCTCAGGTACAGGAGAGCTTGGCACCGAAGGCTGCCAAAAACAGGACAAAACAGACACAGTTAAAATCAGCTTTATCTTAACTCAGTGAATTCCATAAACCCAGTTGATATGTTCTTAATGCTCTCTCTGCCAACAGCTCTCAAGTAGTAACTCAACCAAAAAATCCACAACCACCTTGAAATTCTGATGGGAACTGAAACAGCTCCGTGTGCCTCAGCTGGAACTGAAACTCTCAGTGCTGCTGCTGGGCTTGGGAGACACCACCAGTGACTCCCTTGGCAAGGGCTTCACTCACTGCTCACCTGGGCCAGGACACCCTGAGCCCTCTGCCAAAGGATTCTGATCCTCCACAGCTCCTGCAGCCCTCCCTGAGCCTCACAGTGCCCACAGCCAGTCCAAGGGAGATCTACTTCTGTGGGATTTACCCCCGTGGGATCTACTCCTGTGGGATTTACCCCTGTGGGATCTACCCCCGTGGGATTCACCCCTGTAGGATCCACCCCTGCCCGAGTGCTCAGCATGGACCTTCTGCTGTCACTCTTCAATGCTTCAAAGCCTCGGCCCTTGCTGGCAACATCACCATTTACAGCAATCAGAAACAGCATTAATCTTTATGTACAGCCAAGTGAGAATCTCCTGTGGCTCAGAACACCCAAGGCTCAGTGTCAAGCTGCCTTTCCTGTGGCTAAAAGCTGTGAAATGCAGGAGGGCACTGCAGGAGCCCCAGCACACTCACCAAAGCACTGCCAGCCTTTTGTCCGCAGCCGTCGCATCCGGGGCCAAGTAATTCTTCAGTTTCATGGTGTACCTGCAGGGAAGGCAGCAAATCAGCCCCAGACAAAAACTGCTTTCATTTATCATTCACAAAATACTGAAGCTCTCATGAATTTCCCGTTTCGGTTGTCTCCACTGTTTTAGGAGCATCTCTCAGCCCTGAATAAAACATTGACTCAACAGTAAGCAGAATAATTTTGGTCCTCATGGGTTACTCATTGTAGAGGGACTTCAGGAGCCTCAGCAGAAAGCACCTCACCCTTCCTGGAAATGCTTTAAAGCCCAGCAATGAAATGAACTGGTCACTGCTCCAGTGTCACTGGGCAATGACAGCACATCTCAAGCTGGGACAGCACTTCCTCACTGCTCAAATTCCCAGAGCTCCCCCACCACGTGCCCTTGCCCGAGCTCTGCGAGCCTTACTTGATTAATTCCACAGTTTCTGAATACATAGGGAACGGGGACTTGGATTCCTGAGCATTTTTCTCCAATGCATTCCCACACTCGATGAAGGACACGACAGCATCCAGGTAGTACACAGCCTTCTCGAACCTGTCCGACTGCAGGGAGGGAGGAACCGCTCAGCAACAGAAGGGAGAGAAGTGCAAGAGAATTCCAGCACAGAGGGCAGCAAAATGGGAAGGGCAGCAAACAACCCCAGATCAGGGGCGAACACTGGGTGGGCACTGAAAATCCACTCACCAAAGCATCTGCATTATGTTTTAGCTTCTTTGCTTCCTGCAAATAATGATCAGCTGAGTAAGTCCTGCAAGAGAGGACACGGATTTAGGGACTGGACCCACCGACTTTCATGGCCTTTTATGACTGGAGCTTCTTAATATTTATTTATTTTAAATAATTTGTAATTAATAATTTTAAATTTAATTTTTAATTTTTATTATTTTTAATTTAATAATTTTTATTACTCTTAATAAAGTGGCCACTTTTCAGGGCTTTTTCTGCTCCTAACTCAAGCTGCACTGTGATAAAACTGTTGAAAGACATCTGTTAGAGTAGTTAATTACTATGATAAAGTTGTCAGAAGTAGTTTCAAGTTCTCTAGTTTCAGGTAATTCAAACAGCATTTCAAGCAAGTTCTTAAGCAGAAAGTTATTTTACATTGGTGCAAACAGTTTCATCTGTACAGTGAATTTAAAGAAGAGCTTTCAGAGTAAGCATCATGCTGAGATCTGAACTGAAACTCCAAGTCTGCACACAATGGTGAAATATTTATTTTATTTTCTTTTCAAGGTATTTTCTTTGACAAAGTGCTTGTGTGTAACATTTTGTGGAGCAAAATGACAACTCTCCTCTGTGGGGAGCTGCCTGTGCTTGAGATCCAGAGGCCCCAAAGGAAATGGGAATTTTCTGTCCTTACCTATCATCAAAAACGAGCTTTGCTCTCCTCGACTTCGCACTTTCCGTGGCCTGAGCAGAGGCAGGAGGGCAGCTGGAGGAATTGTTCAGGATCTTTTCCTGGAAGGGAAATCCATGCCAAATAAGCCATTTAAAGAACAGTTTCAAAAGGAGCGTTTCCATGAATTCCCCATGGCTCTCCCTCTTCCAGGCAGGAGGGACAGTGTGCAGGTGCCAGAGCTGCCCCGGAGCACCGGGAAGAGCTCAGCTCCCCGGGGGCTCCCCCAGGGCAGGAGCTGGGTTGGGCTGGAGCTCCTCACTCCATGGGGAGATGCAGCCAAGGCTTTCTGACACACCCAGGGCCAGCAAATGCCTCCCTCCATCTCCCCGTCACTGCCTCGAAATCCTGTTTTTCCACTCTAACACATGATGAGGATGTGGAGGATTTCTCATTTCTATCAACAACATGAAGGCCTCTGTCTTGAAAAACCCACCCAGGAGCAGTTACTCCTCTGAGAAAGGCATGAGTAAGCACACCTGAAGTATAAAGCAACAAACATATCACAAATTAACAACTCGCTGAGGGACATTTACACTTTTAAATTCCATCACATTGATCTTCCCAACCTAAATCTCTTCCAAACCATTTTCTGCACCATCTCCATAACCAAGTTTTCTTCTCCCCAACCACAGAGAGCTCTGTAAATTGCTGAGTTGGAGTTAAAATAATTCTACAATGCCATAAAATGAGAGCCAGAGCTTCCCATCCCAGCACTGAGCAAGGACTGAGCTCCTGCTCTCCTTAAAAAGCAGGACAAGCTCTGTATGTGCTCCAAGGGGACAAAGCAACCTCACAGTTCCATTTCCAGCAGCAGACAGCTTTCCAGTGATGTTCTTATTAACCACTCAAACAATAAACAGGCAGCACCAACCACCAGGGGATGACTAAAGCCATTCCTCTAATTAGCAGAGGAATTTGGCAGGATAAGCATTAGTATTCCACACTCTCTCCAAGTTGTCTCCTCATTTATGGCCTTCCAGGGCACTTGAGCACTGTGACAGGAAACAATGCACGTCTCAGACTAATGACATTTTAAATTGAACTGGAAATGGCTGTTTAGATCAAACTTCCAGGCAAAGAGGCAGGGACAGAAGCAGCCCTTTACCTTGGCTTCCTTGGCACTGCTGGAGCCCTTCCCCTCTGTCTTCTTCTGCTTGGAAGAGGAGCTGCTCTTGCTGCCACCGCTGCTCTCCTTGCCCGGGTTGCTGCTGGATTTTAGGGACGAGGATTGACTGACTGTCCTCTTCCTGGAGCTGTGCTCCTGCTTGGAATCCTTCTGCAGGGCTGGGGCAGCAGGGGAGGGCAGCAAATCCTTCTCCTTAACAGCACTTGGCTTCGAAGACCTGGAAAAGTGGAACAAATTCAGGGGTTGGGTTTCTTTCCTTAACAAACAAAACCAAAACCAATAAAAACAACCCCAAAAAAACAACACACAAAACTTTGATTTTTAGATTTTAAACTAAAGACCTTTTTTTCCCCCCAAGATTTTTACTGCCAGCCCAGCTTTGGAGAAAAGCAGAATAATCCTCTCAGCGAGTAGGTTTCTCCAAAGCCAGACTGAACTTGTTTTCACCATTTTATTTGTTCTGACCTGAAAACACAGGCAATACCAGACAAGTTCTAACCATAAAACCACACCCCTGCACCAGTTCTGCTCAAAAACTATCCCAAACCCTCCCAATTTCAGCAGCGGGAGCCAATGCCAGCGCCAGGCTGTCTGTGCACACCAAGAGCTCCAGGGAAAGATGCTCCAGATAAAGCTCTGGAGCCCAGGGAATGGGAACCCTCCCCAGCACAGCCTTCCAGGACACCCTCACCTGGCTGCTCAGGGATGTTGTTGGCTGCTCCTGCCTTCCCATCATTATTATTTCTACACATTATTTCTAGAAAATCTTAGTTTCATTTAATTAAACATCCTTCAGAGAACCGCACTGGCAACCAAGTAAATATCAGAAATAACAGGTAAAAATGCAAAATCAAGCTAGGAATGTTCATTCTACAGCTGTTTCCTAACAAACATAAGACACTGTTTAATTCAGAATGGGCAAACAAGAGTTGTAGCATCCAATGTGCTGCAGCTTCTCACATCTTTGGCAATCACTCGCTGGGCAGGAATATTTTCCATGACACAGTTATATGAGTTTTCAGTTGCTTGAACTGAAACAGAAGTTTCAAAAAGCAGTGGAAAAAACCTTCATCTTTCCTGCGGATTAACACTGACCAAGAAACAGGTGTTGCAAAAAGCAAGGGGAATCCAGAAATAACATTAAATAATGGTACTGATTTACTAATTCTGTGTTACTTTGCTTTGGTAGCACTCACACTTTTCCTGCACTAATAAACCAAGGAGATGGGAGGCTAAATCCACAGATGCAAAGCTCAATGCCATCAGCTTCCCAAAGTAAACTAGTCCAGGAATTTATTTCCAGTTCAAAACTTGCTAAATAGAGAATTACCAGACTGGGTTAATTGAAAAGTACAGATTTTGATTTCCAAACCAAATCCAAGACCGCTGTGTATTAGAGAAAAGCAGGAAGGAAATATTCCCTCCTCCCCCAAGCCTTCACAGGAGGGGTCACCTCACTTTGTGAAGGAGCACAATTGTCCTTGGCCAGTGTTTTGGGTATGGAAATTCATTCCCACCAATTACTTGTAGAGACTCTGAAGTAAATTTGTCTGAAGAGTAAGAAATAATGAAATTTTACCAATTAATTGAGGGAAACTTGGGGTGGGGGAGAGGAAAGAGGGGGAAGATGAGCACCATCCTCTCCACGGCCACCCTGACCCTCAGTGCCGGGAACAGCAGATACTCACTCCCTACTGCTGGAATTCTTGTGTCCTGAGGGAGCTTTTTCTTCCAGTTTCGTTTTCTTGCTTTCACTGGCTCTGTTTTCATCCTCGTTCTGAGCAAAGCAAATGAGAAAAACATCCAGCAAAAATCCACATTTACACATCACTGAGAGTGGCAATACTTTTCACGTCAGGACACTTCATTCAGCAGGTGTTTCACAGGCAAATACAGACCCCAAAAACATGGCCTGCAGCATCTCATCCTCACTAAGTCCTTACCAGACCCTGATATTGGAACAAAATGAAAATCCCAGTCTGGCCACTAACTACAACCTGATCAAAGCAGCAACAGCCAAGTTGTTCATTTTAGCACAGAAAAATTATCACCATGAAATCCCAGGAAAATCTGCCAAAGGCTTTGGCAGGAGCAGGAGACAGATTTGATGTTGTGGGGTCTAAAGAGGTGTCTGATGAATGCCAGGAAAGGGTAAAAATCTAATCAGTCTATTAAAGTCAGCTCAGAGATGCTGAAGAGCAGATATTTATATCAATTTAATGCTGAAGTCACAGGGTCTTGAAGGTAAATTTCTAAGCTGTCTTCATCATGCACTGGAGGGATCAATTCAGTGAGCAAGAGGGAAAGTGGGGCCTCACAGAATAAATCCTCAGGTAACAAATCCCGGAGGTTCTGGTTTTGTTATTGATGCTGCAACCTGAGAACTGTGAGCAAGGAAACCCAGGAAATGCAGAAAATCAAGAGGTGCCACTTGTGCTTGGAGCACAAACCTCAAACTGCAGGGTGGGGAAGGGGGTCCTGTCCTTGCCTCACACAGGTTCCCCTCCTCTCAGCAAGCACCAGAGTGAGCTGAGGCTTGGCAGCATTTAACCTCCAGAGTTCCTGGGATGAAGCCTCAACTGAACTGCTCTCACCAAAGCTTTCTGCCCTGCGTGCAAGAGCACAGATCTTTAATGCTGGAATTCCAACTGTGTAGTGAAAAGCAAAACTGGCCAAAGAGAGAAGTCAGGGAATTCAGACCCATTGGAACATGTGAGTGTATTCCCAGGAATGTCAGGAATTATACAGTGACACCACCAAAAAGTAATTATTCACTGTACTGGTCAGAGTTATTCCCTTTCTACAACAAAGCTCATTTTCTCTCTTCACTTTCTTATCCAGAGAAAATAGGAATCTTAGTTAGGACCAGGCCAGGATAAATGTTTGCAGTTTCATGTCAGGGCTCCTGGGTGACACTGATTTCAGCAAGTGATCACGTTTACTCTGGTTGCTCAGGAGGAAATTGGTGTAACTGAAATGCTCCATCTCCTCAGATGACTCTGGGAATGATCTCACACAATCCTGGGATTGCAGACCTCAACAAAATCTCCCAACTCCCATCAGATCCCTCTGACACGGCAAAATGAAATTTTCAGTGAAATGCAGGGCAGCACAGGGCTTTGTGAATCCCTGTCCCAGGGCCTCACAGCCCTGGATTCATTGAAACCAGACTCCCTGGACCTGAGTCCCTCTGACAGCCCCAGGTTTGCCCTTTATACAGAGTGTCCCTGTGCTGAGCTTTCCAAAAGCAGTTTAAAATTACACCAGCACGGACTTCTCACATTCCCCCTCCAAGAGTATCCCTTCTGTTCAGTTCCCCACTGACTCCTGCCCATTTCACTGCCCCCCAGCCATTCCTGCTTTTCACTCATAGCTGCAAAGATGAAATACTTTTTTGGAGAAGATTAAGTATTACTGTGGAGATGCCCCTGCTCCCAGTGCAGCACCCCCTGAGATGTTTGCTGCTGCTGCCATGCCCCAGGCCCAGTCCTGCCCCATTCCTTCTCCTGGCAATAGGCAGTTCCATGGCTCAGGGAGCTGATCCAGCTGAACACTGACTTTTTGGGGTTTTCCAGGTGGATTTCCCATTGGATCAGCTGCCTGAGCTGGCCTGCAGAGCACCAGGGGCTGGTTCCGGGTCCAGGGGAGGCAGGAGAGGGCTGGATGCAGAGCTCAGAGGCACAGGATCTGCCACCTCCCCAAGCTCTGGGGACAGGGCTGACAATCCTACAGGTGTTTCCAAAATCAAATCCCACCAGTCTGTCCTGCAACAGCACAGGGACAATCCACGTGTTCTGCACAAGGCAGCAAAGGTGTGACCTGGATTCTGGGATACTCAGGGCACTGAGGGCTGAGAGATCAGGCAAATCTCTCCCCAGAGGCCTCACCTGTTTGTGTTTCCTTTTGCCTTTGGTGGAGCTCTTGTCCGAGGGCTGTTTCTGCGAGTCCCGGCCGTGCTTCTCCGGAGCGCTCTTCTTCTCCGCCTTGGCAGCGTCGGTGTCCTTGTAAGGCTTCCCTGGTATCCTGGATAAGAGGCTCAGGTCAATCTTCACAATGAGTGGGTACCTTTCATCAGGATCACTCAGTGGGGACAGAAGCTCTTTCTCTTCCATAGGAGAGAACATTCTTTGCCGAAAAAAGCTGTCATCCTCCTCCACGGAAGATTTAACAGGAGTCCTATTGCTCTCAGAGTATTTGGGTGTTTGTGAGGAAGGAGGCAGACTCTCATTTTCATCTGAATCAGAGGATGAGGTATCTGTTTCGATGAATTCCCTGGATTTCTGGGCAGATTTGCCTGAAGCCTTGTATTTCTTTTTCTCTGTTGTAGGCCGAGGGGAAGACTTGGGCTCCTTCTTTATATTGGGTTTCCGGGAGCCTTTCGTGGCTGCCTTGTGCCTGTTTGAAGGGATATTTGTTGCCATGTCTACTGGGGTTTCACTTTCTATTTTAAGACCTCCTCTGGGCTCTTCCACAGATGTCTTTTCTGCTTTCTTGGGCTGTTTTTTCCCTACAGTCCTCCTCTGAGTCGAGCTGTCGCTCTGGGCAGGTGATTTCTGCCTCCCACGACTGCTCTCCGAGCCCTTCTGGGTGGGTTTGGAATCTCTCCCTGGCGTAGAAGAAATGGAATCCTTGGATCCACCTTGCTCAGTGTACCCACTCCCTGTACCCTGATCCCGTCCCTCTTTCTTGTAGCCTTGGGAAGAAGGGATATTGCTGTCCACGGAAGAAGCTGGTGACACTTTATGGGAATTTACTTTGTTCAACCAGT
This sequence comes from Origma solitaria, assembly GCA_013397895.1. Lineage (NCBI taxonomy): Eukaryota > Metazoa > Chordata > Aves > Passeriformes > Acanthizidae > Origma > Origma solitaria. Next base: position 708,222 of record VZRL01005946.1, read on the forward strand.
TATCCAGCTGCCACTTGTTTGTGGGCGGTGGTTCTGGCTAAAAACAAAGTGAAAAACAGAGTTAGATGAAATATTTCCAATTTTTCCATCTTCTCCATGCGGCAACTGTACAATGCTGCACATCAAAGCAAGAGCTACACCCAAAACCTGAGATAAATAAATGAAATACAGGCACAAAACCCACAAATTTTCCCTTTGCCTGGAGCAGCTGCTATCAACAGGCAGTATTTGATGCCATAGTTCTTTAGGGTTCTGATTCCTTATCTAACTCTGCACTCCAACAGAAAACTGGTGGTAAAAACCACCTCAAATCAAACATCCAACGTGGTTTTATCTAGAGAATTGTCACATCCACCACAGGCACTGCAGCAGAACAGCCCAGCCTGAAAGTGAGCCCATGCTGCTTGGTCTATTTTTTTTAACAATGTGAGAATTTTTGGAACTTTTGTGCTGTTCAGAGTCAGGATTGGTGCCAAGCTGGCAGAGGGCAGGCCCTGGCAGCCCTACCTCGGGGGATGCACTCTGGGAGGGCTCGTTGGCCTCGCTGTCGCTGGAGCTGCTCTCGCTCTCCGAGTCGGAGCCCGAGCTGCTCTCGGAGCCGCTGTGGCTGCTCGAGTCGTCCCTGGAGTTATCTGCTCCTTCACTGTTGTGCTGGGAAGGCTCAGAATTACTGCAACAAAAAGGAGGGAAACGCAGCATTACCCAAGGCACAAGTACATCCTTAAAATCCTTTCATTAGAAATAACAAAATGGAACATTTTAATTGACATTCACGAGAAAGTTCAGCGTAAGTGAACACAGCTCAGTCTGGAAACAAAGAACGTTTGGATGTCGCCCCTTTCCAAAGTGGTCAGTCTGATTTGCAGGATGTATTTAATATTTTATTTATTACTATTTAAACACTGATTAAATTCTCATCACCTTTCGCTTTAGTACAAGGCAAAGGACAAAGCTGGATTTTGGAAAGGAGACCAAGGCAGGAGTGCTGACTGGGCTGAACATCCCCACTCTGGCCTATGCTGCAATCCCCCAGGAATTCCTACCTTCCAGGTGTGCTCCTTGGCACTGTCTTATCGCAGTCCTGCAATTAAAAAAACAGCATGAAGCTTCTAGAAGCTATTTTAGTCTTGTATATACAATTAAATTGCAAACCATCCATTTAGAGCCTTTAATTTTTTTAAAAATTCATTATTTACAGTAGTTTAAATTTATCTGCATTTTCCTTACACAGAAAGAAGAGCAGAGTTATTTTCTCCAAGTTTTCAGCACAAATCTCTACATTCTGACTACAGTTCTGAGAGACCCCATTTCTAATTAATTAATATCATGTTTCCACCTTTTTGAATCAGGTGATTCAGCATTTCACAATGATTTTCCTGAGATGCCCAGGGTAACTGGAGTTAACCCACTCGAAGCTTTCCACCTGAAGAAAATCAAGTACCAGAACTGGGAACAGGAGAAAAGAAACCCTGGAGCAGTGTGGGCTGCTGGGCAGCACAGACACACATTTTATTTTTATTTAGCATGTTAAGTGCCAGCCTGGCAGAAGCTGCACAAAGTTAATCCTAAAAAAAGTGAAAAAGAGACTTTCTGATAAAAACAAAGGTGCAGCTGTACTCCTAGGGATAGATGGAGCCCCTTGTCACCCCAAACAGCCCCAGGGTACCAAGGCACACAGATGTGCACACCATGAGCTCTGGAATGGCTGAACACAAAGGGATTTATCTGTAATTAAGGAGCCATTACTATGTACGTTTCAAAGTGCACCACTGTCATTTGATGTTCAGAGAAAGCCCATGTGAAAACAGTTAATAAGGATTTCCAGGTAAAAGCAAACTGTTTCCACAAAACACAACATTTTGATTTGTTTTCAGAGAATTTTCTCCCATGATTCCATTTAGGAATACCTGAGGTTTGTCTAAAAACATTCCATGAGATTTTAGTTGCACAAATCTCCTGCTCAGCTGCCCAGTTTGCTGCTGGGCCACTGATGAGCACAGTTTTTTTCGGAGGTGATTGAAGGAACATACCTGCTCTCCATCGCTGTCTTCACTACTGCTAAGTTTTAAGTCATCTTTCAACATGCTAAGGGAAAAGGGAGAAAGTGAGACAAGTTTTTCCAGGCACTTTAATTACTTCCAAAGCATTGTGCTAGGTTTCAACATGGCACTGTTTATCCTGCAGAGAGGCTGCGTGGGTGAGAACCACCAGGTACCACTCACTCACTTCATGATTAAGAATGGTGAGTTGAGTCATTCTTTAGAGAAGAATGAGGATTCAGGTACTTTGGCTCCTGAGTCCATTCTGTTAAATTTAGAAAGGAAATTTGACACAATTTACTGGTGTGGGAGGAGGAGAGTTATATATGTTCAAATCCTTACACACAATGGCCAAGAATTGTGCTTGAAATGGAATAAAGAAAGCCAAGCCCAATGTCTGCTTCCTGTCTCGTGGCAGCAGGGCAACTGTCCTAGGTCATTATTAATTATTATTATTATTCAAAGCCATAATTACTTCTGGCAGTCACACAGACACACAGTTTCACAGGACTGAGAATATGTGAGCACAATGAAAACATACAGCAGGGTATAGGGCCTTTGTGATTATTGGGAAACATTTGATGATAGAAATAAAACATCTTACTCTGTCTGGTTCGATTCACATCTGCAGAGAGAAAACGAGAAAGGATTAAAAGTCTGATTCTCCTGAGTTTCACAGAGACCTGTGCTACTGATGATCTGAACAGGAACATCAACCTCTAGAGCTCATTCCTGAACTATTGCTCATTGCTATCATTTTACAAAAGATGCATTTATCTCCTTTTCAAGGGTTTTCTTTACCAGATCATAATCACTCTAAAAAATATAAATTAAAGTGGTATTGTCAAAGTAAGCATCACTTAAACTTCCCTCTCCTGCACCCCAGCTCAGCAGGTGTCCAACGCTGCCTCTTGTGCTCAGAGGTTCTCCCATTCCCAGCTTTGGGAATAGCTCAGTTCCCTCTCAGCACCTTCCTAAACCGCCTGGTTTTGGGCCACTGACTGGAAGTTTTTATGAATTGAAGGGGGTTTCTTTTGTTTTATTTCTTTCCCATAGGTGATGAGCTTTTTCACCTTGCCAATCCTGTGGCAGAGGCACCAGGCTGCTCCCTGTGAGTTAACTGAGGAATGGCACTAACCCAGAGCAAGTTTTCAGAGTCCCTATCTTTCATTAACATACAATCGGCTGGCAAATATTTATCTTTATGGGCATTTTTATTTGGAAACAGTATTTTAACTGCATATCGTTGATTTTTAAGTCTGAGAAAGGGGACTACAGCCACCCAGAGCATTCCAGATGCCTTTGAGTTTTCTGTGTTGCTGGGTCTGTGCACAAAACATTTGTCAGGGAGCTCAAGACTGAGCAGAACAAACCTCACGAGATCCCAGATGCAGTTTTCTGTTTCCTCCAATATAAAACCTTCCCCCATCCTCATTTTCTGCATCCTTCAGGCCACCTGGAGCTGACAGCTCTGCAAGGTCTGCCAGGTCCCATCCCATGCTGATCCCTCTCTCATTCCCAGGCCAATTCCAAGGCCCAAACTCCTGCACACCTCTCCTGGCAGCTGACAGGAAAACATAGCAGCAGAAATGCAGCTCAGGGTATTTTTTACTCACTCCAGTGAGCAATATTTGGTCTTTTGCCCCAAAAAACCTGCTGGAATACAATCCTCTTTTCCTGCCAGCCAAGGAGAAAGATGCTGGAGTGTCTGTGCAAGGACCGCCACGTTCTAGCAAACACTATTTGCTAAATCCCTTAAAATATCACTACTGTTTGTGAAACATTTCTCAGCAGCCACTTACGATTTGGATTGATGGCCATTGGATGTTTTGGATGAGGGATTGTATCGTTCTAGGAGAAGAAAAAAGGAAAAGCACAGCTGAAAACTCAGGCTCAGCAGAATAAGTCACCCCAAAGCTGCTCCAGAGACCCAGTGATGGCTAAAGCAAGGCCAGGGAGGGGACAGGAGGGAGCAGCACCCAGGGGAGAGCAAGTACAGCCTCCCCCAGGGGACACAGGCACAGCCTCCCCCAGGGGACACAGGCACAGCCTCCCCCAGGCTGAAGGTGGGAGGCAATGCAGAGGAAAAATACCAAATACAGCAAATAACTGAATCCAGAAAATAGAGAAAATCATTTAAATCATTGCTGTCCAAACCAATGCATATAGAATTATTATATTTCACACACATTATTAATAGTGTGAAAAACTATTTTGCTCCTAGCAAGATGAAACTATTGCCTTTTACATGCAGGATATGGGATACAGATCCATCTGCTGAGCTCTGACTGCTGCAGCATCCCCACACAGCTTCTGATGGGGGAGAAGCTCCTCATCCCAAAATGCAGCTCACACACCAATTCTGACAGCAGAATACACACTAATAACATCTGCTTTTCAGTTTGGGGCTTTTTCCCTTCCCTTTTCTTTCATCCTGGTAAATAACTGAGTGTAGCTCTACAGAAACAAGAACTGAGGCTGCTAAAAGCTCTCCAGAAAATCTAACAGGCACAGCAAACTGGCCCTGGGTTTAATTAACCTTGGCTCTTCTTTTCCACACCTAAAGAGCAGCTGTTTCTATAACGTGAGCCTATGGTTTAGCATTATGCAATTAAGCTTGAATTTGTTTCCGTAATTCCCTACTGTATCAGGTGTTCAGATTAAGCTGCTTGTGAATATCTAAGAATAAACCATTCTTCTTTTACTATTTAAGCTGTTTAATCACTTCCAGAGGGAGTGGAAGGACTTTGGTAAGGTACAGCACAAATTTAATTTAATTTTACCTGGTATTTACCTGAGTTTTGTATTAATTTCAGTAATATTCTAAATAAGGACACGGTTAAAAAAATAAAAGTTTTTGTCTTGAATCCAGAACTGCATTCTGGGACAAGTTCAAGAATATTACTCAGCACATGATAGAAGTTCTTGACCAGTTCTCTCTCTTGATTTTAAAATGTCAGTGAAAATAAAGAGTGAAACTTCCATGTGCTTTTTCTACTACAATAAAAGCAAAAGCACTATTTTGGTTTCTAATATGTGCCTCAGCAGGGGGCTGGGTTTTTTAAAGTGTTTTGGTTTAGTACCCAGTTATTTTCAATTCAATCAACCAGAGGCATTTTTTAAAGAATTAGATCCATTAAAAATACGTATTTTTTTCCTAGAACACAACACCCTTCCAACTCAGTGAAAACTTTCAAGATCTGAATAAGAAATGCAAAAGAAAATCAAGCAAGTATTTAATAGCATAAAACCTTGAGAAAGCAGAGAAAATTTGAACCCAGACTCCATCCTGTGAGCAGTCTGGAAAACCTCATTTCCTAAAAACCCACGACATGTTAGGAGATGCTGAGAACACCAAATGGCAACAAAAACATTCAACACATTCCAGCAAGTTCCATGTACTCACTCTGCTCTCCAGTGCCAAAACTGGACTGCTGAGACTCCTGGGGGAACAAAAGATCACAAGTGGGTTTTTTTCCAGTGGGAATTTTAACATACTAAAAACCAGGCTGTGAGGAAGGTATTCCTTCTACCTAATGGATGACACTCAGCCTCTGGAAAAAGGGGAAAAACGTAAGAAGCAAAAAAAAGGGATTCTTGCTCTGGGCCCTGGGGCAGCCCAGGGTGACCTTCCCACTCCTTTTCCTCACCCACTCCCTGCTGCTCCCAAGGGCCATGTGCACGTCGGGGCTGGAACTCCCAAATCCCTGCGTGACTTCCAGAGATCCTCTCCTCCTATGAGGTTAGGATGGAGAGGAACTGCTCAGGGTGTTTGTTTATGCTCCTCATACTCAGACAAACTTTGCTGCTGTTTGAAGTCTTTTTTTTCCAATTCATTTCTGCTCTTTTTCCTTCTCCAGGCACACACAACAATGGAAAAAAAGGGAAAATCTCCCAACAAAAAGTATTCCTCAGGGGAATATTTTAGGAGCCTTAGGGACAGAGTGAGGTTTCAAACGTGACCAGCTCTGCACACTCTGCCCAAAAGGCTCCCCGTGGGTCCCTGGTCACTCCAGCCTGAGCTCCATGGGATCAGAGCATCCTCTGTGCAATCCCAATAAACCATGAGGTTACACGTTCACCCCACGGGCTGGGCTGGAAGGTCCCCAGAGCCCACCCCGTGCCACCCCTGCCATGGCAGGGACACCTCCCACTGTCCCAGGCTGCTCCAAGCCCTGTCCAGCCTGGCCTGGGACACTGCCAGGGATCCAGGGGCAGCCACAGCTGCTCTGGGCACCTGTGCCAGGGCCTGCCCACCCTCCCAGGGAGCAATTCCTTCCCAATACCCTTAAAACCGGCCAGGAAAGACAAAGCCTTGCACATTTTAGCACTTGTAGCATCCTCAGTACTGCCATTCCAGAAACCCCAATTGTGACTCCCAGGACACAGCAGACCACGAACTTCTCTGAAACCCTAAACCATTGTTTTAACAAACATCCAGAGAGGCTATGAAGCACTGCAAATCCCCTTCCATGCTCAAGTGCCCTTTTAAAATAGGACCTTCCTGACCTCATTTCAAAATGAGGACAACTGATGGCCTCAGAAAAATAAATCGAGTCTAATATTTTCAATTCCTAGTTCTATACACACATTTTACTTACACGCTGTGGCAGTGGCAAACCAGAACTACAATTCAACAATGAATTCCATTTCTTTCTGGTACACCTGTGACCTGATTTTCCCCTCACACCAAGCCAGTGCCAGGCAGTGGTTAAGGAGGTAATTTACAGAATGGAAGTTTTTAAACACACAAAAGCTTTACACAGCAAAGCACCCTTGAGATGTTTTCAATTTCCTTCAGCTTTGTATTTCAAAAATGGAACAATGCATTGAACAAGAATTTTGTGGATGGGAACTTCATAAGGAGCTTTCCTTGGGAGGTGTTTCAAGTACCTCTGATCTTAACTAACTGAAAGGAAGGGGCAATAAAAATAACTAAAAAAATAAAGAGCAAAGCAAAGATGAAGAGAAGTCTTGTGACTTCAGCAGAAAGCAACAGCCTTCAAAATAAATCCATTTTTTATCATTTGCACAGGTAGGAGGAGGCAGGTGTGAATCCCTGGCAGCCTTTTGCCACTGGAAGCTCAGCCAAGCCAACAAACTGAGTGAAAAAAAGAAATAAAGACCACAAACTCCACGTTCGCAGAGCCACAGCACTGGGGGAGCACGGGATGGGGAACTGGCACCCGTTCCAGAGCACACGGATTGGGAATTCTGCAGAACACACCTGCCTAATTCCTTGCTTGAGTCAACTTCCTATTTCAGAGGCAGAGCACAGGCTCCCAGCTAAGTGCACTTTAATGAGGTGTTATGGCTCAATGTGCAACTTTTTCCAACTCCCTTGCCATCTACTGGATACATATTTCTTTAAGAAACTCAGAGATTTAAAAAAAAAAAAAGCTCTACTTTCAACTCCCTGGTTATTTAGAGCAGCAGCTTCTAAAGGTCTGCTTCAGAAAGAAATTCCAAACAACTGAAAGGAAGGAAACCCTTTTAAGCAAAGTATAATAGACTGAGGTTACACAGGGAAGACACCGGAGCAGGAAACAAAAACTCTGACAAAAAGCCTGGGGAGAGGAATTCTCCAGCTGGACAGGAGGCGGTGGGGCAGATTCCCACTGTGGCTGGGGGAACGGGGCGCATTCCCAGGCAGTGAAACCTCAGCCCAGATCCCATTTTCCTTCCCAGCAGAGGTTTGTGTGCTCCAGCAGGGAATGATGGCTGAAGGGAAGCTGCTGGCCTCAGGCCCTGCAGCAGAGCCCACCTGAGCTGAGCTGCCCAGCCCCAAACACAGCCAGGCCTCCCTGGGCAGGGAACCAGCCCTGCCCTGCCCTGCCCTGCCCAGGGCTGCCGATGCACCCCAGAAACACTGCCAGCATTTCGGAGTGTCTGACTGGGAGCCACGGAGAAAATTATAGACTGTTAGGTCACAGGATAACATTTTTTATCAAGACACAGGAATCTGCATTTTTCCATAGCATCCATAAAACTTTCCCTGACCTATTTTCATGGAGTTTTCTCTTCTGATCCAAAGACTTCCTGGGAACTATGAGACATATTTATAGTAATCAGAGAGGCCCCAGTCAGGAGTTTGGGTTCCTTCGAGTTACTCACTCCCTACACACATGGAAAGTGATCCCATCCCAAGAGTCTGACAAATAAAATCAAGTGGTCCACCAAGGGCAGCTTCATTTTATGTGAGCAGGAAAAGCCCACCGAGCTCTGCACACAGGGCAATGCTGTGAAACACTTCAGCAGATGACTGGCAATAAATGGAGCACAGTATTAAAGAGAAGGAGCTTTCCTCCAACAGAACTGCTTGATTAAAGTAAACCACTGTTGTGTTTTGTTTGGTGGATTCTGCTCTGGGCTCAGACTGCACAGGCCTATGGCTCACTAACTCCCTGGAATTCTGCAGAGCTGCTGCTGCCAAGAATGACAGAGGGGAGAAGGCAGAGGAAATTATAGGCTTTGGATGCAGAGAGAGAATTTGACAGAGTTCCATGGCTAAGATGTGCAGCCACAAAATAAAAAAGCTGGCAAAAAGTCAAAAGACTCGGAGCAGCCATAAATGGAATTTTTTGCACACTGGGTGAAAAGACACAGTCCAGGTTGAGAGGTTCAGAAAGCTCCCCAAGCCACCTTTCTGCTCAAACATTACCAGAGCTGTGCAGTGTTACGTGGCCTCTGTGGCACAGCCACATGGATTTCTGCACACCTTCCTCTTCCCAACCTCAGTCCAATGCCAGGGAAACGAAAACCAAGCAGTCCCAGCAGCCGCACAGCCCAGCGTGCTCTGAATGCAGAGGGAAAATATCTCCCTAAAGGTTCAGGAATGAGTACTCAAAGCAGTGAATAAGGACCTCTGTTGATGAGGAAAGGTGTGGAGTTTCTTTCTTTATAAGAAATGAATTATTTCCAGGCTGACAGTTTTATGTAACACACAAATAAACCCTGACTAAAAGTAATATTTGCAAGATTAACATTGATGTAACATTAGGAAAACAGACAACAGGATTTATTTCTAGGTATGCCTTCCAAAGTAAAGCTGAGAACTGAACGGTAAATTCTGCATTTTTTGATACTGGAGAGAAGCAAAATGCAGTGAGACAGGGACAGGTCACACAGAGGTGGTGACAGCTCTGGGACATCCAGCCAGGATCAGAACCTGAACTTGGACCAGTCTGAGGGAGGTTGGTGGATGTGCCCTTCCAACAGGGACTGGAGCCTTTGCTCTGTGATGTCAAAGCATCCACATAAAAGGATGGCAATGGAGACATCACAGCAGAAACCTCAGCGAGAAAGTCTTCTTAAAATTATTCCCACAAATGTTCTGTTTTGGAGAGCAATTTGGATCAAACAGGAAATGAAGAGCAGCAAGTGGTGTCTAGAACAGCAGCTGGTCAGAGAGAGCGTGGTCTGAATTATTACAAAGGTAACTTTTAAAAGACAAACAGTGCAATTCCTTCACTCTGAAGCTCTGCCAAGTTAGAGGTGGAGCACCCCAATCCATTGCAGAGAGATGTTGAGTAGAATCTTTTACTGGTAATGGCAGATGCAGGAAGCAAAGCACAAATTCCTGCGTGAGTCAGCTCCCCACGCTGGGATTTACCCACAGCTGCCTGGCCAAGGCTCCCCAGGATCCTGCAGGCTGCAGAGCTGCTCGTCGAGGCAAACAATTCCCAGTGCCAGGGTGCCCTGGAACCCTGGAGCTGCCAGGCCCAGCCTCAGGGCAGGGAGCAGGAGAATTCCTTCCTCAGAGGTGTCAGCCCCAGCAGCTCCCCTGGACACGTGCCCTGTGCTGTCAACAGCAGCAGAGGTGGATTTCTCTCCGGAATTAATTGCTTAAGCCCTTCAGCAGTTCTTAAGAACACAGGAGGTTGGGAAGAGGATCTTTTGGAATGAGTGATTTCTTTAGCAAAACATGTGATTCTTAAACTGTCTTAATTTTTTTGTAATTGAAAATGTAAAAAAAAAAAACCTCATACAACTATTAATGGACTTCAAAACTGAGAGGAAAATTCAGTTTATGCAGAAAAGCCCAGTTAAATTTTTCAGCATTTACCATTCAGCCTCTGTTCCTTTCTACATGGAGGGGAACTCACTTGGCTCTACACAAAATGGTGCAAAGCACTTCCCTGTTAGGGAAAGGGCTCAAAGGCATTTTCAAGCTTCAAAAGTTTGAAGGTTTGAGTGTATCATACAAAAATTGAAAAGGTAAGTTGTATTATAGTTAACTTTGCAGACTGTCTGTGCAAAGCAGAGGAAAACCAAGGACATTTTTCATAAGGCCACTGCTGACAGATGATATGAAGCAAAATGAAGAGGTACAAAGCACTGAAACAAACTCAGATTATACAGAATTGAATCTAGGAATTCCAAAATCCTGATCTTTAACAGGAGTTAGTTTTTAACAGCATCCAGTATTTGCCTGCAGCACTGACCTTGGTTGGAAAGGGGAATTTGGAGGGTTCAGTTTTGCAGGGTGTGTGGATGGCAGTCAGTGGAGGAGGCCAGGAGTGGGTCATCTCCTACAGCACAACAAAATGCAAAGTTATTAGCAAAACAAAGCAAAGACTTCGGCTTACAATCTGGATTCTCTCCATTTGCAGCTCATTGTTCACCCTTCCCTAAGATTTATATTCAAATCTTAATTTCCCAAATGTGCAACAAAGATTTTGTATGCAAACCTGAATGTTAAATTGCTACCCATGAGAAGAGAGTTATGACACAATAACGACCAGAAAGCCATAAATCAATCAACTTGGCTGGCCTGAAGATAAACTGCAGTACAAGTCAGAGTCTGATCCTTACAGAGGGGGAAGAAGAATCCTAGGGAAGGGAAGCCTACAGAGTTTGAGGAAAAGGGGGAAAACCCAATGTCTGCAGCTGCAAAGTGCTTTGCATTCTCTCAAAGCATCTCCAAGGGCTGTGGAGTACTGAAGGTCAGAGGAAATAAGCCATGGAAATGCTTCAGAGGGACCTGATGATCCTTTTGTGAGAGCAGACACAGGACTGGGGATCACAGGAGGGCTAAAATGACTCAGAAAAATTACCCAGGTAGGAGCGAGGGGAAGTTCTGCCATGGGGCAGCAAAACATATATAGCATAACCTAAAATACCAGAATTAAAAACTGTATTTTAGTGGAAGAAATGGGCAGCTGTGGTTCCCAGGGAGGAGGAATGCAGTGAGGATCTCCAGGAGGTGATGTGCACACCACAACACCCAGCACCCAGCTCTGCTCTCCCAGTCTGTCCCAGTCTCCCTGAGCTGGAGGAGCACATGGAGAACCCAACTGCACTTGGAAAGGCTCTGAGAACGGCAGAGCCATCCCCTGCCTTGGGAATGGTTGCATTTTCAACAAAGAAGTTAGGAACAAGAGCACTGAGAACTTACTTTGAGGATTTCATCCACGCAGCTCACCTCACCAGAGGCTGATGCCTACAAATCAAAACTCAAAATTAACATCTCCCAGACCTTCCAGGGACTACAAACAGTTAAAAACAAACTTCAATCCTTACCATGACTCATATGGACTCTATATAGACACAAACAGCTCTTGCTAACTCTTTTCATCAATTTTAATATCAGACAGATCCATGTTTTTATGGCATGAGTCACATTCAGTTATGAAAAGCAAATACATGAGATGTATAAAACTGTGACAATAATCTCTTACTTTTCACTTGACAGTTAAAGTGATCACAGGCAGTCAGTGACATTAAAAACTTGTAGAGAGGGGAAAGAGAAACACAGTCATTTCCTGGAAGCAGCCCCAGGATAATATCTGAATTCAAGTGCAGGACCGTGAATGCACAGGAATGACAAACTGCATTCCCAAGTAAAACACTCATTACAGAGTGAGCTCAGGAACAGCAATAATTACCAAACTATGAATCTTCTGCATCCCTGGCTGCCACAAGCAGAAAGAAGCGAAGCTACTACAGGATTCAGTGCATCAGCACTGATGTGGCAAATCTTCACAAATAAAGTAATTTCTGATTTCCTTACCTGTGTCCTGGATCTTACTTTGCTATCTGTTGAAATCCCAGGGACAAGGGCTTTTCTCTGGCTACCATCATTCAAGCAGTTCACAGGAGATGAAATGAGATTTTATTACTGGGAAGGACACTCTCCTTGTAAGTGAGCTGCAGTCAGAGTCTGTGTCTTAATGATTTGGGAATTACCAAACTCCTCAAAGTTGTTAACACAATAGTACTTTATATCCAGCACAACTGATAAAAGCTCTGCACCCTGTTCAATTTGGTGTGAAGGTATAATAATCACATCTAGTAATTGCTACTCACTTCAAAAGACAATCTGATGCAGGCAGATTGTACCAACAAGTCTAAGTCAACTCGGCTCCCAGGAACAACAATGTATTTACTCAGCTTGTCAAAATATTTGTGGACATCCTACTATTTCCCTAACTCCTGACTACAGAAATACTCCATGAAAATTGGCCTCTTGGGGTTAAGTAAGACTTTCTGAACGTTTCAGCCTTTATTTAATAAAAATCCCAGTATCCACACGGAAGAAGCAGAAGACAAAAATAATTACTTCTGCATGCTCCCCACTGAAAATACAGCTTAGGTGAAGGTGCTTTGAGTAACAAAAACACATTGTTTACTGAAAACTCCATTTGGGTTAGGCAAACTGGGATTTTGGAGACGCTGGAAAATCCCAGCCCAAGTGGATTTACATTTAAGAAGGCAGGACACAGCCAGCAACTTACATCCAGTGGCTGAGAAGGAATTTTCAGCTTGGTCAGGTGCGCTTTGCTGCTGGGCTTCAGCTCGTTGACGCCGCCGCCGTGGGCCTGGCTGCTGTAGTGTTCCGAGGATAGCTTTGGTTCCATGGACTCCTGCCCGTCCATCGGCCTGACGTAGGCAGTGGGTTTCTGTAACATTGAACTGGACTTGGACATGAGCGAGGGTGGGAAGGACTGGTTCGAGTGCTGCCCGCTGGCGAACGAGGGCACGCGGGAGGGAGAGTCCCAGCTGGGCTCGGGGTCCCGGGGCGACTTGGAGCGCTGGTGCTCCTTGCCGTGGTGGTCGCCGCCGTGGGCCCTGGCGTGGCCGGAGCTCAGCGAGGACACGGCGGGAGGCTTGGCGGGGCTGGAGGAGCGGCCCTTGGAGTGCTCCGAGCCGTGCTGGCCCTTCTTGCGGNCGGCCGTGCCCCCCGAGCGCTGCCCGTGCCCCCCCAGCCCCGCCGAGCGCTTCTGGGACTGCGCCGAGGTGCTGGGCGCCGGCCCCACCGGGGTCCATTTGCTGCTCTGGTGAGAGCCCGAGCCGTGCCGCTGCTCGCCGAAGAAGCCGGGGCTGGATTTGTCATCGGGCGCCGCGGGAACCGAGGGCTTGGGAATGGCGACGATCTTCTGGAGCGGCCGGTCCCCGATGAGATCCGTCATCTCATCATAGTTCCCGAGCATGCTCTGGATGCGGCTCGACAGCTTGTCTTCTTTGCTGGTCTGGGACAACAACCACAAAAAGGGTTAGATTTAGAACCGATTTAGAACCAATGACAGGAACGGTTGAGATTTAGATTTAGAACCAATCACAACTCCACTTGCAGTTAAACGATCTGATAACTACAGCAGCTAATCTGAATTTCAGGGTTAAGCTACAATCCACTCTGTTTCTTTGCCATGGTTTCCAATTCTGAATTTTAGTTCTTAAAATAGCAATTTAACTCCCCAAAATGTAATAAAAATACGTAACAATACATATTTATCTCTCAAAAATATAATAAAAATTCAGCAGCAGGAACAGCTGAACCAGCAACAATCAAATAATGCACTGCTGAGCTGGATGCAAGTTTCAAACTTGCAAATGCCTCCTGTCACCTTACAGACTATTATTTCTCTAATACAGAATGCATCAGTCCTAAAAGGTTTTAATTAGCAGTGAAATAAAATCAACTTAACCTCACCCCCGTAAGTCATTTTTAATTGGTATTTATATTGGCACAATGTTTGTTGCACACAGTTAAAAGGGTTCTTTCTTCTGTAACCATTTTGTTTTCCAAATCTGGGATCCTGGATCATTCCCTCATGCATCCCAACCAGCTCGAGTTAACTTCATACATGTGGAATTTGGTTATCAAGCACAACAAAGTGATGGGAGGACAGGAATAAAAAAAACCCACCAAGTATGTCTCAACTTTCCTTTTTTCAGTCATGTTTCACTTCTTGCAAACCAGCTGAAATTGCACTAAGGGAAGGGTTTGCTTTCAAAGTCAGTTTTGAACTATGTAATTAATGTCTTAATAATATTTTATTAGTTATTCCAGAATTAGGTTACTTTTTCCAGCTCTGTTCAGCAAAGCAACCTGGAAGGAAACCCAGCACAGACTTAGAGCTGGGCAAGATCACAAACAGAATCAACTTTTTCAGAACAAACTAAAAACTCAGATACAAACTACTGAAGCACTAGTTAGAGCTGATTATTCTGTCATATCAGACATTTCAGCATTTCAAATTAAACATTTCTATTTCAACATTGTCTTCCTGAACTTATCCAGGTCTGGATAACATTGATTAAAGGTCAGCAAGTTTAACAACAGGCTAAAGCACCCCAAAAATGGCAATTTGGCATCATACCACGGACAGTTTAATTATTTTGAGTCACTGTATAGAAAGTGAAGGAAGGAAAAAAATTTGGTGGTTTTATTTCCCTTTTCTCATTCCCTACAGAGCTTCTCCTCCTTCCCAAGCACTACAAATCTGCCAGTGGAGCTGTGACTGTCCAGCTTTATTTTCAAGCCCTGCTTAAACACTTGGTTACCATAAGAGCTTTCAATCTAACAAGAACGCATATAAAAATAAATATAAAATATGAATTTGCACACGATTTCTGTTATAAAAGCTGCATTTTTCCGAGGTGCAGGAACTCACCACTTTGTATGGTTCAGCAAAGAGAGGAGAGTTGGGTGGGAAGGCTTCGTCACCCTGCTGAATTTCTTGATTTCGCCTTTCCCTTTCTTTCATACGCAGCACATTCCGGTCTTCACGGTTCATGTTGCTACGAGCAAAAAGATCAGTCCTGATCACAGGGGGAGACAGGAGGGATGTGAGGGCCCAGGGAGGGATGAGAGTGCCCCCAGGCAGTCCCTGGCCCTGTTTGGCCATGGAATGATCTCTGCTAAGAACCCTCTGAAGGCCACATCTTCTCAAAGCTGTCCAATTTCAGTCCCCTCCAAAGGGCTGTAACCCCCCATCCACAGCTGGCTTCTAACAGGGAAACTTTGTGCAGCAATTAAAAAAAAATTGAAAAAAATCCACCAAGTCCTCAGGCAAGTAACTATTTCAAACCATTTCACCTGCTCGAATCATCTCGGCTCAGCCCACGCTGAACATCTCCCATTCATTTCTAAAATACCTTTTCTCCCCCACATCCCCCAGATGTTCTGCCATCCCCCCACCATTCAGTGCTCGACATCTCCGGTAGATTAGGGTTATTTTTGGTGCTGACATACCTTTTTTTGGCACCCATTCTCCAACATATTCTAACCTCAAGCTTTGATGTGGTTTCCAGGTCTCTCTCCCTCCCTGACTCCCAAAAGGCATTTCTACTCAAAGCAGTAATTTCAGAGAAGTTTTGGCAATATTGCACCTTTTGCCTTGGACCATATCCTCCTACTGCAAAAATGCAGATTTAAACCTGCCAATCCCCCTTCCAAACAAATTTTTGCAGTTTGGTCTTGCTGCTTGTGTTAACAGAAATACGTCAAATTCTTGCAAAACACACATACACAAAAGTTGGAAAAGATCCTCCCTGAGCTGGACACAGCATTGGGACATAAAGGACTAAACAAAATGAGATGATAAATAAGGTGCCACTAACTCCTTTAACATCAAAACCCAGGATGGTTTGGGTTGGGAGGGGCCTCAAAGCCCACCCAGTGCCACCCCTGCCATGGCAGGGAAACCTTCCATCATCCCAGACTGCTCCAAGCCCTGTCCAACCTGGCCTGGGACACTTCCAGGGACAGAGAAGCCACAACATGTGCTAAACTGTGTATCAAGAGATTTAGAAATGTTCTTCACTGATCTGCAAAAAGCACAGTAGGTGCTTCCAGGAAAGAAACTGATGTTCTTCCACATAATTTGCAGTCTAAAATGAAAATGTTGGCTGCCTGGAAAATCATTATTTCATGTCTTTAGACAGCTGTCTGATAATTTAAAATAATAAATGACTTGCTAGAGCATGACTCCGAAAGCTGTGTAAACCCAGCTATTGCATTCTCAACAAGAAAACTTCAACCCATCACTCACGTTTTAAAATTAGTCTTTTCACCTCAATAATATTTCAGCCTCTTCCATTTCTTACCCATTTGGCTTCATTTTGTCTACTCTTCTGGAAGCAGTGAAATCTCAGAGGCTGCCCAAACCAGACTAAACCCAGGGTGGAAATTCAGATTGTTGATGCTTTTTAAGGCATCAGGTTTGCTGTATTTCCCTGCCTTGCAAACAAGGTACGAGCATTGCATAACCCAACTCTGTGCTGGTATCAAACCATGAACAGAACAACAAAAGTTTTCTGTGGAAAATCTTTTTTTTTTGTCCAGTTCTCCTGTAATCTGCTGAACTCATGTAACCACAGGTGGCCATCAAGGCTGAGAGGGACCTGTGCTCTGGAATGTGGCCAGCAAACTCCTGGGATCATTCTGGCACTGATGCCAAACTTGTTTTATGAGTTTGAGGCTTAAAAAGCTCATTCTTCAGACTGCAGCCCAATTTGTTACATATGTAGGATTTCAACACAGATAAACAGCAGATTTAATTATAGACACTGATCAGTTAAAGCCAACTGGAACAGTCTGAGTCCATGGCATTTACTATCAAAGGCAAATTTTGAGGCAGGGAATAGGAATGCTCTGGTTTGGGGTGGATCATTCCCACCAATACACTAAGATAAGGAATTCTATACAGTCATATATCCAGAATATTATAATCTTAACAAAGAATTTTACTTCTATATTTTCAAAATGGAGGGTAAATAGTAACATAGACTTTCACTATGTTTTACAGAGACAGAAATCATCTTTTAAAATTGTATCAACATTTCCTATAACTCTAGGACTGAAGGAAAACCAGCATTTGTACCAACACTGCCACACAAAAGGAAGATTATAGCAAAGATTCACTTGAGATCTGAGCTGGTGCAAACCCAGAGCTGATCTGGCTGTACCTGCCCAGGTCAATGTAAAATTAGTCATCAGAAAGACACAAGTTAATGACATTTTAACCACTCCTCCCCAGCCTTTTGTAATATGGGAAATGATAAACGCCCTCAAAGGGAGTCACCTTGACTGCTTGGGCATTTGGTTTAAGTTTTTTTAACTCTTTTACATTTTTTATTAGAACAAATAGTTTGACTGTGATTCAAGTTAAACTTGTTTGTATCTAATCATCCAATCTCCACACAGAGCTATTTTAAGTGCCTATAACATGTATGAGGCCTTTAAAATTACAGCAGCATTAAATGTGTAAATAGAGGAAGTTCGTGGGGCTTCCTTAGCTCTGTTCTTCAGACAACTTCCCACTCAAACCCACATCTTCCACAGCCACGAGACTACCAGAAGGGCAATGTTCCCATGCTCAGGAAAAGCAAGGAGAGGTACTTTGAAAGGCAGATGACCAAGACCTGTCTGCTGATCAACATCACTGCTAATTAACTCCAGCAGGTAGGAAACTGCAGAAATTCTCAGAGCACTTGTACCAAACCTTTAATATCCGCTGAAGTGTACTGCTCCCACCACCCTACCCATCCTCTGGGAACAAGGACAGCACCTCTGCTCCCTCCTTGCACAGGCCTGCAAGATGAAGAATGTGCTGCCTTGTACCTGCTGCTACCAAGATGATTCTGCTAAAATCCCCCTCTTCCCAGGAGGGCTGAGCTGAAGTGTGAAGGAGGAGCAGAGCCAGAACAACGTCCCTGCAGCAAGGACCAAAGACATCTTAGTTTCCACATCTGGGAAAAGAGAAGTTCAAAAATTAAAAAAAAAAAATAAAATAGAAAACAGGCCTAAAGCACAGCAGAGTATTTCCAGTTTTGGGAAACGGAACTCTCCATGGTTTGAGTGACTCCTCGTGCAGTGTGTCCCACTGAACTCAGCACAGTCCCTGTGTCTGTGACTTCCCAGCACAACCAACCCTTCACAGCTCACACCTCTGCTCCAGCTCAACAGGAAGAGTTGAAAGCAAGCAGGAAATCCAGCAGGGAATTCACAGAAACTTCTGACCCAACCTTCCCCCGTGTGCGTTCCTGAACCACCACTGTGCTGCTCAGGCACACAGAGAACCTCAACTCGCCAAGCGGCACCAAACCACCCAGACCAGACACACGATTTTCACTTCTTCCAACACCTTCCTAAATCCCAGCAGGTATTTCTGTTCATCTCTAATCCAACAAGGGCATGGCTTTGGCTTGAGCTCTCTCAAGCCATCATCACCTTGGATTGTGCAGCTTATGGTATGGAATGGCAGCACTGGTGCCACCTTCTCCTCTCCTCCTTCCCAGCTCCCACTCCCCCGGCTCCGGGCAGGGGACACATCCCAGCTCTGGGACTTTGGGACCACAACTCCAGACTAAAAATAAAAACCCAACCAGCACATCCACGCTGCCTGAGTTTTCCTGGCAAAGCTGTTAAAAGAAAAAGGACCTTGGCCAAACCCTTCTCACCCCCTGAACCACATCAGGCACCCAAGTCCTCGCTCCAGTTCACCACCAGCATCATCTCTTCATCTTCCCAGACACCGTAAGGCAAAACCATCAAAGGTGAAGGTTGGCCCAAGGAAGCCTCCCCACACAGCCCATCCAGAGGGATCCCACCCCACCACTCCTCAACCAGCCATCAGTGCATCTTCAAAGCCTTTTACAACACCTCCACTTCCTTCAAGACATCCTCGTCTAACTCGAGGGTTTCTTCAATCTCAATTGGTTTCGTATGCAAGAGGAATCAAACAGTTAATTGGTTAATTGGCTGCGATGAAACACCAATTTTGTTTGACAACATTTGGCCACGAAGGATAAACACGCTCAGAGGGAACACGCAGGATCCCAGCTCCGAGTGGGGCACACCCAGCTGCAGGGGCACGCTCAGCTCCCATGATTTCATCCTTTTTTCTTAAGAGGAAGGGGAAAAGAGCTGGAAAGCCTGCCTGTAATAAGGAATGATGGCTTCAGAAAGCTGTTAAAAATACCCAAAACTGCCTTAATGCTGCATGCAAAGACACTTATTAATTATTTCAAATATTTCTTGTACCATGAACAAGGGGCCTCTCAGGAGCTGGCATAGGACACTTCTCCCAGCTTGTGCATCAAGTAGGGCATCACCACAAATTCTGCCCTAAAACCATGTGCACAAGCCTAAAATGCTGCTCTGTCAGCTTATAATACAAACAAATTCCCAGAAGAGCTGTTTAAAAAGGGAGACATTGAAAAATAACTGCCCTGCAAGAACAAAATTAACACAAACCCACCAGCACACAAAGAGGAACATGACCTGGTGTCACCAAGAGTTACTTATAGAAGTGTACATACAGTCCTAACTTCCACTTTCTATGTGACGGTGAAGAAGAAAAATGCAGAAAAAAATATAAGATTTCCTGCTAAAACAATAGTTTAGTGTTTTCCCTAAGAATCACAAACAGGACAATTCCCCAGGACAAATTTAGAGGATAACTATGATGGTGCAAATACAGAAGCAGCACAGTCATCTTCAAAGTTTTGTAACTGAAATAAAGAACAAAACTAAAAGCAAGAATTTACACAGAATTCAAACAGTATTTGTACGTGTCCAGACACAGAAAAACAACTTCTCAAAAGTATGAAGTTCTCTGTTCCTGTCCCTCACCTTCTGACACAAAGCCTCTGTGCCAAGGGAGAGGGATTTGGTTTGGGGTGGCTCCTGCTGCCCGTAGGATGTGCTCCAGCAAAGGGAAGGCTGCTGATACCACCAGGATTCCAAAATTCTAACCCAGTATCTCACTATCACAGGGTGAGGCTGCACAGGTGAACACAGGAAAGCTTGAGCCATCATCTCATTTATGTATTTTGATGAGAATGAGCTTTTCCACAGCTGCATCTCCCTCTTTCCAAGGTTTCCTTTGAGCTCTTGGGAATACAATTCAAATACAATTGTATTGGTAATATGATACAAATATAAATCAGTGATTCACCACTAACTGAAACATAAACGTTTCTCATTCCTGCAATACAAACACAAATGTTTCTATCCCACCCTTCAGGAATTCCTGCTGCACATTCAACAGGGAGAACATAAGTGCCCCAAGAGCTGTCTGGGAACACCTTTGTATGTACTGAGGGTGGGAGAGCTTTAAATAAAAATAATAAAAAAGTGAGTTGGCCTAGGTCTGGTTAATGTTTGACAAGAACTCCCAGGTACAGCAGAGCCAGCAGTTTGCTGCAGGCATTTCTCCTTCCCACTCAGCTCTGGAGAACCCAGAAATCCCCAGCAAGCACGATGTGCCTGGGCTTGTGCTGCTCCCCAGACAGAGCAGCACAAATCCTTCACCACCGTTAGCTGAGAGAAATTCCACAGCCATTTCTGTGGGAGCACGGCCTTAATTCCAGTGTCTCAGCCAAGTGATGGTGCAAGTAATTACATCCTGCTCTTGGGTTTTGGCTGCCGGAGTCCCCTTCATCCCTCAAATATCAGGTTACCCGAGGATCAGTCAGCATCTTCCACCTGAGAAGCCAACACACAGCAATGGTGGATAGAAGAATTACAGTGATCATTTGTAACTCAACACTAACCACTGGAAAAGGGCTTGGGGATCTGTTAGGAAGAGGCTCTGCAAGTGTAACATTTCATTTAACCAGTTCAGACGAGAACTGGGGGCATCGTTCATAATACACGAGATTCAGCACACAGACGCAAGGGAGAAATGGAGTTTGGGTTGGAAGGGACCTTAAAAATCACCCAGTTCCACTCCTTCTGCCAAGGTAAGGTAACAGAACTAAGGTAAAAGTGAACACCCAGCAACTGGATTTTAGAAGTCAAGTTAAGGAGAACATTTCCAACTTCAGCCCTTGCAATACAGTTCTTTTAAAACCATTAAGTCCATTTTAAACTTATACTACTAAAACAGCTTAAAATTGTTTATATCCAAGAATTTCCAGGACTGGTAATTCACTCAAGGGACCTTAGAAAATGCACAACCACACGTCTTTTAAATGTTTTGTTTTTGTTCAGAAGTACCACACGGGAGCGAAAATGTCTAGTCTCCCTCCCTGATGAACCTCACACAGAAAGTAACTCCCAACTCTTTTCCTTCGCAGAGAGCAGAGCTGCCCAAAGGACATCAGTCCCTCCTTTCTGTCCTGTCTCTTCAGGAATGGAGGGAACCAGGAAAGCCTAGGAAGTGACAGCACAGCTCCGTGCTCCCTCCTCCTCTCCATGAGCAGAGGGAGGTCATTCCTCCATCCATTGTCCCTCTCTCCCCAGGCCCCATCCCAGGAGACCCCACAGACCCCACAGTGCCACCCCTGACTCAGAGAAGGGTCTCAGGGACTGACACCAAAGCCATAACCTCCTAAAACAGTCATTTTCTGCACCTACCCCAACGCCAGGTCAGGATCCCAGGTCGGGTAAGACACAGGAGCCTCAACAAAGTCCTGCCACAAGGACCAGCCCGAGCCAGGAGAGGGAAGTGAAGCTACTGCTGCTGTTGTGTCTCAGCAAAGCTGAATTTCAGCTTTGCCTTCCCAAGCCTTTGCATTTCTATTTGCTTCATCCTGCAATAGCAAAACTGCTCTGAGGAACAGGGGACTTTCTGAAGCAGGCAGTGACACTGTGTCTAACAGCATCTGCAGCTTGAGCCCCCACATCCCACAGCTCAGAGCACCAAACCTGCAGCACAGACTGACCTCCAGCTCAGCCATCCACCAGGAACACTCTTTTCTCTCTCACTTACATCTCTTCTCAGCCAACTTCAGCCCAACTCCTGTGCAACCAAAGACATCCTCCCCATCCTCTCCACTCTCCATTGCTGGGAGAGTCTTTAACCTCCCCGGTGCAAAGATGGACCATCACAAACTCAGCATTTTTACATGCAATCCTTTCATGTCCACACAGGCTAACCAAAGCATATTCCAATACAGTTTCCCAACAAATTTCTGCCCTTTAATTGGGCAGAAACTTAATAACCCAATTCCTGTGCCTACATGTTCATCTGCTTAAACTTTGAAGCCAAGACAATTGGCATTTAGATTTTATTAAGCAATAGTTATTCAGACATCTAACATTAATCTGGCTATTATCATTCTGACTTCCTCACATTAATTTACTTTCATAAAAGACATCATTACATTTGAGTGCTATGAACTCTGTGGCATTAGGATTAAGAAAGGATTCACTTGACAGAAATTCTCTGATAAATCTGCTCTCTGTAAGATTTGAAACAGCAGACAAGGTTTTAATGAGGTCCCATTTAAACCAGGAGTGAAAAGGCAAAAGGGAATATCACATTCAAGGTTCGCATCCTTCTCCCATCTCAACTACAGAAAAAGAAAGAAGACAAAAAGTTTATCAGATATTTTACCCTGGTTTAACTGTCACTTCCTCCAGCCTCAGTGGCAGATCATCTGTCTGCACCCTCACAAGACATTTATCTCGGACTTCCCATCGTGCCCAAGGTTCACCCCTTGTGCTGCATCACTCACTGACAGAGCATCGGGGTTTGAGATAATCAATTTTACAATGTGGTATGAGGGACGGAGGAGGAGCAGAAGGATGCTGGGGAGGAGGTCAGCAGAGCAACCAGAATTAAAAACCTCATCATTCGAAGATTAACTCCCCTCAGAGCCACGGGAAAACACTCGGCGTGAGCCACAGAACGACTGAGAGGCCTAAGGGGAAATGTGTGTCCAGGCTGCTCCCAGAACAACTGCAGGGGAAGCACCAAAAGCGCCTGCGTGGATGCACGTCAGCATCAACATATTTCTAAATTATCATCAATGTATTATTATCAATATCTCTTCAAAAGTGGTGGCTTGAACTCTCACAGTGCCAGTGCTCCCCGCTGGCAGCTGCAGGAGTTCCAGGATTGTTTTACAGCTTGAAGATTTCACAAAACCCACAGTTCTGAGTACCAGAAAAGCAAGAATATGGATTTTCCCTTCCACTTTTCAGCCCTAACTTACATGCAAAGGGTTTACCAAACTCAGCATCATTTCCTACCTGTCTAAAATCTGCTGTTAGAATGTGACAGCTCTGGGATGCTTTCTGGTACCTTCAAACTTTCTTTTTGAATTTAAATACACTGAAGATGAGAGCCCACAGTAGTCAAAACCCTGGAAAAACCCGGCGAAGAGGAGAATTTAAGATTTGCAGATGAAGCAAAAAAATTTGGAAGCGAGAGGAAGGGTCCAGAACTATCTGCAGCAGGAAGCTGAAATGCAGCAGGAAAGCCACAGCTTTGATGTGCTGTGCTTCCAAACAAACACTGCTTAAAAAGTTGGAAAGTTTTCACCTTTCATCCTACCTACTAAATGCCACCTGTACTTTATGATGCCCCTGAGCAGACTGAGAAAAACATTAATATTTCTGCCCCCACTGAGTACCAGGGCATTTAGTGTAGTACCTTTTACTTCAAGAAAACAGTTGATAAATGTCAATTTAGCTGTACAAACTCTTCTAATATAAATGACATCATATTTTCCCATAATGATGATATTTGGGTTTTTTTCCCCCAAAGTTCTTACAGCTTTCTGCATTTTTCTGGATGTGGCCTTAAACCAAAAGACGTGAAACTGCAAAACACAGAATTCTAACACCAAACAGTGAGACTCAGTGAGTTCTGCCACCAGAGGAAGAAGTTCGGCTTTCTGTGGCATGAAGTTAAAGACAAACACAAGAACCATTGCAAAAGCCGTGTCAAAATTCAGTTGAGTTTCAAAACCCTTCATGCAAGAGGCACCTTGACACCGAGCTGGGTCAGCCTGGAAACGCCTCTGGAAGAGCCCAAAGAGCTCCCAAGTGCCCCAGGAATTCCATGGTCAGAAGAGCTTCCCAGGCTGGGGGAGCAGAGCAGCTGCAGGCACCGATGGACACTCCTTGGTAGGGGTTCAGTTCAGGGAATTCTACTGAGCACAAGCTCCAATTAATTTGTTTAAGGTATGACTCACTATTTATAACCCAAGTCACACATAATAATTTTTAAAAAATTGAATACTGCATTGCAATAAATGGTATAGCAAGGAATCAGCCCATTAGATCAGCTAATGAGATCGGAATTTCATACTCTAAAATAGCAATGAAGATTAAGCCACACCCATTTCTGACCATCTTTGAGCTTCAAATCTGTCAGTAAATCATGAAAATCATGATTGGATGGATTTGAACATCCCTCTGAATAAATGAGAAAAAACAAACAAAACCATCTTTGAATGTCAATTCAGCATGGGCTTGCTTCACGTGGCCAGGAAGTAACGCAATTTTTCCACTTAAAAAAAAAGAGAAAGCTGAAGAAAAAACTGAAGAAAGTCATGTTTTAGGGGGTTATTAGTGATTAACAAATTTAAGCTGAAGACTACTTGTTAAAACTCTCTCCTATTAAAACATATTTCTGGTTATTATTGGCTAAGAATGTGTCACAGTGCAAAGTCCTTACTTGTGTTTTTTGCTCATTAAATATAATTAGTGGAGCTCTTTCAGCACAAGCAGTTGCTCCAGGAAAAACCTTTTCACCCTTTATCTTTTAAAGGCTGGTTTACACCAAACACCAGTTTCCACCATGGCAAATCAATCCTATAATACGGTGCTAATTTATCCTATCGGCATTAGAAGGCTAAAATTAAATCTAAATTAATTAATTTTAAAGTAAATTCATTAAATAGAAATCCCAAACTTCACCAGACAATTTAAAGCAATATTCCAAGAGGCCACAGTGCTTTTCACTCACAGCCAGGATGGACTCCTGGAGCTCCACACCAGTAAGAGACAGAGGTAAACTGGGAGGTTTAATGGCAATGTCAAACACACACAACACCCCACCCCAAAATACAAAAACCTTCTCAAAAACACAAACAAACTCTCAGTAAGCTCTGCTCCATAGAGGGCCACTCAGAACATAAAAACACCTCAAAAGATAGGGAAAATATCAGTACATCAACTCACTTTATCTCCTCTTGGACAATCTTTGTGCTTCAAGGCCTCTTGAAGTTACAAAAATGCAGTAATATTAGGAGATCTTTGTAAAATCAAGCATTTTTCACTCACAGTAATTTCCATTAGGTTAATTTTATTTATGCCAAAGCACAGGACAACTTGCTAAAGTAACAACACATTCCTCCTTTAAATTCTTCAACCTGCTTCCCATATTCAATTTTTCTGAAATTTCCATCTTAATGGCTCATGTTTTCAAATCTGCATTTTGACCAAAGAATTTTAAAATTATCCTTAAATAAGGAAATGCTTATGTTAATTGCAATGCAACACCGGAAAGTTACGTAGGCAGATCCCTCAATTATTTTTTTTCCACAGAAACTCTGGTTATTCCTCTGCCCACAACATGCACAACACCACACAAACTAAATTCCCATTCTGGTGTAGCTTTTTTTGGTTTGCTGTTCCCCTTCCCTATAGGAAAAACAGACTATAGAATTGTTTAGGCCAGAAAAGCTCTCCAAGTTCCTCGAGTCCAACCGTTCCCACAGCCAAAGCCATCACTGCCCCACGTCCCCAAGTGCCACCTGCACACTCCAAACCCCTCCAGGGATGGAAACTCCAGCACTGCCCTGGGCAGCCTGGAGGGCTGGAGAAGCCTTTCCATGAAGGAATTTTCCCAATATCCAGCCTGAGCCTCCCCTGGCACAGCTTGAGGCCATTTTCCCTTGTCCTGTCACTGCTCCTGCGCCTTTGGGATTTCCTCAACACTTCCTCCTCCGTGAGTTCCTCTGCAGCCAAACCATACAAAGGGAATTGTGGACTCTTATCTCTTCATCCTCCTCGCTTTAATGATTTGTGCACATCAAAGCCTGATTAAAACCATTTAAGCACTTCCATCACTGAAATCTCTTTAACGTCTTTTGGAAATTAAATTAAATGCAGAAACAAAAAAAAACCTCCATGTGAATGCACAAAGCTGGACAATTATGATCAGATTTGAGCTTTTATAATAATGCTAGCATGAATGGGGAAATACTTGGGAGTACATAGTATTTTGAAGAACAATTTATATAAAAATATAGCAGATTACCATTCTAAGTATCAAACACTCATTTAAAACCAGACACCTCCAACAGGATCACACCAAGAAAAGTGAAATTGGGAATTTCAAAGGAAAATGAAGTGAAAAATTGAATGACTGCTCAATGGTGTGAAATTTCCACAGGTACCAACTGTTGAGGGAAATACCTACTCTGGAACAATTTACCTCTGTGAAATCTTAGAATCCCAGCTAAGGACAAGTGGAAACAGTTTTCTCTGCCTCAGGAGTTTAACTTGTGTCAAGTTTTTAACTGGTCACAAACAGTTTTCCCAATGTCTGGTTCTGCAAATTAAACATCCTATTATTCTTTTCTCAAACTGGAAAATGTCAGTCAATAAAGTGATGCATGACCCAACTACAGTGAGGCACCATGGACTCACCCCCACTTCCAGGAGATGACAAAGTGACACCAAAACCTGGCTGCCCTCTCATTTCAACACCACACAGAGCAAAGGTTACAGAGCTGGAAAAGCTCTACATTTTGGGATCTGCTTTGGGACCTTTTCTGACAATTCCCAACCCTAAGCCACCCCTGGGAGCTGCAGGAGGAGCACAAGAAGGCCTCCACAAGGCACCCACTGAGCTGAAAAGCTCAGGAAAGTTTCCAGCCCAAAGGACAAACAACTTAAAGCTGCTCTTGGAAACTGCAAATAATGTGGGGACATCAATCCTTCAGGAACAAACAAGTGGAGAGAGCCACACCATTATCCTGCCTCTTATCTCCTGCCTCTTTATGTTCCCAGTGCGGGACTGGGAATAAATAGTGAGAAACTGCTGTGGGGCTGCAGAGCAGCACACCTATCCACCGGGAGAGATTTGGAATGATAAAACAGCTTCTCCTGGAAAACAGGATCACTACAGGATTACACATTAGTAAAAGTACACTCTATTTGTCTAATTATAAAACATGAAAGCAGCACATTCAAGTAATTTATCAATAAATGTTATGATGTGAATAAAAACTAAGATGAACTGTAAAATAAAAAAATCAGTAAAAGAGAGCTCTGAGCTGCCTCATGAGGTGTTATTTTCCATAAAAAGATGTACAGGAAGATTTCTCTTAATGAGCTGTTAACAGAAGAAAATTAGTTCAAGACTTCAGGGCAAGAACTTCCCTTATTCCATGTTTGTACAGTATGGAGTACAAGGAGATTCTTTTTCCTGCTGGTACCTGGTGCTACTGGCAGTTAATAACCCAGGTTTTACATTCATCAGCAAGAATTAATGAACCAAGGAAGAACAAGAGACAAGACAACCTGAGGAACTCCAAGCACTGGGGAGAAAAGGCAGAGCGAGGGAAAAGAGGGGTTTGAAACACCGAGCTGAAGAAAGAAACTTGGAAAGTAGTAAAAGTCTGAGAGCCTGGGGAGATGGCAGACACCAAATGAGACACGAGTGCATGAGGCAAACAACCTCCAGCTCCAGGGAACACAGAATTTTGGCCGCACGTCCGAGGCTGGCCCAGCCCCAGGGAGCTGTGCCACGCCGAGCTCCGAGCACACGGTCACCTCAGGAGCAGCAGCACTGCTCCAAAGTGGGAAGTGTGAACTCAGCTGCAATGTGGGCATCTCGTGCAAGCAGCGAAAAAGAGAATACACCTGCATTCCTGCGGGAGAGCCACAGGCAGGGACAGCCCAAGCTCAGCACTGGGGCTGACTGCGCTCGCCGGAGCGGCTCGGGGAGGAGGAGCAGGGCTGTGCACTGGGACTGCCTCAGCAGGACAGCAGCCCTGTCATTGCACAAGCTGCAGAGGAGCTCCTTAATCATTAGTGGCTGCAGAGAAGGAACCATCCTGCAAGAGAAGAATAACTGCCACACAAGTTCTTTCATCCTGAGTTTTGCAATTCTATGAACTTGATTGCTTATTTTCTTAGTTTAACACAGTTAGCAATATATTTTACATACAGCTAACCCTGCTCTAGCTAAATGCAATCTGTTAAAGTTTCTTGATTTGTTTCCAAACACTCCTTCTTCATCCTACAGCCTCTCCATCTCTCCACAGCTCGGGGGGTCTGTTCTCCCACTTTAGAGAAGGTGACACCAATCCCACTTTGTCCTTGGTACAAACTCTGAGGCAGACACAGAATTCAAAGGAAGACAGGAGGTCTTGGTGGGAAGGGACCTCAAAGCTCATCCAGTCCCACACCCTGTCCTGCACAGGGACACCTCCCACTGTCCCAGGCTGCTCCAAGCCCTGTCCAGCCTGGCCTGGGACACTGCCAGGGATCCAGGGGCAGCCACAGCTGCTCTGGGCACCTGTGCCGGGGCCTGCCCACCTCACAGGAAGGTTTTCTTCGGCCTATCTAATCTAAAGTTTAGGTATCCAGTCTCAAATTTAGTTATTTCTTAGCCTCTGCTGAAGATAACTGTGACACCATAGTAGCGAGAGAAAGGAAACAGTTCTGTAGAAAAAACCACAGGTGAGTAACAAACTGAAATTATGTGGCCAAGAACAATTACTGCCCCAGAAAAGAAACCTCAGAGTCACCAAAGTTTCCAGACTATTCCTACATCCTCACGCCGGGGGACTCCAAACATGACACTGTAACCCATGTTCCCTCCCAGCTCTACACACACTTCCTGCTGCCTCTTGGAAGCTGCTCATGCTCTCCCCACGTGCCCAAATCTGCCCATGGCAGAGGTGCTGCTTTCCTGGCTCAGCTCTCAAGATTCAACTCTCAGTATTTCCGCCCTCAGCACTGCAAATATCTGATGATCTGGAGCAAAGAGTGAGAGCAGCAATGATTACAAAACTCACAAACCAAGAGGATGAGCAGGAAGGGAAGGGAGGGAGGCATCAGAAACAGTCAGAAGCAGCTCTGGCAACTTTCCTAAGCACTGAAAATCCAGTGGGGGACACGATGACAGCAATTCCACCATCACCTGGTCACAGAGGCCCTGCTGAGCTTCAGAAGATGCCAAGAGCTGCTCTCTCAGTCAGTAAGGCACAGGTCACGTATGTCCTTAGTCACATCCGACACAGGAGCACCCACGGCGGAAAACACTGTGGGGCAGAACAGCCCTGCAGCAGCCACAGGGTGTGCACATGCCAGCCTGCCATGGGCCAACTGCAACCTCAGGACAGATTCCTGCTGCAGCTGCTTATCCACAAAGCCCCAAAAACTCAAAGTCTATGGCTTGTGCAGATAGAAATGTGGCATCTTCTCATTAAAGACCTGGGGCATAGCCAGGCAAAAGCATCTGCACATTCCAGCTTCCTAAAACGACATCCTAGAAATCCAAGTCATAATTCACTGGGGTTTTATCGTGTTTTATCAAATTCAGATCACTAGAACTGGGAAGAATGCTAAACATATAAATATGAATTACTTCTTTAGGTTGCTGGTGTGGCTTCTCACACAAAAACTGACCTCAGGAGCTCAGTCTCACTCTCTCAGACATGTTTCAGACAAGGAGAAAAGTCATAAAACAAAAACGGGAAAGATGTTTAGAGACAATACCAGGGACCTGAGACAGCTTTTGAGGTTTGAGTGAAATTTACTGTTTTCTTTCATTGTTGTTAAATTGTTTGGAGTCCTGGGGGTATTTTTTGGTTGCCACAATACAAAAAAGATAAAAAGCTCTGAGAGAGCATCCAGAGGGACACAGGGCTGGGGAAAGGTGTGGAGGGGCCATGGAGGAGCTGCTGAGAGCACTTGGTTTGTTCATCTGGAGAAGAGGAGCCTGAGGTTAGAGCTCATTGGGGGCTACAGCTCCGATCTCGGCTGTGACAGGGACAGGACCCAGAACCCCTGACCCTGGAGCTGTGTCAGAGGGATTTGGGATGGAGATCAGGGAAAGGTTCTTCCCCAGAGGGTGCTGGCACTGGCCAGGCTCCCCAGGGAATGGGCACGGCCCCAGAGCTCCAGGAGCGCTTGGACAGCGCTGCCAGGGATGCCCAGGGTGGGATTTTGAGGTGTCTGGGCAGGGCCAGGGGTGGCACTGGATGATCCTGTGGGTCCCTTCCAGCTCAGGGTATTCCAGGATTGTCTGAGTCTAACTGCTGAACAGGGGAAGTCTGCTCTCACAACAGAGCTGCAAATGATAAAATTTGACATTGATACATTAATAAAGCCAAGATATAAATGAAGCCAAAAGGTAAATTTTCCCTTTTATTCCTGACCAACAAGACCTGCCTCAGTCCCAGTACAATCATTGAGTAACTCCAGTATGACACCAGGACTGTCTCACACCTCGAGACTGACAACACAACAGCACCAGGAGTTTAATCACGCTCCCCTCATTAGAGGAGACAATGAAGTGACCACTCAGGAGCACAACCACTCCTGCAAAGCACTTCACTAGACCCTGTTTTACAAAACCTCCCCCAGGCTGCAAATCCCCATTTGCCAGGGGCCCAAGAGAAGAATTCAGTAGTTTCAAAGGAATGTCAGGAACTAGAAATACACCTGAGAGAAGTTCAGTAGCTGGGAGGGAGCCCAGGTGACAAATAAAGCTGAGCAGAACCAGTTCATTCCACAGTGACACCGAGGAAGGGCCTGCTCAGCCCCACAGGGACAGCTGGGGGCCTGGCTGCCAGCACGGGAAACGTGGCAATGTTTAAAACCACCATTATTCCTAAGAAAATGAACCAACAAGGTTGTAATAAGGCAAGAGATGAGCTGGGGGGACCATGAGTCCCACACCTGCGCTTTCCAGGCTCCTTTTCCATTGTACAGCATCTGCCCAGGCTGTGAGTGAGGTTTGGGCACAAGCACTTAGTTCTCCTTCAAAATTCAGTGAACCTGTCGCTCATTTCCAGAAGAGAATCACAGACACAGCACTGAATGCACAGATACCTGGGTTATACATCTCAACACTTTCTTGCTTTGCTTTGTTCATTGGAAAAGAGGAAAAAAGGAAAAAAGTCAGCCCAGACTCCAGGAATGTTAAGCGACTGCTCTTTTACAAAGTCCAATATAACCCCCCCCAGGGATGAGGCTTTACATAACAGCCACCCACTCACTCGGGGCCGGGATTGTGTCCGGAACCCCGAGTCTTCCTCCCCTGACCTTCGGCAGCACCTGCCCGGAGCCAATGCCCTGAGCACGGCAGCCCCCGGAACCCGCCCAGAGCCCCGGGAGCCCCGCAGCCTGCGCCGCTCCCGCCCGCTCCATCCCGGAGCGGCTCCGGCCCTGAACCGCGGAGAGCAAGGGGGAAGGAACAAAGCCCTGACGTCAATTACCGGAACAGGATTAAATCCATCACCGGGGAGGGCAGCAGCGGCGCCGCCAGCACCGAGCCCACCCCAAAACGCCGTTCCGGGGAATGCCCCGGGCTGTGCTTCCCGGGGAGGGACCCCCGCCCTCCGCGGGTGTCACCGCGGGGAGCGAGCGCGGGGAAACCCGCGGTTCCCGGCGGGAGATGCGCTCGGGGTGGCCAATCCCACCCCGGGGCCCGCCGGTT
>VZRL01005946.1:740328-772441 GCA_013397895.1 Origma solitaria
GTGAGGCAGGCCCCGCCCCCGAGCGGCGGCGGGAGAGTCACGTGGGGCAGCGCGCGGGGAGCGCTCCCGCGAGCGCGGCGCCCCCTGGCGGCGGCGGGCGGGACACGGAACCCCCGGAACCTCCCGGGACCACCGGGAAGGGCTGGGAGAGCTGGGCCTGTCCAGCCTGGAGAGGAGACGCCTCGGGGTGACCCCGCTGTGGCCTCCCAGGGCCTGAAGGAGCTGCAGGAAAAGATGGAGATGATTTCCACGGGATGGAGCGCCAGGACACAGGGCAGGGCTTCCCAGTGCCAGAGGGCAGGGATAGATGGGACATCGGGAAGGAATTGTTCCCTGGGAGGGTGGGCAGGCCCTGGTACTGCTTGCCCAGAGCAGCTGTGGCTGCCCCTGGATCCCTGGCAGTGTCCCAGGCCAGGCTGGACAGGGCTTGGAGCAGCCTGGGACAGTGGAAGTGTCCCTGCCATGGCAGGGGTGGGACTTAAGGTCCTTCCAACCCAAACCATCCTGGGATTCTGCTGTCACGTCTGGGTGAACAAAGGAGGCTGTGAAGATCCACCTCAGACACGACCCATTGTCCCAGGGGCTGTTAAAGGCACAGCTTAGACAAACAGAATTTCTGACTGGCAGCCGTTTAGGTTAATAAAGCCCCATTGATTGGGATGTCATTCCCTTTTCCTGCTCTTCCCTCTGTTCCCAGAGTTTCTCCTTGAAAGGTGATGGCTTTTCCTGAGGCTGTTTTCCTGCCAGGATGCATCAATTGCTGCCCCTTAATGAGCAGTGGCAGCTTTGCTTGGAGTGGGAGGGATTAAACAGTGCAGCCCCTGGAACAATTCCTGGTTAGCAGCGTTTTTACAAAATTCCCAATCCAGTGGGAGAGCAGGCAGTGAGGTAGTGGCAGACGAAGCAGGGTAGAGTTCTGGCCAGGCTGGGGGGTTTAATCTGGAAAATAACAACATGTAGAGACAAAGTAACCAGAAAGGGCAAGTTTAAAAAAAAAAAAAAAAAAACCAAAAAAAAAATGGTCTTNCCAGCAGGTAGGAAATTTTAAAAAAAAAAAAAAAAAAAGCCAATATAAACATGGTATTTGAAACTAAACTTTTTTAAAAAAGTAATCTGGATACAGAGGGACTTCTGGCCAGAGAACTTCCTGGGGAGCAATCCTGCCCCTCTGTGAGGCAATGCCAGGGCAACTCCAGACGAAACCTGCGCACAAACACCACAAATATTTTAGATATTTGCAGTAAGCATCAACTTAGCAACTACTGTTTAATCATTTATTCACTTTCCCATTAAATGGTACATTCACTCCACAAGACTTCAACACCTTTCTGGTAGTTTTATTTACAGTCTGCAGCGTGTTCTGTAAAACACAGGAGTGGTCACAGACAGACACAACACAGGTATTTTCAAACATTTAAATAAGTACAGTTTATTCCAAAGTAAGTCTACACACTACTTTTTCCATAAAAATATAAAAAATAGTTTAGTTACTGTATTTTACCTAAATCAAGACACTTGAGAATTCTTCCACAAGTGATGCCCCCTCCTCAAAAAGGGCACTCCAACAACAAGAAATTCAGGAGATTGCATCACCAAATAAAACACTAAAGCCAACGGCTTCAATCCACCAGAAAAACAAATAATTCCAACTCTGCATCCAGCAATCGCTGTTCTGCAGTGTGTTTTGATCTGCTTTTGTTGGTTTTGTGGGGTTTTCGGACTCGCTCGCTTCTCACAGGGCAGTTCCCACAAACACGTCCACACTGTCACGAAGGTGACTGAATTTCTGCAGACTGTCACTCAGCACGTGCCCACCAGCACAGCCTGGCAGTCCTGCATTTCACACACTCCTTGGGAAACACCTCCCAAGGCAAACACTGTCCTGTGAGACCTTTATTTCAAGGAGTCTCTGTTCCTTACTGAGCATCCACTGAAAACAGTGCCCAGTTTTATTTGGTGTTATTTCTCTGGTTTTGCTGACCGTATTCCGGATGGGAATATTCTGATGGAGTTCTGCAAAACACCCACTCCAGCCCTTGTCTCACTGGGGTACACCGAATTTACAAAAAAAAGGCACAAAGATGAAACTCCTCAAGCAGCACCAGCCCCAATGCACGGAGCTGCTGCTCTCCAACACCAACACTGTGTGTCTCAGGAAACACTTCCAATACACAGCCAAGGACACAGGGGAGTGAAAAGCCCAGAGGCTCTGGGCAGGACAAGCACTACATTGATCAGCAACAAATCAACACTAGCTCAATTGGATGGTGCAGTTAAGACTCGACCTGGAAGCATCAGGAAAAGCCATTGGAACACAAGCTCAGCAGCACAGAATCCATTTGTCACCAGCGAGATGGGAGGCTCTGTGTGTGACACGTTGTGCATTCAGGTTCAACAATGCCACAGCTCCACAGCAGCACTGAAAAACTTCTGCTTTTAACAGTTTAGAGGATTTTCTCAATGGAAGTGAAGCTGTCATTAACAGAGGAACAGCACGTGATGCACAGCATAATCTGCAATAAAAAGCTTTTGCTTTCCAGCATGTAAACATCCAGGTTACTGGACTTTAGCTCATATAAACAAATTTGATGATAGATTTTTTTTATTTTGGAACTAAAAAAGTAAAATCTTCCATAAAAGGATAAACCACAAAAATACTCTCTCAGTAAGTCTCACGTGCCATTTAATACCTTCCATGTCCTAAGAACAACTATGCAAAACACTTAGAAAGTTTGAGCAGTAGAAATGTTGACCATTGAACTGTTTGGCAGCCATGTGCTCCAGGCCCCCGGGAGGGCATTGTCACTCACTCCACACTAGTCCTGCACCTCCCCAGCTATTTCTTCTTCTTCTTCTTCGGGGGCTCATCCTCAGAGCTGCTGTCTGTGCTGCTGCTGCTGCTGCTGGAGGAGCTGGAATCCGACTCGAAGTCAGAGGAGGAGGAAGAGCTGCTGGAGGAGGGGGAGGATGAGGAGGAGGAGGAGCTGTCCTCACTGTCACTGTCCGAGGAGGAGGAGGAGGAGGTAGAGGAGTCCTCGCTGTCAGAGGAAGAGTCACTGGCTGAGCTGTCACTGCTGCTGCTGCTGGAACTGGTCACACTTTTGGACCTGAGAGAGAACAAAGAGCTGAGCACAGCCTGGACAGAGCCCATCACACCATGTTCTCTCTGCTCTGTCGCAATAATTCGAAGATCAATTATTTGCCTTGAAAATTTCCAGGCCTCACAATTGAAATTTCTAGGCCTCACCATCTAAGATAAATTCCTGCGCCCTCCCCTCCCTTTTCCCCTCCTGGATGAATGGATTTTGGCCATTTGAGGAATGGCAGAGTGGCCCCAGGGACACAAACATAACCCAGCAGGACTGCAGAGAGAGGGAGAGTGGGGAAGCTGGCCAGGATCTCATTGCCAGCCATGACCAGGGGCTTTACTGGCCTCACTGTCCTGTACTGCCCACGCCCTGGGGAAAATGAATCAAGCTCAGTTCCTGCCTCACCACTGAAATGGAGTGAAATTCTGGCACTGCAAGAGTCAGGGGAGGTTTCATCAGTGATC
Organism: Origma solitaria; assembly: GCA_013397895.1. Classification (NCBI taxonomy): domain Eukaryota; kingdom Metazoa; phylum Chordata; class Aves; order Passeriformes; family Acanthizidae; genus Origma; species Origma solitaria. The sequence goes on from VZRL01005946.1 coordinate 743,882, forward strand.
TCACCAAGGTCAGAGCTGTTCCCCACAAAAACTCTTCTTAGATTACTCCTGGCAAAAGAACCCAAAGTACCTGCCGCTACAGGATGCTTGTGTTTTCCAGGTGGAGGAGAAGGGTGGAAACAATCCAAGATTAAGACAGAATTATGAACACAGCAAAGAGGATTTCTGTATGCTCTGCACTTTTTTTTCATGTTCAGCCCTTCCTGGGGCCGCTGTTCTCAAGATCAACATCTCTGATTAAGGGAGGTGATATGAATTCCAAGAAAGTACAAGTCAATTCTCCCATAGATCTTTTCCCAAAGTACAAGATACTGATTCACCTCCCTTCCCTCCAAAGTCAATCAAAGAACATGCAAGAACGTAAATTATGATAATGCAGAATCTTGTTTCCATTAGAAAAATAATGTATTTTTTATCAGAGGGTTTGGTTAAATATAACAACTCAGGAAGTGCTTGTGTTAAGGTTACTGAAGAGTGTGAGGTTTTTTCATCATATCAGCCCTGTCAGCTGACAAATGTGGGTGTGGATTAAGCCACAAAGCACTGAAGTTTTTATAATACATCTGCAATCTGCTATCACTGTGTGCAGACACAATGGCTGTTCATCACAGATAAATCCGTAAGGGCTGCTTAAATACTGACTTTTCTGAGGAAAAACCAGCACTAAGATGAGGAAAATTTAAAAATGGGAGTAGAAGTTTCATTCTGCCCAGTCCCATGAGATGGGCAGCAATCAGAGGACCCCCTGCAGAACCCTGAACTTTTACAGAATCCATGGCAGCAATCCATGGACATCCAGTGTTCAGGTTTATTCCAAAACCCTCTGACAGAGATATCAGGATATTGCACTTAAAGCTGCCTCTCCCAGACGGGAGCAATAGCTGGGGTTGGCAGAGGGAACAGGCAGCCACTTGTTCTCAGGTGAGGCAATTCGTGGGCTGTGGTACTGACAGGAGGATGGAGATGGGAGCAGGTAACATTCCAATCCAAAATGCAGTTAGGGAATGTGACAGTGCAGAGACCAGAGGTTGGTAATCTAAGATTTTGGGGTTTATCACATCTCTGTGAATGCACGGAATTTCTCCAGCAGGCACCATTCATCCTCTTCAGGAAAAGTTTCCAAGAGTTCATCTCTGATTCTGTGCCCCAGTGAGGGCCAAGTGCTGGTGGAGCCCAGGCTGTCACCCCCGGGCTGTTACCCCCAGGCTGTCACCTCCAGGCTGTCACCCCCGGGCTGTCACCCTGCTCTGCTCCAACACCCCCAGGGGTTTTCCATGTGCCGCTGACACCCAACCCACAATTGTGGGCACAGCCACAGCTGGGGCCTGAAGAAAGGAGGGAATTAGGAGTGAATTAGGTCACAATCCTACCCTTCAGAGAGGCAGATTTACCTGGGCTCCAATATCAAGTGGGCTCCCAAGGGATAGCTCAGTGTTCTGGGTGGGCAACTGAAGCCAAGGAACAGCTGGAAGCAGCTCTGTGTCACCTGAGGTCGCAGGGCTCTGCAGCAGCTGCTCTGCCTCAGCCTGTTTTTCTGGTTAAGCCTGAGCTCCCTTATTACTGTTTATATCAAAACAAACACACTCTGTGTAAAGGGTTCATGCTCCTCCTGCCTGAACCCAAACTTTTACAGTTTTATTTTAAATATGGGACTTAGATATTTGATGGATTCTCCATATTTAATTTTTCTTTTATCATAATAAAAAACTGAATAGCAAACTATCTGGAATTTATATTGATGGATTCTGTGCTTGCATAGAAGCAAGAGAATAATTCAATTTTACAAGTTTTAAAATTTCAAGGAAAAAGTGCCCACACCACCTCCTTCTCCATGAACCCTTTTGTTCTGTTCATTTGTGCATTGGTTTGGAGCTCAAATACTCAGTAAATAATTATGCCACTAAAGGCTGCAGCATTTGAGGAGGCTGAGGCTGGAAGAGGCCTGAGCTGCCCAGCTCAAAACCAGTTAATTCATGATCTCACCAGTCCTGAGTAACTCCAGCAATAAATGGGCACTTCTGGGAAAGCAGCCTTGGCTAAAACACACTGTGACATTCCAATAAATCACATTCCACAGGACAGCCTGGAATCAAGGAACATTTTAAAGATCTGCTCTGCCTTATTTACTGCCTGCCACACACAGCAGAAGGCCTGGCGTTTAACACCTCCTGAAAAGTGGGTTAGTTCAGACTGAGAGACAGAGAACTGACAATAAATGGGAAGAGATGCTGAGGTGTTACTGCACAGACATTCCCCTGCAGTAAAACTGCCAACATGATCCCAGCAGTGGAACAGCCACAACAGCTCTGGCTGTTCCTCCAACAGCTCTGCTAAGAGAACAAGCTCCCAAGCAAACTTTAATGCAAAGTAAAGTGCAACCAATGTCAAAAGAGTTCTCAGCTCCAACTGGGACTTGGAGAGGGGCAGGCTTATTTCCTGAATTTTGGTTTAGTTTGCGATAGAGGGGTTTTATTTGGTTTTGGGGTTGGGTTTTTTTAGATGCTTTCCTTCATCCTCTAGACAAAGATTCAGAGAGAACTGGCAGGAGAAAGGAATGAAAACAACAAAAGGCAGAGCAGGATGGGCAGGTGGAACAAAGAGACACCAGAAAACCCCGTGCCAGTCTTACACAACTGTTTCAGAGACACCTGATGGACTTTGAGGCAGAAATAGGCAGACTTTTATCACTACAGCAAGATCATGTAGGGGGAGGAAAACCAACAAGGAGAAAAACAGGAAAAAAAACTGAGAGGTTTTGGACAGCAAGGAGTAGAAATTCTCCAGATGTCTGTCAGACAAAATCCTGTAATGGGCTCAAAGCAGTAGAATCAAAAATTGATTCTTGACTTTTGCCACCCCCATCCCAAAGTCCTGCTGGAACAGCCAATGCAGGACCGATCCCCGCTGGAACAGCAGCACCACTCCCACCAATCCCCACATACCTTTTTTTCTTGCTCTTCTTTTCTGCAGCACTTTCTCCAGCACTAATTAAGGGGGAAAAAATAATTACTTTTATTAATGCAGTAGGAAAATTAAATAAATAGCAGCATAGTGAGGCTCAATTTACTATTCAAAGGGCACTGGGCAGCTCAGTCCTGTGCAAAGCAGAGCAAAATCCACCTACAAGGCAGGCGAGGAAATCCAAGCAATTCACCTTGAATTTTCTGTGTTATTTATGCTTTGCCTCATTTTCTATGGACAACAGCAGCTGGGACACTGACAGGAGAAAAGGATACAATGAAGTTGCGGGTAACTATGTTTAGAAATAAGTGAATTGATTGAAATCAAGGGTAAAAGCTTGAGTTAGCTTGTAACTTTCACATTTCTTTCAAGTGTGAAAAGAAACAAAAAAATCCATTTATGTTGATGCTTTCCAGCTACATGTCTTTCAGATTCCAAAGTGTTCACCCACTCACACAGTTTTAGTGGTGACACAGAAGAAAGTTGTGTGCCAGAAAAACGAGATTTCTCCAATTTTTTATTTTCACACATAAGGTATGAAAACATTATCATCACACAGAAGAGTCACCAGCAATGAGCATTCCCTCAGCTTCCTGCCTTTCCCACCCCTGCTCTAAGCTGGGCAGGCAGTGAGGGGCTCACCGACACCTCCAGAGGGCCCACCGAAATTGTGGGGCCAACACCAGGCAAATACAAGGATCCTGGAACAATTGGGAAAGGAATTCATGCTGAAAAAGCCTGGACGTGGTTGTCAGAAGTAAATATTGACCTTATTAAGCTGGGTTTGCCTTCTGGTTAATGATTCCTGTGTGGCTCTTTAAACGTGGAGACACAGGTTCTCCAAAGCAGACCTGGGGGAGCCCCAACTTCTCCCCTGGCAAGGAAGAACCTTCCTTGTGGAAGTGGCACACGAAGCACAAGGCTGACCCAGGAAGTTGTTCTTCCACGAAGAAAAAGCTTCACCCTTGGACTGTAGCATCGGTAGCTAAGGAACAGGATCCCTCCTGGCACAGCTAAGGAGCTTATGATTATATAAGCGCTGTGAATCCAGCCCAATTTAACCAGGATTAAACACTGCTCCCACCTAGGGATTACTCAGGCTTCCCTCTACAAGATGACTTTTCCCAGCACATGCTCCTCGCACCGAGGACTGGAACAGCCCCAAACCCTCCCTGTGTGCCAGACAGTCCTTTAACTCCCACAGGAAAGGATCCCACGCTCAGACTCAAGCCCAAGGACAGGACAAGGAATTTCACCCTCAGCTCACCATCCTCCAGTGTTAACCTACAGAATCTGCCAGAAAAGCAACAAGGAAATCATCTGAGCCTTAAACTCAAACTTAGCCTAAACATCTTGAGTCTCTGAAGTGACTCCGTCTCCAAATGGAGCCAAGTTTCAGAGTCCACGTGCTCCTGATGCCTATCTACAACACTGGGTGATTCTAATTACTTCACAATTACTCACTAGATCAAAATTAATTTCAAAATCAATCACCGCACATCACTCTTCTCACAAGCTAATGAGCCTCCACTTCAGGCAGTGTTTCAGCCCTGTGACTCATAATTGCTGCTGAGCTGGAGCAGCTGACAGGCCAAAGAGCCCTGTCAACCACAGGTCCCACCCTTCTGTGTCCCATCAGGAGAGCAGCACAGGCTGGGAATGCTCTCTCCATACCTCACATCCTGGCAGTGGGGTGAGCTGCAGCCAGCACATGGAGCTGGAAGTGGCAGTGACTGAGGGCACAGGGCCAAATCCTCAGCAATTCCAGGTGCAAGGAGTGGCCCTGGGAGTGACACTGTCCCTCTCCAGCTCCCGAAACCAAACTGGAGCTGAGTGGCAGAAATGATCCTGACACATGGGAATTTCACAGAAAACTAATGTGCTACCTTATTTGTCTCTCTGGAACTGCTTGTTAAAACAATTATTAACCTCGGGAGAAGCATTAAAACTTATTCCCACAGCACAGTGGAAAGGAAATCAGGTGCCACATGCAGAGTTTTGTTTAGGCCCCTCTGTTTCTTCTACCTTCTCAGATGTCACAACAGGAAATAACTGTGCAATTCAGTGAGATGTTTTTACTTCACCCTTGAGTTAAACCTGATAACCCAACTCTCCCCTACACTTGTTTAAGCCCTGCAGCTCCTAGGGAGCAGCAGGAGCTGGGCTGGACCAGGCTTAACTGCACCTCTGAATAGCAAATCCGGGCAAGAGTTGCTGCTTTGCTAGAAATACATTTACAGCTTTCACACCCATCTGGTGGATGGCACATGAACATGACATCAAATAACCAAGGAATTCAGGAAACTACTCCAATACCAAAAAAGCTCCAACTATTTTAACTTTGGCTTAGTTCATGTTTTTTGTTTCAGTTTTAACTGTATTTCAGAAAAGCAGGTGTTAGTGAAAGACTTAAATCAAATTAAAATGTTAATTTTAATTCTCTGGGACCTGAATGTACCTATTTCACCTAACACACAATCAGCTCTAACAGTAAGCACACATCACACAATCTGGAGGAAAAGATCACAGAAAATGGTCTGGGACAATATATTTTCTTTTATTTAATTAATAAATCAGACATTTCATCCTGCCAAACTTACCTCTGTTGCAGCAGGAGTTGCTTTTCTTTCTCTTTAAGGATTTTGGCCAGCTGAGCTGTCCTTGAAGGCCTGTGCAGGTACTTCCTCTTCCCTGTACATTCGTATGTCCAGTGGCCAAACTCTAAACACTTCTGACACCTCACATGCTGCTTGTTTGCCTCCCTAGAAAAATGCAGAATTGCTTAAGTGACTCATTCCAAGTCTGTTCTACCCAGTAAAAATATATATTTTTAAAATTATACAGCTTTTAACAAGTTATGATTAAACCAGATGTTCACAGGTGCCTCAGCTTTTCTCTTGAATCAGGACAGGAACAGTAACATCAAGTACACAGTGAATTCAGGCAAACAGATTTTCATTTATTAAAACACTTTCACATGGGAACAATTACACTGCACAATTTGTTCCTATCCAACAACTGCAGGTAGTTCTGGCTTCAGAGAAATAATTGAAATGATGTTTTAGAACACTGTTAGCAAAGAGCAGAAGCTTCACTTCCAATTCCTAGAATTCAACACTCAAGTCCCAAGCTGCCCAATTCTCACACACAGCCCAGGACTCTCAGAGAGGCTCTCAGTAAATCCAAATAAGCTACACCCAGGAGTTGTTAAAGCCTGGCAGAAGATTTGTCTTTGGAACAATCAGATTCCTGCTCACTTTGTGCAGAGTGAATCAAGGCAGACTTCCCTGACTGTCCTGTCCCCCAAACACCTGCAGAGGCAGGGAGATTTCACACTCAGTTTGAGTTCTCACATTGGTAAAACCCCATGGGTATTTTTAGAAATCAGAGAAGGGAAAACATTCCTATTTTCTCTCTTAAGCTGCTGTTCTGAAGCTCTGCTAAAAGCTGTTTTGCCTCCTCTCCCAGCTGCTCTCCTCCTTTACAAACAGAGGAGCTCACCCAGCCCAGGGACTGCTCAAGGTCACAACCAAAATTAGTTCTGAGCCAGGGCCGAGCTCAGGCCTGTGTCACTTCAGTTCTCTGCCACTGCTGCCACCTCCTGCATTTTTTCCAAGCACCAAAATATGAATTTTTCAAGGCCAGCCCATCTAAACTATCTGAAATTGCAGCCTGGCTGATCTAGGAAGCTCCCAAATTCATTTATGACGATGAAGTGACAGACCAGCAGTGAGCATTTTTCCCTCTTCCAGACAAGCTGTGAATTGCTTCTCTGTCACCTTCAGCCACCACTTTTTGTGCCAATTCCTGGAGGGAATCTTCCTCTGAACAACCCTCACTTCTTCAATGCAAAGAGTACTCAGCTTCATCCTCAAGCCTTAGAAATACTCAGCTAAAGCAGCACAAAAACCTGATTAAACTCACAGCCTGCACAGCACAATCAACTTGGACTTGAGCAAGAATCAGAATATCTGGGAACGAACAGACCTCAACAGCACTGAGAGGTTTGCTTTTCTTTTTTCCTGCCGTGGGCTCCTGGCTCTGCCACAGCAATTACAGCAAGCAGAGTGATGACTCCTCCTCTTCATCAACATAAACCCCCCAAAAGTCAGTGTTTTTCTCTCCCAGACCCACCCAGAGCTGTATCCACGGCAAAAACACAGAAGTTTAAAGTAACAACCACAAAACTTAATGTTTCCAGGACTGCAGAGCTATTCACACCAGCAAACAATTCCATGTAAGTTAAAAAGGTGAGGATTAAGCCCTAAATCCAAGGTAATTAACAGAACAACATCAGCTCTGCTCAGCAGCTACAGATCTACAAACAGCATATTAGCACTAAGAAGTTTAACACTAAGGAAAAGCCCAAATCTGAAGTAAATTCTTAGCAGAGATCAGTGACCCCAAGCCTGGAGCAAAGGCTGACAAAAGGACAGCTCAGCACAGCCCCAGCAAGCGCAAAAATCTAAGAAAATTCAAATCTAAGAAATGAACCCTTGACTCAAATAAAACAATGAGTTAAAAGAACAAGTATTCCACGCATACTTTGAAATCCCAAGTTACTTTCCACTGGAAAATAGGAAAGAGATTACAACTAAATAATGAAGAAATTATCCCTATCCTGCACATTGTGATTGGGCAACAACCCCAAACACAGTGCAAAAGTTGAAACAAGAGACATAAACTAATTCAAGGAAAAAAACAACACCCAAGCCAAAAAAGAGCTGAAAAATAACTACATGGGAGTGGGATGCACATTTGCTGCACTTCATAAACAAACAAAAATGCAGTTTCCTCGTTTCAGAATTCTGCAATCAGATCGCTTCGATGTTGAGGGAATTACCCGTTTGCAACATCCCCGTCTAAGCTAAAGCGCTTTTCTTTGCCTTTTTAACAGTTCTGGAAACGTATCATAATAGCATGAACCTGAACGTTATTTTTTCCTACTTGAACGGTTGAGCCTGCGACGAGAGGCAGTGACCCCTGCCCCGAGAGCTCCTCCCCGCACCCCGAGCCCCGCGGTCCCTGTTCCCAAAGCTCCCCAGCGGCAGCACCGAGCGCCAACGGCCAACAACTTCCTTTGCCTTTCTACAACCACTCTCGTTCCCATCGCTCCCTGCACTCACGGAACACCCTGAGCTGGAAAAGACCCACTGGGACCCACGAGTCCAAGCCCCTGCCCTGCCCGGGACACCCTAAGGCCCTCATCGTTCCACCCCAGCCATGTATTGGTGCGGTTTCCCTCAGCCGCGCAGNGGACCCCGCAGCCCTGCCCGTGCCCGCCGCTCCCCAGCCCGCGCCCGCCCGGCACGGCCCTCCCGGCCCCACTCACGCCTGTCTGCGGGCGATCAGCCGGTGCATGGGCGTCGCCATCTTAGCTCCCGGGCCGGAAGTGAGGGTACCGGGGGCACGCCGGGATGTGTGGCCGGCGCGGGGCATGCCGGGACATGCCTCCCGGTGGGCAGGGTGCGGCCGCCATAGAGAGCGAGTCCCCAGGGGTCATAGAGACTGAGCCCCCTCCGGCGGCCAGAGCGGCCGCACCCCCGGGACCGCTCTCTCTAGCGCCCCCTGCCGCTTCCGCCTGGTCATTGCAGGTCCCGGTCCCGGTCCCTGTCCCGGTCCCTATCCTGGTTACTTTGCGGTTTGTTTGGTGGGCACTCATCCAGCTCTGATGGCTTAAACAAGTGAAATCTAATTATCTTTCAGGTTTGATGGAAAGCTATGGAAATCAGAAGAAAAGGAAATGTATCATTTTAATCCTTATTTCCCTGTAAATTTTTGAGATAACAGAACTTGTGGAAATGGCTCCTGGGTAACTTTGGTAGCCCAGGGAAGCGGGATTTTGAAGAAGCGAGTTATCCGTGGTGTAATTCATCTCAGAGCTTGAGGCAACCTGACTGCCGAATCCCTCAGCTGAGGGGATCGCAAAGCCCTTTCTATTTGAATATCCCAGAATAGCCCGATGAACCTTCCGTCAGGTGACGTGTGAGGGCTATTTACAGCAGCCCAAGGAAGAGACTGTGTCAGACACCGGCCAGTGATTATTTTAAGCCCACATTTGTGGTCATGTTTGGCCGGCATTAATGAATTCTGAGACTGAACTGGAATTGTGATGAACAGTAAACTCAGGCTGGAGCTTCTGGGAGAGCACTGGTGGTGGTGGATTTCCACTGAAATTGTATATCTGTTCCTTATGCAGATCACAGGAAAAGGATGGTATGAAGTGTGCCATACAAGGATTTATGTGTGAAGCTCCCCAGAGGAATAAGTTCTGGAATTAGGAGTGACCAAGGCACAGAGGGAATAAAGCACCGAATGAAGCACAGTGTGGATACTCTGCAAAACACAGTGTGTGACCAGAACTGTCTGTTGGGGCTGGCAGGGCCCCTCTCCCCCACCTCCCTCCTGTGCCCAGGGCAGCAGCTCTCTCAAAGTCCCACACCATGCCCCAGCCCAGCGTCACTCCAATTCCCCCTGACACCAGGCTCTGTCTCTCTTTGGAAAAGCAAAGTGAAAAATATAAAAGGAAACTGGGATCTCGGGGCTGTGGGTTGTACAATATTCTCCACGTGGAGCAGCAGCCAGGGGCTGTTCCTTGGCACCTTGACCTACGCTCAAGGATGTCAGAGGTCAAACACTTCATTAATATTCTGTCATTAGCACTGTGATGCAATTCCCAGTGCAATTCCCAGCCCACCGGCAGCTGCCAGAGCGGCATCACCGGAATGGCTGAGCCACGCAACGGCTCTGGGGCGGGAGTCCTTCCTGCCTGCAATATTGAGTTTCTCTGCCATGTGTTTTGTGTGTCACTAAAACAAGCAGCAGCAATGTAAATACAGCGCTGGGGACTTGGAAACGCACTGTTTATAACACATTGCACTGCCACACTTTTGGCGTGTTTTACCATGGAATTAAAAGCATTCTCAAACATTCACTCATAGATCTACATATCAGGATTAGGTTTGTGTTAAGATAACTCTACCAATCCCTCATGCTTTCATCCCCAAAATGCTCCCCTTAGCAGAACCTTTCACACAGCTCCGGTGTCCACTGCCCCCTCCACTGCTGAGACCATGGAATGTGCTGGAACTTCTAAGGATTTAAAAAAAAAAAAAAAAAAGACTTAGCTTTTTAGGGATTCCTGATCCCTTAAAGAACTTTTCTCCCACATGTCCACAAAGCACTTGGTGGCCAAACACTGCAGTGGAAAACATGATATATCTATACTCATCCAAACTGCACCAAGAGGGGCCCAATGAGATAATATTAAAATATTATGTGATGATTATAGACCAAGTGTACTGTAAATCCTACTGGATATAAAGTAATCATATGTTGAATTTTATTGGGAGCACGGTTGGTACCAACTTACCTTTTAACCACGTTCTCAAATTATGACACCTTGGATTTTCAACCTGGGATCTCAAAACCAGCCTTTGACTTTCTGCTGCAATTCAGGAACAATCAGAACATCCAATTCCGGAACGGTTTGGGTTAAGATCATCTCATTTCACCTCCTGCCATGGGCAGGGGCACCTTCCACTATCCTGGGTTGCTCCAACTCCCATCCAGCCTGGCCTCGGACAGTTTCAAGGATTCTGAACCGCAAAAGAAAAATTATAAGGAGGGGTTTAAGTCCTTCTCTGCAAAAACTGTGTTTCCAAAAACTGTAATTTCATTATCATTAAATCTCATAGTGTGCTCTTTCCATCCACCCCACCTGTCACACTCAGGTCGTTACATCATGGGGAGGAAAAAGTTTCACTAAACGGCTTTTCTGTGGCCCCGACAGCCTCGGACTGAGGGAAATAACTCGGCGACCTTTGCAGTACTGCCAAGTTGTGACTTTATGGCCTTTTTCTCCCATTCCTCGAAGATTACACAAGGAAATAACCTTTCCGAAGGGAAAAGGCTCCGAGCGCCGAGCCCCCTCAGAGCCCCCGCCCTCAGCCCCGCCGCGCGCCCCGCGCTCTCGCGAGATCTCGGCCGCCCTCGGCGCCGGCGCGGCCGCGGCCCGACGGGATCTTTCGAGAATTGCCGGTGCCGCGCTCCCCCCTCAGCGCCGCCGCCATGTCCGTGGTGGGCATCGACCTGGGCTTCCAGAGCTGCTATGTGGCCGTGGCCCGCGCCGGCGGCATCGAGACCGTCGCCAACGAGTACAGCGACCGCAGCACGCCGTAAGTGAGCCCGGGAGCCGCGCTGAGGCGGCGGCAAGGCCCCCGTGGGGCACGGCGTGGTGGGGCCGGGGAGGGAGGGAGGCGGCGGGGCCGGGAGGAGCGGACGTATAAAGTGCTTAGAGATAAGCGGTAAAGCGCGGCAGACACGGAGGGCGATCTGGGAGACCCGCGAGACCCGCTCAGCTGCCTTCACAGAATCATGGAATGTTAAGAGGTTGGAAGGGACCCTAAAGCTCATCCAGTTCTACCCCTTTGCCATGGGCAGGGACACCTTCCACTGCCCCAGGTTGCTCCAAACCCCATCCAGCCTGGCCCCGAACACTTCCAGGGATGGGGCAGCCACAGTTTCTGGGGGCAATCTGTGCCAGCGTCTCATTACCCTCACAGGGAAGAATTTCTACCGTGTATCTAATGTAAATTTCCCCTCTTTCAGTCTGAAGGCATCCCCCGTTTTGCTGTCAGTCCAGTTCCTGATGCAGAATGCCTTTCCAGCTTCCTCGCAGCCTCCTCAGACGCTGGAAGATGCTCTGAGGTGTCCCCACAACCTTCTCATTTCCAGGCTGAACAGCCCTAGCTCTCTCAGCCTTTCGGTGCAGTACGGCCGGTTTGTCCCCCCCGAGGCAGGGGTGTGCTGTTGGGGTTAGAAGGACAGGGGCTGTGAGTGTAGGGAAAAGCATCCCTGGCTGCTGGAAGTGCCAAACCTTAGTTCCCTGTGTGTTCTGGTAGCACAGCTGTCATTCCCCTGCAGTTCCAGCACTGTGCCCCCAGCACAGGGAGGGGAGGGCTGAGCTGGTGCCAGGCGCAGTGTGAGCCTCATGGCCTGTCCTGGAATCAGAGTTTGGAAAAGCAGCCTGGAGTGCCAGGACAAATGGAATGGCTTCAAACTGACAGAGAGGAGGTTTGGATTGGATATTGACAAAAAATTCTTCCCTGTGTGGGTGCTGAGGCCCTGACACAGGGTGCGCAGAGAAGCCGCGGCTGCCCCATCCCTGGAAGTGTCCAAGGCCAGGTTGGATGGGGCTTGGAGCAACCTGGGACAGTGGGAGGTGTCCCTGCCCCTGGCAGGAGATCACACTGGATGAGCTTTAAAGTCTCTCCCAACCCAAATCATTCCATGATTCCATGATACAATGTGATCAGTATATCCTAGCCCTGCTCATACAATGATCCCTCCCAACACGTTCGCAACAGGAGTGTGCATTGCCTCCATCTAATAAGGAACTTCCTAAGAAGGAGAGAGAGAACTGGGGTAAAACTCTTATGAATGAATTGCAAAATGAAAGTGGAAAAAGAATTTGCATCAAGAATTGGGCATCAGACCTGGAGGGGAACTGTGGGGAAAGCTGTCCTAAAAGTGTTTCAGCAGCTTACCCTATATTGCAGTACTATTTAATACCTTTATAACTTTATTTAAACACATACTGAAGTAGCTGTCTTGGTGAGTCATTTGCATAATCTTCCATCTTTGGGATTTTTTAGATCCCTCTCATCACTTCAGAAAGCCCAGAATGACCTTGCTTCTCATTAGACAATACATCACTGTTTGCTTGTCCCTGTCTTTAAGCGATGAATAAATTGAGAAGGAAATTTTGAATTCAGCACGTGTGCTCAAGTATCTGGAGATCTCTTAAGTCTTTCCCATAATGTCAAAGTTTAAAGGTTAGATGTGCTGGGAAAATATTGAATGTAGAGAATATCAGAGTTGTGCTCTAGGTATTTGGCCCTCAAGGAGTTGAAGTTCTGCTGATAAATTTATCTGTATATTTGAGATGTGAGCACAAATCTCCCTTGTTGAAGGAGACGAGCTAAATAAAATATCTGACACAGTGCATCTCTTGGGAGGTAATTCAGTTATGGGAGCCTGAAGTGAAATTGGAAGAAATGAGTGTAATGAAAATGAGAGGGTTTTAACAGGACTTAATCTCCGGGTACTGTTCTGAGGGAATGCAGAAAACCATTCTGCAAGCAGACCCTTCTATTAAAGGACATTCTGAATGGTTTTTAAGCATCTTGGAAATAGAAGCCTGGTTCAAAAAGTCAGTGCTGGGCAGTTCTTACAGTGGGGCAGTCATGCAAGGTGCTGTGACAGGTTTCCTTAGGAACTGGCTCGTGGTCAGGGTTAAACACTGTTTTCTGTGTGTTATTGTAATAATTTGTATTATTAAAATAAACCCCACTGAGTGCATTGTACTGAGTTCAGTGGCACAGATGACACTCCCACAGAATCTGCTTTCAGCTCTGGTCCTTGGATTCTTCTGGAATCCTGTAAAATTTGAACTTGTTCATTCCAAAGCTGTGCAAACCGTGTTTGTATTTGAGCATGGAAAAGTGGTAGAGGGAAAATTAGTGGAAACTGAGAGGCAAAAATAAGGTAATGATTTCTGTAAGGATGAAGGGACTTCAGTTAAATTAAATCATTGTGATTGACCTTATGGAGCTGATGCTGATCGTCAGTGCAGAGGACATGAGCTGTCAGAGGACGGGGGCTCTTCCCAGGACGTGGCAGTGGGTGGGAGGGTAAGGTGGTGGCTCCAGGTATGTGAAGCAGAGATTTTAACTTTCTAAAGTTGTTTCATTAGACCTCTGATGACCTTCACTGTGAATGTTTCTACTTAAAATGCACTGGTTAGTATTCGGCTTCCAGAAATTGTGTAATAGTGTAATTTGTATTTCATGAGTTTAATGGTTCCTGTGAACTGATTTGGTGAATGAGACTGGTTGAAAATTCTTTCTTCTCTCCCTCTGTCTTCCCAATTGCGCTCACCTCTCTGCTGGGTCCGTGTGTGGCTCCCCAAGGCCCTCACCTAAATTAGTGCATTTGTGTTGGTGAGGGGATCTTGGTTTGTGAATGAAGCAGCGAAGTAGCTGGATATTTTTTTTTGTCCAAGAGAAAGGCAACAATTCATGTCTTAATTCCTTTCAGGAGACCAGAGTAAATTAATAACCAGCTCCCTGCTCTGGGCTTGTTAGATTTTTACCTCCTGTTCGGTTGGCGTGGGCCTGAGGGTCTGCAGAGCACAAACTTAAAATCTTTTAAAACTAATCTCTTGAAATACATGTTTCAAACAAGTGCAGATTTATTCAGAAATGTTAATTCTGTTGCAGCACATGCTTTAGGGTAGGCCTTGTTACACTTGTTATTAATAAATTGGAAGAAGATATAAACCCAATGCAATTATATCACCCCAGCCTTCAGGTCTGGTTTTGACAGTTTCTGCTTGGAACATCCAATTCCAAACCTCAGGCTGAGCTGGAATGTTTCCTGTGGCAGCCCTATGGCATCACCCTGCTGTAAAGCAGATTCTTGATGTGCTGCATGGAGAGCGGCTTAATTAGACTGTTGGGATGTTGTATGAGCAGTAAAGATCTGCTTGCCTAATGGCAGGGCTCCCCTGACTAAGTGTACCTCAGTGGTATGGGGAACGTGGATTAGAGGGCTGGTTTTCATTTTGTTAGGGCTCCTACAGTTTGTTAAATGTGTGAATCAAGAGGCCTAATCGGCCTAGGAATTTCTCCAAAAAGGAGGATTTCTTTTTCTGAACTGAAGGCCGTCACAAAGCAGTGGGGAGTAAAACATAATTTCTCTTTCTGTGCTCCATGTTATTTCAGTGGGTACAGGTGAAAGTCTGAAAGACCAATCTTTCTCTGCAGGTAGTTTCTTCCTGCCCTTGAAGGGTTTGCCTTAAAACTGGAAAGCTTAGTTAGCATCTGCTACAGACGTGTAGGAATGATTTCCTTAATATCTGATTTACCTCTTGTTTGTCTGCTGAACAGTTGAATGTTTCCTGTGTTATTAGCAACCGACTTATCTTTGAGTGTATCAGATACACGGGCAATTACTGAGATAAAGGCTGTCTGCCCAACCAGTGCTTAGATGGGAAACTTGAAGGAGCAATAAGTTTGGATAACTTTGGGTTTAGTGCTGTTCTGCAGGGGGGACTGCTGCTGTTTTAAATGCAATTATAGTGCCTGTTTTTCCCAGAATCCACAGAATGCTCTGTGCATAGATTGCAGCGAGTGACCAACTTTCTTAATGGACCAATCAGACCAGTGATCTTCTAAACAGTCACAATACTTTTTATCCAAAAGATGTGCAGTGCAGCTGTACAATCCCTGACTGAACTCACTCTTTTCCTTGCAGAGCCTGTATATCCTTTGGGCCCAAGAATCGCTCGATTGGTGCTGCAGCTAAAAGCCAGGTGAGCCTGTGGTTTGGGTAAAAACAACTTCAGAGCAGCAGAGTGTGGGGTTTATCACTGCAGATAACAGATGTCTCTGAGCTGCTGCCCTGGTGTCTCCATAACTGATGAACAGCTGAGGTTCCCTCAGTTGCCTCAGCTGTTCAGCATGGACTGTTGCTCTGTCATCTGGCAGAGAAATCTGAGTTGATGCTTGCACATGATGAATTGTACAAAATAAAGCTGTGCCTTTTAAGAAATTCTGATAAATACCTTTTTTTTTCAGGTTGCAAATGTAAATTCTAAAACTAAGCAGTGGTGTTTCACCCTGCGCTGGCTTGTTCCAGTACCTGTGCTTTATAATGGTTTTTAATTGTGTGACCATTCTATAGAATTTCATTAAGTGCATGATTTTGGCAGAAAGGGGACATATTTGAGTGTAAATACATAGAGCTTTCTTGACCCTTTGTGGCTGAATTACATCCTAAGTATCTCTCTTGGGCGTTCTTGCCCATAGTCTGAGTTTCTGTTGCTGTAGGCAGGTAAATGTGATTTAAGGACTGAGAAGAAGTTAAGCTGATTTGTTCTACTTGTGGTATTTGGATCCTGCTGTATCAGATTTTATGTTGCTGTGTAAGTAACCCCTATAAAAGGTGATTTATTTTTTTCAAGTCTTCTACAGGAAGTGACTAGTCAAACAGCTGGTTTTTCTTATCCTAAAAAGCCTAGAGATGTGTGAAGATTCTTTATCTAAAATACAAAAATCCCTGGACACAGCCATGTTATTCAAGAACAGCACAACTGTACTAGAACCAAACACAGCTGTTTTTTCTGGAATTGAGTGTCTGCTTAGCTTAATGAAATCCATTGGTGCAGAGCCCTGTAGAGATGAGGTATGTCCTGCACAGACTAAACTTAGAGAACATCCAACCCAAGTTACTTAGGAAATAGACACCTGCCTGAGCCCAAATCCCAGGTAAATGCTCTGTGGAACAGTGCCTGTCTGCTCTCTCAGTTCCTGTGGTTTTCAGTGCGTGCCTTGCTCTGGTGTCAGTGACAGAATTCCCTTCACTTGTGCTACATGCAACAAGCTGGGATGATTTTTCACTTTTCTGTGCTGATCTCTGCTGTTAATGAAAGTCAGTCTACCTTTTGTCAGTTAAATCAAGGTGACAGTGTCATCCTAGGGGACCTCCTGACTTTGTAAAGCCTCATGAGCAGGTCCTTGAGTTGTTTTGTGAGAATATCTGTGTGTTGAGTGTCATGTGCATGTGATGAACCTGAGCTGGAGTTTACATCTGTGTGCTTGTTATATTTGGGAAGTCCCTGATTGTAGAAAGGTGGGGGTAGAAAGCAGGTAAGTGGGAAGGAGGTTTTGCTAACAGTTCTAAAGAGTGTCCTACATGTACACTATGAAATTTGAGTGCTTTTGTAATCAATATTTTATAGACTTGGCTCAGTTTTTAGCGTACATTTTATTTTCCATCTCAAATTTCTGTAGGTTCCCTGAGCAACCAGAGGGAAGTTGCCTCTCAGCACCTGCCCAGATACTGTTAAGATACAAATGACAAAAATATTCTGGCGAGAGAAGCATGAGAACAAAACTGTCTTCTGTTTGAAATTCACATGTTTCCCTGCCACGTTGTATTAAAGATTTCTTTTCCTCTAGGTTATTTCAAATGCAAAGAATACAGTACAAAGTTTTAAAAGATTTCATGGTCGTGCATTCTCAGATCCCTTTGTTCAAGCTGAAAAAGCAAGGCTTGCCTATGAACTTGTCCAGCTGCCAACAGGCTCAACTGGCATCAAGGTAAGTCTGGCATGTTTGAGAAAGAGCCAGAGGAGGAAACTGATAAAGTTTCCTTTTATTTCTCTGTTTTGAATCCGCTTGCTGTAGTTTGTGTTCTCTTTTGAATGGAAAGCCTTAATAGGGAAGGGAATAAAAGGCTGATAATGGGGACGGTGCATGGGTTCCACTGCGGTGTAATGAGTGTGCACAACTTTTATTTGAAGGCCATGTATATGGAAGAAGAAAGAAACTTTACAATTGAACAGGTGACAGGAATGCTTCTTACCAAATTAAAGGAGACTGCTGAGAATGCACTTAAGAAGCCTGTGGTTGACTGTGTTGTTTCTGTAAGTATGGAATACAGCTAATTACACAAAACTTAGTTACTGTCTGAACTGAAATGGCTGCAGCACTAAATCTCATTAAATTTCCCAGTAAACTTGAATATCCAGGTATATTTCTTTTCTGTTAAAACTGAATCTTACATGTCTTGAAAACTAGATTTATTTAATTAATGGTCTTAAATTGTTGTTAATCAGCAGCATAGATAATATTTGATACCTGTTTCTGATTATGTGCTCCAAAACTGAGTGGCCTGTGGTATGGAATAGAAAAAGTAACTTTGTCTTCATGTAGTTTTTTTTTTTTTTTGCTTTATATTTGTTGCAACTGAAATGAACACTGCATTTGAAGGAGGCCTCAGCTGTGCTCTACGAGCTCACTGTCCACATTTGTAACTGTTTACTAAAGGTGGCTCCTGTGAATGTTAATATTGGCTCTCTGACCTCCTTGCAGGTTCCTTCTTTCTACACAGATGCAGAAAGGAGATCGGTGATGGATGCTACCCAGATTGCTGGTCTCAACTGTCTGAGGCTGATCAATGAAACCACTGCAGGTAATTCCTTCCTCTCCCTCACTCAGTATTGTAGTTTTACTACATCAAAGGGCTTTTATTCTGCCAGTGAGCCTTGCTTTCTGGAATTACGGCTGTTTTATACACTTGAAATAGATGAGTTGATCAGAAAGTTTCTTATATTCTGGTCTGTTTTTTCATTGCTTTACAAAAGTATAAAGATATGTCATGAGTATCTGTTTTAATGCAGCTGAGGGAGGGGCTGATGCAGTTAAATGTTCTTCCATGTTTCTGTAGCATTGGGAATTTTCTTTAATGACAGTTCAGTGTCTGTAGCTTGAGAAGTACGATGAAATGCAAATGCTGGTTCCTGATTACCACTTATTTCTTACCTGAATGTCCTAACTATACTTTTATTTCTGTAGTTGCCCTTGCATATGGGATCTATAAGCAAGACCTGCCTGCCTTGGAAGAAAAGCCACGGAATGTTGTTTTTGTGGACATGGGGCATTCTGCATATCAAGTTTCTGTTTGTGCATTCAACAAAGGCAAACTGAAAGTAAACAATCTGCTACGCATCCATTTTAATTATCTGTAGAACATTCTTCATCATATCCATGGACTGTGGCAGGCAAGCCTGCCTGGCATCACAGAGGGGCATCCCCACAGCTCAATCCATGTTCTTAAAATTGCACTTTGTCTGGAGCAAAAAGTAGGGCAGGGAGCTAGAGAGCTTTTGAGCAGTGTGTGGAGGAAGCAAACATGTCTTTATCAGCAGATTCTGGCAAAGAATAAAAAACCTGGATTAAATGGTTTATTCAGAAATTATCATATCTCACTCTGTGCTGCTTTCAAAAAAATACTCCAGTTCAGTCATGAGATCTGGTGTTAAACCAGGAATTCCTACAATGGTGTAAGTGACAGACACTGTTCTGAACCTGCACTGTTGTGCTCATATGCAAGAGTAGAAGCATTCCTGGTTGCTTTAAGGTGCCAACGGAAGCTCAGCAAATGACAGTATGCTTCTGAGTGTACATTGCCAAAGCACTGCTGTTTTCCAGCAAATACTAACATTTCTCAGTGGCTTTTTTATTATTACAATTTATTATTACAATCTGGGCTTCACAGTTCCAATGACTTTCTCATGATTGGCTGGAGAAACAGATGGAAAATTTAAAGCATGAGGTAGTGAAATGCAGAGAAATGTTCTGAAGACATTCATTTTCTCATAGATTTGTCTAGTGAGGAAATGTAACCTTCGTGTTTCTCTCATATTTGTTTTTTAAACTTGGAAGCCGTGGCAGTGTGGAAGGGATGCTTTGGGTCTAGAGTGGAGGGCTGTTAGGCAGTGTAACACAGCCAGTGTGAACGGATATTGAGCATAATGTGATACTTCACTGATGTCTGTTCCTAAAAAAATAAGTTCCTGGTATGTTTACACAGTGGAATGAGCTGAGGTGGGTGGGCTATAGGTGTTCTTTGCAGATAATTCCTTCATCAAAAAGTAGCACCTGTTTCAAGAGTTAGTATCATTTATTCTCTTCCTGTTTTATTTTTAGCTTGCTGTAAGCATGTTCCACCCTTAGGAGGCATCAAATATTAAACTGGGATATGACTCAAACTGACAGTGGCTAAGCAGAATTTGGAAACAGAGGTCTGCTCCCAGCACAAGCTGTGGAACAGATTGTGTTGCTAAGTCCTGCCCCGTCTCCCTAAATTCCTTTTAAAGCAGTTGTCACCTCATTCCAGGAAGGCCAATTTCTTTTACTTAGAGTTGAACTCTGAAACAAAGCACTACTTTGATGTTAACTGCTAATTGCTTTCATTGAGCGAGGGCACATTGGACTGTTACTGAAGGGTTCCCTTCCTTTAAGGTTCTTGCTACAGCGTTTGATACAACCCTTGGAGGCAGGAAGTTTGATGAGGTGTTGGTGGAATACTTTTGTGAAGAGTTTGGGAAGAAATACAAACTTGACATCAAGTCCAAGATCCGTGCGCTGCTGAGGCTGTACCAGGAGTGTGAGAGGCTGAAGAAGCTGATGAGTGCTAATGCCTCTGACCTGCCCATGAACATAGAGTGTTTCATGAATGATATAGATGTGTCTGGAACCATGAACAGGTAACCTTGACTCCTCTAAAAGGGAAACTTCAGCGTGCCCTTCAGGCAGTTGAAAAGTTGGTACTATGTATCAGCTCTTAGGCCTGCAGGGAGGTGAGAAATCAAAGAAGGACATGTGCAGGAATGCTGCTGGAAATGAAAGTGTTTCGAGCCTGGTCAGTAGCCTTGAGTTAGGAGGTGGGGCTGTGAATGTTGCAAGGGTGCCAGAATTACTGGAACCAAGTTTTGTCTGGGAGAATGTAATGAAGTATAAAGCTAGGATTGGGGGAGAGAAAACCCTGCAGTACACAGTGAAAGTGGCATTCCTTAAATTTGGGCATCCTCTTGTGTTTGCAGTGTTGGTTATGGTGTGCTAGAGCTTTGTTTATGCTTTTCCAACAGGAGCAAATTTTTAGAGATGTGTGAAGGACTCCTGGCAAGAGTGGAGCCGCCCCTTCGCAGCGTGCTGGAGCAAGCCAGTAAGTGGGGAGGGTGTGTGTGTGTGTGTATGTTCTGCATGCAGAAAGGACACAGCCAGGGTGCAGGCTTCCTTTGCACGTTGGACACAATGATTTATCACGAACAACAATTTCTTGCTTAGTAGTTACATGATTAAAAAACTTTCTCACTAGTGCTAAGAGCTGAAATTTTTACTGCTTAGAAACTTAGAGAACAAGCTTAAAGTTGGTCTATTAAAACTTCTGATTTGTGATGTCAGTGTATTCATGTGAAAGAGAAACATTTCATCTGTTGTCTGACTCCTTTCTAGAGTTAAAGAAGGAGGATATTTATGCAGTAGAGATAGTTGGTGGTACCACAAGAATCCCTGCTGTAAAAGAGAAGATCAGTAAATTTTTTGGCAAAGAAGTCAGTACGACCCTGAATGCAGATGAAGCTGTGGCACGAGGATGTGCACTGCAGGTAAAAAGAGCTGTTTTAGCTGTGAGTATTTTAATGGAAATATTTGAGGCAGAGTTCCCAGGAAACACAAAAGAGACATGAGTGCCGTGGAATGGATGCAACTAAGCTTCAGGAGAACAGTTGGGAGGATGAGAACAGCAGCTTTAAGTGATTCCTTTGTGCTGCTTGAGCCAAATCAGTGAATCAGTGAAACTTGTTGGAATGTGTCCTTTGCTCCTGCTCTGGCTGGGAACTTGGAGTCTGATAAAACTCATCCAATGTTTTGTCTTCCAAAGTCCTTTGTGGACCTAAGTTAAACGGGAGATTCATTTTACAGCACTATTGAAGAACTTGTGATAGGTCAATTGCTTATTGACAAAAAGAAAATAAAAACTTAGGTTCTTGCTAATGGAAATCTGTGTCTGGAGTTGGACTCAGTCACTGTGGCATGGCTTAAGCAGCAGTAAATACTCTGTTACTAGTGTAGCAAATTCTCTGTAGTTACTACTGCTGCCATCTCTTGAATGCACCTGGATTTTGCTGTGCTCACCTCTGATATGTGCTCACAGCTCTGTTCTGTCTGGGCTGTTGGAACTGTTCCAACTGGCTGTTCGAATCTGCTTAAAAGAAGTTTGTGTTCTAGTACACAAACATCCTGGTTACTTTGTCACTCTAAAAAAGGAATTCTAAATTAATTTAATTTCTAATTTCTTATCATGGCACTGAAAATTCAGGAGGCCGATGACAGTAAACCAAACATGATGACTCTAAAGTAAAACTTGTGTATTTTCATTTTCAGAGTGAGCAGATTTTAACAGCTGCCTGAAAAGGAAGGATAGTTAGAGATTCCAGTGCTTTTTATGCAGGTCCCAAGCCCAGCAGTATGAGTTTCCCCTAACCCAGAGTAAATCTACATATTAAGCAACATCAGTAGTTACTTGCTGAATAAAATGCCTGTTCCCCTAAAGTCTGAACGTTTGTAATGTGGCTTTTGTGCTCTTGCAGTGTGCAATTTTGTCCCCGGCTTTCAAAGTGAGAGAGTTTTCTATCACAGATTTGATACCGTATCCCATCTCTTTGCGATGGAATTCGCCATCGCCAGCAGAGGAAGGCATAAGGTAAAAAGAGTTTAGACTTCTTGCATGTTACAGCTTAAAATTACAGGTGATGATCAGAGTAAATAACAAACATGAGTAAATACCTGTAGAACAGGGTATTTACAGGGTTAAATGCCCGTTTAACACTTCAGATTTTGATACTTCAGAAGTTAATGGCAGTAGAAAACAAAACCAAGGTCAAGTGGCAGTTTGGCACTTCCTGCATGGCTGTTGGTGTTAACCTGAAAAATCAGGACAGTCTTGTCACTTCTTAAGGAAGCTTTTCCTTAAAGGTGTAAAAGTATCTAGAAATGTGTTGTTACCTTACCAGGTGTGTTGTCCCCCATACTGAGCACAGGCTGTGTTTTCTCTTGCAGTGACTGTGAGGTCTTTCCCAAGAACCATGCTGCTCCCTTTTCCAAGGTCCTCACTTTCTACAGGAAGGAGCCCTTTACTCTGGAGGCCTACTACAGTTCCCCCAAGGAGCTGCCTTACCCAGACCCTGCTATAGGTTAGCACCATTCTGTACCTTTAACTAACAGTCTTTTCTGTGTTCAGGCCCTTTCTGTCTAGTTATATAGTCATGCAGCCTACTGCAGATGCTCTCAGGACAACATTTCAAATGGATTTTCAGTAAAATAGGTGGAGTAACATGAAGTTTATGGGCAAAAAGAGCATCCTAATGCTGGAGCAAACCTGCTAGACTGAGTGCAGTCTTTTGCTCTGATAGAAGTAACACCAGGTTTTACATAGAGAATTCCCAATAGCTGTGCCCCAGCATTGCTGAGTAAAAAAACTGGATTGTCTAACTTGAGTAGGTTTTAACATTCCCTGAGCACATTGCATTGAACTCTGTCAGCCGCAGTTGGGGTTTGCTTTGCATTCAGCACTTAGGTTAATCAAATGTGTTTGGTTTTTTCTCTCTGGGATCGTTTAGCTCACTTCTTGGTTCAGAAGGTCACTCCTCAAACAGATGGATCCAGTTCCAAAGTGAAAGTCAAAGTCAGAGTAAATATCCATGGCATCTTCAGTGTTTCCAGTGCATCTTTGGTGGAGGTTCATAAATCTGATGAGAACGAAGAGCCAATGGAGACAGATCAGCATGCAAAGGAGGAAGAGGTAAGAGACTCACTGCTCTCAGCTGCTCAGAATCCTCATGAAGCACAACTGGTCAAGGTCTGGGAAGGGTCTAAGGCTTGTGTAAGGATATATTAGACATGCCTACCACTAAAATATGAGATTGAGTACTAATTGTAGTGTGTTACAGCAGTGACGGAACTCTTGAAACGAGGACTTGAGGTATAGATCAAATTCTTAATGATGGAGCTGAGGCTTGCTGGAGCAAAGACTGGGAGCTTATACTTTATTCCTTCAGTTTCCATTCTGTTTCTTTTGCTTTAAGAGCATTAGAGGTGTTAAGCAATCAACCTAGGAACTGAAGCAGTGATCTGCATTTGTTTAACGTGTGAAATTGGATCTTTCTGAATTTCAGAAGATGCAAGTAGACGAGGAGCAACAAAAGGCTGAAGAGCAACAGCAAACCCCGCCTGAAAATAAGGCAGAATCTGAAGAAATGGAGGTAACAGGAGCATTTGAGACTTTATTTTCATGAGATTCCTGAGAATATGAAGAGTGTGAGCACATCTGCTGCCTTTGTCATAGTTCTGGAAGCTGAACTTTTATTTCAGTGCACTGATGGTCTATTGTGATAAGAGCTTTAGAAAGGACACAAGTGGCACTAATAACTGCAGACCTGTCAGGTGACCTGGTACTGATAAAATGGGGGAACTCTCCTGTTCAGGGAAGAAATAATGATCTAGTTTTCAATAACTTGAATACTAGAACAGTGTTCTACCATGAGCACCCTCCCCCACGAATGTAGACAGAGAGCCCAGAAAAGGTCAGTGGTTGTATTAATTATCTCAGGCTTCAGCAGCTGAGGTGTCAGAATGGCAGGGAGTGCTTGGTTCTCTTGTTGAGGCACTAACTTAGTTTTTCTGGTGTAAACCTTGACTGCTCCCCTTGAACTGACTGGTGATGCTGTTTTTACTGTGAATATATTTATATATTTCTTTAATACAGACTTGTCAGGCTGACTCAAAGGACAAGAAAGTGGATCAGCCACCTCAAGCCAAGAAGGCCAAAGTGAAGACGACCACAGTGGATCTTCCCATCGAGAACCAGTTGGTGTGGCAGATAGGAAAGGACATGCTCAACTTATTCATAGAGAATGAGGTAAACTCTTCCTTGCCCAAGCTAAAAATGTCCTGGTTTGTCTTCAGAAATAATGTTGTTCATTAAACATGGTTAAGGATGATCAAGGAAAGATGAAAAGGAAAAAGCAAGCAGTTAAAAGTCAGAGGTGAATGGCAGTGCCCCATGGAGGCAGAATACATTCATTCCTCCTGGTCAGTGGAGCTGTAAGTCTCGCAGGGCTGTTCTGTAGGAAAACTTCAGAATCACCTGCAGGTACAAGGTGCAGGTGACCCTTCAGGGTGGAGGTTCCTCATCTGGAGCAAGATTGTTCTGTGCTCTGTTGGACATCACACCAAAACTGAAATGAGTTTGTAGTCATGTGCTGTGTTAGAACAGTTCTGTAAATCAGAGTTTTGCAAAATTTTGATCTGGTTTGAGCCTTGGCTGGAAAAGTATCTTGGAAACAAATAATTACCTTTTTAGCCAACTAATTTGGCACCTTGTTCACAGGGTAAGATGATAATGCAGGATAAGCTGGAGAAGGAGAGGAATGATGCCAAGAATGCAGTGGAGGAGTATGTGTATGAAATGAGAGACAAGCTGTGTGGTGTTTATGAGAAATTCGTCAGTGAAGATGTGAGTATTGTTTCTTGATTGCTCTCTGATACATTATGGTACAATCAACAGTTGGATTTAATAACTCTCGACTTGTATCACATACTGGGTTTACATAAACTACGTATTCAGACTTGAAACTTGAAGAAATAATTGTAACCTTTCTGGCTCTGATGATAATCTACTAAATGTGGCCCAGGTAGAAGCAGCTGGTTCTCTTCCAAAACATTTACAGCAACTTTTTCAGCCTAAGAGCATTTGCACAATCATTTTAAGGCAACCTGTTCTATTTTGGCTCTTTGTCAATATTTAGGAATAGTTTTCACATTAAAAAAAACTAATCAAAAGCAGCCCTACTCAAGAACATAATAGGTAGGATCAGTCTGACTACAAGTGGGCACTTGTACCTGAACTGGTTGCCTAAAAATCTCCTGGATGATTAATCAGCTTTCCCTGTTGTACTGAAGGAGCTTGGTGTGTGATGGATTTAGCTCTGATTCTGGGGATGAATCTCTGAACTCCTGACTACATCTCCATTGATTGTAATGGAGCTTTGCCAGCCAGGTGTCTGTAGAGCCCAAACTGGGACATGCCAGGTGACATTTATGGCACCATCGTGCTAAAGAAAAGTTCCCCTCTGTTCTCAGGCTTGCTTTATGTATTGATGATGAAAACGTGCAGGGGACAAAAAAGCCTTTTATGTGACAGTATTTGATCTGAACTGTGGCTGTCACAATGGTTCTTCTTTGGGCCTGGAATCCACCACAAAGCTGTACAGAAGGATATTTTATTTTGTATTTTCCACTAAAATAGGATAAAGAGTTTCAGACAGAGTTCTTTATGTTCTAAAAATACAACCCTTCCGGAACGGTTCCAAGTACTGTTTAATGCCATCTGTCACCTAATAAGTGATGTCACCTGCCTGTTTTGTGTGCATTGCTGCAGGATCGGAATAGCTTCACACTGAAGCTGGAAGACACAGAAATTTGGCTTTATGAAGATGGTGAAGACCAGCCCAAACAAATATACATTGATAAATTGACAGAATTGAAGGTAAGTGGTTCTTACATTCCCATGAGAATTTACTGAAGCTGGAGAACTTTGTTCCACTGAGGAGCTGGCTGGGGTCTGCTGATTCTGTGGTAACAAACAGCCTGGTTTAGGTTTTAATTGTGTGAGCAGCAGATCTCCAACAGACCTGTAGCAACAGGGCTGAGGGAAGCTCAGTCTTTCCTGTTAAGTGGAGGGAAGAGTTGGAGTTCTGAGGAGTTCAGAAAGATTGATGTATCCTGTCAGACCTTGAGGATCCCTCAGTGATGCTTCATGAGTTTTGATACCGTCTGTGCTTTGTTTCAGGCTCTAGGACAGCCTATTCAGGCAAGATTCCAAGAATCAGAGGAAAGACCAAAAGCATTTGAGGACTTGGGGAAGCAAATCCAGCAGTACATGAAAGCTGTTCATGCATTCAAAGCAAAGGTATTTCCATACTTAATTTCTGGAAAATGGAAAGAAGTGGTACAAGTACTTTCTGAATTTTAGGTAATCTGCTTCAGACAAAAATCTGGTGCAACCTTCCGGTGAGCTTATGACTTCTTGATGTTTAATAGATTTTCAGAAGTGGATTTTGGGCCTTGCACGTCTCAGTCTCTCTTCTATCAGGTGTTGATTTCCTCATGGAGGCAAAATGCCAGCTGCAGGAGAGCTTCAGTCTGGTTACCGAGCTATGGGTGATCAGCTCAGTTATTTGTTAATCATAACAACTCTTGGCTAAATGGTCTTCAGTATTTTGGAGCTAAATTTTGAAGAAATCAGGATGTACTTTGTGCTCAAACACTGACACAGCTGCTCCTGTGTGGCTGTTGCAGGATGAACTGTATGAGCATCTCGATGAAACAGACGTGGCAAAGGTGGAGAAGAGCGCCAATGAAGCCATGGAGTGGATGAACAACAACCTCAACCTTCAGAACAAGAGGAGTCTTACTTTGGACCCGGTTATAAAAGCAAAAGACATACAGGCTAAAGCTAAAGTAAGTTTTTCTACATAATTTGCTGTATTTCCATGAATTTTTGTGTTTATTGCTCTATCGGAAAACTCTGAGGTGAGAAATCTCAAAAATACGAGGAAACATCAACCCTCAACTTGAGTATTCCCAACAATGGTTTCAAAAGTTAACGTACAACGGTGGGAGATAAAACCATTTCTAAGGATATGTTATTTGTGTGTTTTCTAGGAATTGGCAAGTATTTGTAATCCCATAGTGAACAAACCCAAACCCAAGGTGGAGCTGCCGAAGGAGGAGCAGAAGCCGACAGAACCCAACGGACCATTGGACGGGCAGGGAGACGCCGGGAGCGGGACCCAGCCCCCCGAGCAGGGCTCTGCCCCCACAGCCACTGACAAGAAGCTTCCAGAAATGGACATTGACTGAATTTCAGCACTTGTTTATATTATTGCAAACTACAATAAAGCTTTAAGTTGTCAACTTTGTATGTTCTGAATACAAACTGAAGCAAGTGAATCCCACAGCGCTCTTGGTAACTCTTGGAGAGGTTTGGGCAGGGCAGCAAGTCAGAACATGGAGGTGGCGAAGAACGCGCTCAGCTCAGCAGTGTTTGCCTTTATTGATTGTATTTAGAAGTTTTGGTAGTCTAATTAGACCTCTAGGAACAGCCATAAGCTGCTTCTCCATTTTTAATATCCAGGCTGAGTCAATCCTCCCTCGAAGGAGGGAGACAGCACCATCTGAAGTCTGATGTGCACACTGCTCTTCGTTCCCCTGCGGACTGCAGCACTGGCACTGCAGGGAGGGCAGGGGAGAGCCAAGGCACAGTCTTCCATTGCCCTTGGTTTGGTGTTAATGCCTGCTCTGGTCTCACTCTGATTTGCACTGGAACAGCTGATGGTTACAGGAGTTTTGCAGAGCAGGGGGTGGTTCATCAGCACCTTTATTCCTTAGCCCAGACTGCAGATCAGACTTGGAATGTGCTCCTGGATATGGGAATGGGTTTCTCACAAACTCCCCAGCTAATTAGGCCTTGTAAACTCTGTCTCTAGTTAAATTAGCTGCTTGTAGAAGGAGTGAATACTTGTATTTCAGCTGCCTATGCTGATAGTTGATTCTGACTTGTTCCTAACTTTTTCTGGCAGGGGTATGCTTGCTTCCACGAGGCCTTCATTTGGAATGCTTGGTTTTTTGTTTTGGTTTCTTTTTTTCCAGGAAAACCAAGAACTGATGGATATGTTGGTTTGTTTTGTTTCGGTTTTTTTTTCTATGAGCTTTATACAATGATTTGCTTCTAGTACTGATTGTCATTAAACTTGCAAAAATTAATTTGTATGTGTTAAAATCCAAAGCTGAAAAACACCCATTCAGATATTGCAAGAAATAAATGCACTGGATTCTACTGGATCACCTGCTGCAGCTGTTGATTCCAATGGAGAGAGCGGTGTGGGGATGGAGGGAAGGGCTGTGTCCCTGGTTCTGGGAGTGTGCGCCGGGGCTTTGCGGCTTCCGAGCTCAGGGGTGTGGGGGGTGTGAGTTCAAGCTCCCCGTAATGAATCACAGCCGTGGAATGCTGAGTTAGGAGGGACCCACAGCGGTCACTGTGTCAGACCCCTGTCCCGGCACGGACACCCCAACACTCCGGCCGTGACCCTTTCCCGGGGAGCCTGTTCCGTGCCCGAGGGGCGGCAGG
>VZRL01005946.1:772721-791025 GCA_013397895.1 Origma solitaria
CGGCCGCGGGCTGGGCCCGGCCCTGCCGGGGGCCCTGAGCCGGGGCGGCCCCGCAGCGCGGCTGGGAATGACGGGCCGGGCACGGCAGCGCCGAGGGCACTTTAACCCTGAGCTTGTGCTGTTGTTGTTGTCTGTCCGCAGCAGCCCCAGCCCCGAGCCGGAGGCGCGGCTGTTCCCCACGGCAGCGCCGTGCCCGAGCCCTGAGGGACGGGAGGAGCCCGGCCCTGAGGGGATGGTGGGGAGCGGCCCCGCGGCTCTGCCCCTGCGCTGCTCTGACTCCAGAGGTAATTCAGCAAACTGCCTTTATTTCCCCACATGTAGAGCTGAGGTGCTCTTCAAGTGCATCTGCAAGATGCCTGTGCAGGATTTGAACATTTTTCTGATATTTTCAATGACTTTAATCACAAATGGGATTGTTTGCTTTAGAACACTGGACAAGAACTACTATTACTAATTCATTTTTCACAGGGTTTTTGGGGGTCTGTTTTCTTTCAAACATCATTGAAATGTCCCTGTGTCACTTGTGCCATCTCTATGTTTCATTACTTCCCCCCAACACGTATCTTTACGTACTGACACACAGTTTTTTCTGAGTTTTCAGTATTCTATTGTGGGATTTTATTTTATAAAGCTCTCAATATTTTCTTGTAACTGTAAAATACTTTAATTATATTTCACATTGTCTTATATTGGTTACT
The DNA here is from genome assembly GCA_013397895.1 of Origma solitaria. NCBI lineage: Eukaryota > Metazoa > Chordata > Aves > Passeriformes > Acanthizidae > Origma > Origma solitaria. Next base: position 773,420 of record VZRL01005946.1, read on the forward strand.
GGGGTTTCTAAATCTTATTATACTATAAAACAGATGCTCCAAATTGATAACTTGAATTGGATGCATTAACTTGGTTGTTGTTGCAGAGTGGTGGTGACTCCACAGAAAAGTTAAATGTCTTCAGAGGACAAGGAAGCTCAGGAGGACGAGCTGCTGGCTCTGGCCAGCATCTATGATGAGGATGAGTTTAAGAGAGCAGAGTCTGCCCAAGGAGGAGAAACAAGAATTTGTCTGGAGTTGCCTCCAGACTTCAAAATTTTTGTGAGTGGTGAGTTGAGATGTTTTGTGTTATCCCGAGGGAGGCTTTACCAAGCTCAGGTTGTTGTGGAGTGACCTGAGGGAACAGTGACTGGACAAAGCTGTGGCTCACCCTGTGCTGTGCTTGTTGGGGGTTGTGTTTGAGCAGTTTAATCCTCCTTCAAACAACTTCTGTAGTAAACTTCAAAATCACAGATGAGCAACAGCACTTCTTCAGAATAATTAAGTTCATTTATTGGGTTTTTATTCCCCTGAGGATATGTGTTTCCAGGCTCCTGGTTTGTGCAGGATCTGACATTTCACAGTGCTGCTGTTTAACTGCTTTAATCACAGAGCTCCAACCCCATGACATTTTACTGCACTGAGAGTTTTGATATTTAGGGTTGAACAAATAATTTTAACCCCAGAAATGCATCAAATTAACACACATTGGGTGCTGTCAGAAACAGCAACAGTTTGTTAGTTTTCATTTTCCTGTTATTTCTCCAACTGCCTCGGTGGGCCCTGGCTCAGGCAGTGCCACAGAGAGCCTCCAGAACAGTGGCTTCGAGTATTCCGTGTGCTTCCTGCCTCCCCTCGTGCTGAATTTTGAGCTCCCACCTGACTACCCATCGACCTCCCCGCCCGTGTTCACCCTCAGCGGGAAATGGCTCTCCCAGGCCCAGGTTTGCAGAAGATTTTTTTACATTTCGACAGCGGAGTAAGTTAATAATTAACAGTTAAGGAAAGTAAAAAACCAATGACGTTTCACCTCAGTTGGCTCTTCTTTTGTCTCTTGCTGGTTTTCATTTGGTCACTATTCTGAGGAAGGAAAGTTTCCTGCTGTGGGGACTATTTTATGTGTATTTTATGGATGGAGTAAAAACTGCCGAGTCTGAAATCAAAGTTTGCACAAAGGACTGTTGGAGGGGAGGAACCCAGTAAGGAGTTGTCCCAACTTACTGAGATCAGGAATTCTTTGTTCTCTCCCAGCTCAGCGCTCTTTGCAAACACTTGGACAACGTGTGGGAAGAGAACCGAGGCTGTGTGGTCCTGTTTGCCTGGATGCAGTTTCTGAAGGAAGAAACTCTGAATTACCTGAATATTTCATCTCCATATGAGCTAAAAATGTGCCCTCAGGGGAAGGGGCAGAGCCGGACACCAGTGGGGCCTGTCGAGGTTGGAAAGGACTGTGGGGGTGCCACAGGCTCTGCCACAGCTGAGGAGGAAATTATGGATGCCAGGGCTGTGCAGGACGTGGAGTCCTTGTCCAGTCTGATCAGGGAAATCTTGGACTTTGACCAGGCCCAGAGGAGGAAGTGCTTTAACAGTAAGATGTACTCATGCAGTATCTGCTTCTCAGAGAAGCTGGGCAGTGAGTGCATGCACTTCACCGAGTGCAGCCACGTGTACTGCAAAGCCTGCCTGAAGGACTACTTTGAAATCCAGATCCGGGATGGGCAGGTGCACTGCCTCAACTGCCCCGAGCCCAAGTGTTCTTCTGTCGCCACTCCAGGCCAGGTAATTCACGTGCACAGGGACCCGGGCAGCTCTCTAGCCTACCCCGAGTTCCAGGGACAGGCTGTGGCTCTGCTTGGTGGGCACTGGCAATCACTGAGTCATTTAGGTTGGAAAACACCTCCAACATCATCAAGTTTAACCTTTGACCCAATCCCACAGTGCCACTAAACCATGTCATGAAGTGCCACATCCTTGGACTCCTCCAGGGATGGGGACTCCACCACCTCCCTGGGCAGCCTCTTCCAAAGCCTGACCTCCCTTTCCATGGAGAAATTCCTGCTGGTGTCCAACCTGAGCCTCCCCTGGCACAGCTTGAGGCCGTTTCCTCTCATCCTGTCCCTGTTCCCTGGGAGCAGATCCTGACCCCCTGTGACCTGTAGGAGAATCTAAAGTGGATTCATCCCAGCTGTAGGTTCCTTTTCACTGACTTGCTGTTTCTTGCTGCAGCAGGCTCAGAATTACAGATGCAAGGAATCACAGAATCCCGGCCTGGTTTGGGATGGAAGGGTCTTTAAAGCTCATCCAGTCCCACTCCTGCCATGGGCAGGGAGACCTCCCACTATCCCAGCTTGCTGCAAGCCCCATCCAGCCCGGCTTAGGACACTTCCAGGGCTGGGCCAGCCACAGCTTCTCTGGGGACCTGTGCCAGGGCCTGAACACCTCTGAGTAAAGCCTTCCTTCCCTCTGCTGTGTGTGCAGGTGAAGGAGCTGGTGGGCGAGGAGCTGTTTGCCCGCTATGACCGCCTGCTGCTGCAGTCCAGCCTCGACCTGATGGCTGACGTGGTTTACTGCCCCCGGCCCGGCTGCCAGACCCCCGTGATGCAGGAGCCCGGCTGCACCATGGGCATCTGCTCCTGCTGCAACTACGCCTTCTGCACCCTCTGCAAGATGACTTACCACGGGGTGTCCCCCTGCAAGGTGACTGCAGGTGAGTCAGCCACGCTGTGCTCCACAAACACACCCCCACACGCTAAATCTTGGGTGGAAAAGTCCAAAGTTGAGCAAGGGAACTCCTCACCCTGAGCTTTCTGAAAGGCACATTCATTTGGAGTAGGGCTGTTGCTGGTAATTAAATATTCCTTTGGTGACACTCCACAGGAGCTCCCTAAACTGCTCGTTATCAAATGCTGAGAGGCTGTAGCAGGGGAAGAATTACTTTATGGTTTTTTTTTTCCACCACATTATGTTGTCAGAGTACTGCGTTGATACTGGAGTCAGATGGAGGCTTCCCTCTCTGTCTGGCCTTAAAATCCTATGACAGAATTTCACTAAATATATAGTCAGAAAAAAAATCCCCATTTTTAGTTTATTTTATGTTGTTCTAATTCCATCAACAGATCTCTTTTATAATAAAACAGTATAAAACTTCTGAATTTTGGGGTAGAGTGGTTTTAATATTATCATCTTATATATTCTAATAGTTTTCTTGCATTTTAATTAATGATGTTAGTTTTCTTTGAGAATCTTTATGCTACAATTAGCTGGACTTCTGTATCTAATATCTTACAAAGATGTCTGGTTTGGTTTGGTTTTGCTCCCCAGAGAAATTAATGGATTTGAGAAACAGCTATTTAGAAGCAGATGAGGCATCTAAAAAATTTTTGGAACAACGGTATGGCAAAAGAGTGATTCAGAAAGCCCTGGAGGAGATGGAGAGTAAGGAATGGCTGGAAAAGAACTCCAAGTCTTGTCCTTGCTGCGGGACTCACATCGAGGTGAGTGTGGGGGGAAAGGCTGGGGAATCATGGAACAGAAAATAACCCACCTGGAGGCAGTTCTGGGTGCCTTGGAGGCTCCAGGTTCACCAGGGAGGGGGAATCTCTAGGAAATACTAAGAGAACTTTCCATTTCTGTCTGTGACATGGAAAAAGAGGTGAGGTGATGTTTGTGGATCCCCAGAACTGGAGTACAGTGACTGGTGGTGGTCAGGCTCCCACACTAAACACATCCAGGCTGACCATGGATCTCTGAATCCTTTTGTTTTCCAGGTGTTTTAGGCTAGTGCTGTTTCACACGAGAGCCAGGAAATAAATCCAGCTTCAGGAAAACACTCATTTCCAGTATTTTTAGTATCATAACCAACTTCCAGTGCTGGGATTCCAGCTCCCAGTGGAAACAGCAGTGTGTGGTGGAGCCAGGGTGGGATGTGGTCACTGCCTGCTGTGGTTCTGGGGGCTGTTGGCAGAGAGGGGCTGAAGCCTGCCACAGCAGGGTTCTGTTATCACCATTTCTTGGTTTTTCCCCAGAAACTGGATGGCTGTAACAAAATGACCTGCACAGGGTGCATGCAGTACTTCTGCTGGCTCTGCATGGGCTCCCTGTCCAGGGCCAACCCCTACCGGCACTTCAACGACCCCTCCTCCCCCTGCTTCAACAGGTTGGTGCTTCAGGGATTTCCTCCACTGCTAGAACACCTATTTTCTGCTTTTCGTTACAGTGTTTCCCAGATTTTTACCTGAAATTTGTAGCTACAGTTTAAGACACAGTTTCTCCTCTCATGTATTTGCACTAAGAGTAAAAATCAGGAGTGATCCAGGATATGGTTTTGCTTTTTAAGAACTTTGGTTTTAAAATTCTCAGGAGTCTTCTGAGCCTATTCCTGATTTTTTTGGATTTTTTTTTTCCTGATTTTTTTTTATGACCCCATCCTTTGTGTTCACCCCCTGCCTGAGGCACAGCCTGCAGGGAAGTGTTTCCCTGCCAATGCTCAGGAGCAGCGCAAGGGTTTGGGGAAGAGCTGCTTCCAAATGCTGCAATTTGCTTCACATTCCCTTGGGGAAGAGCCAAGGGCAGAGGTGCTGCTGTGGGACAGGTGACAGGCAGGTCACAGGAGGGTGGCAATGGCAGCCTCTCAGCTTTGTGCATTCCACAGGGAATGGATGGTGGTTTGTGATACTGAAAACAACAGGGGACCTTGCTGCTTTTGTACTTTTGTTGCATTTAGAGTGATACTTTTTTTAACATATTTGACTTTTTTACGCCCTGATATTACTGCTTTTCTGTCTTGCAGATTGTTTCAAGCCATGCACATAGATGGTGGGGTGTTCTGGGAAGTGGAAGATGATCAGTAGCTTCCTGCAGCACCAAAAGGTGAACAAACCAGAGACAGATGCTTTTTCTGTGTCCTTTGTTTGCTTCTCACTTCCATTGTGTGACTGAAGAGTGGTAACTGCCCTGCACTGCAGGACACTCACACCTCAGAGCCTGTTGCCAAAACCAAAGGAGACTGTTTTCCCCATCCTGGGATCAGGATCATCATGGAATGCCCAAACAATCCTGTCCATTATTAAAGACGTCAGAAAGTGGAAAACCATTGGAAAAATATATTTTAAGAGGTTCCCCTTTTTTTAAAGCCAACAGACAAAACTGAAGTCTCAAATCCTGGAATTATGTGGGGGTATCCTTTAGGGAGACTGACCCTGGGAGACTCTTGGATCATGAATGTTATGGGGTCTGGGGTGGTTTGGTAGAGCTGTAATGCTCTCTCTGGAGCTGGTTCATGATGCTGCTTGGATTGGGGGAATTTTCTGACACAGTACAGAAAATTTCTTCTGCGTTCAGCAACAAAGTTTGTTGCTTTTATGAATTTCCTGATGCGCTTCTCTGAAAAGCAGCTCCTGGCTCTGTCACTGGTACTTTCTAATGACATTAAAGCTGATTATCCCCAACCTTTCTCACTGGCTGCTGTGCCTGAGCCTTTGCATCCCTGAGAGCTTGGACAGAGTGTGAGCAACAGCCATTTCCAGGGATCTCTGTGAGGTTGGTGGCTCCCAGTGCTGCCGTTGGATTCCCTCACGTTGCCTGTCCTTGTTTTGGCAGGGATGAGTGCCAAGGCAGTGAGCTGAGGATGTGACCAGTGAGAGGGTGAAAGGTATCAGGAAGTGATGAACATGAATTCTTCAAGATACTGACAATTACCTTATATTCTGAGATGATGAAATAAGTTATTTTTTACTAACTCTTCATATAAGAAATGTTATTGTTGATACTTTTGCTTCTGGACTAGATCCTTTATTTCCACTGATTTTGCACTTCAAAGTATTTCAGAAATCAAATTATTTCCCCTAAAATCTCAGCAAGTGATTTTGTGAGTATGAAGCTGGTTACTGGAGGGAGCCACTGATTTTTTAAAAGTTTTTCCACTTGCAGAACAGTCCAAAAGTTTCTTTGGAAACTAAAGCTGCATGTGCTGTGTTCAAAAGCAGTAGGGCCTGGATGGAAAGCTCAGGAGCTGAGACTCCTCAGGAACTCAGGGTGATCACATCTCGCTCAGTTCTGACTGACAGTTAATAAATTTATCCTGGGATATGTGGCCAAAACAAGTGGTGCTTCAGCTCCTTCTGCAGAGGAGGAGTCTGCCCTGTTGGAACTGGCAGAGATTAAAGAGATGAAAGGAAGAACAAATCTCACCTCAGTTTAAACTCTAGGTCAGTGTGTAGGAAAAGTTTACGCTGTGTATGGTTTGAGCTGTGTTTCCTGCACCTTTCACATGCACTAAATTCACTTTAAGCTGGTAAACACAGTTGTGTCCCTGTTTGTCTTCCTTCTGGCACAGATTTGGCAGCACAGGTGTGTCCAGGTGCTCCTGGCAATGGGACAGCCCAGAGCTCCCAGCTGGAGCTGGCATGGGATATATTCTATAATGTCCAGTTATACACATGGGATTTCCATGGATGCAAAGTGCGCTCCCACCCAGAGGGCCCTGCTTTTCCAAAACCCAGAGACAAACCTGCCAGCAAGCACTGGGCAAGGAAGTGGGGAGCAGCAGGAGCTCTTCCCACCAGGCTGCCCAAGGACAGCTTTGGTACCATAAGCACAGTGAGACCAAGCACCAGATGCAGTCAAATGTCACCATTTAAAAAAATTAAAGACATTTAGTGTAGAAAGTTACATTACAGATCAACAACTTACAAAATTTCTGTATAAAGAAAATAAATGTTGCCCAGTTTTCTTGCCCCTTGTATGACAGCATTGGATAGAAATCCCAGGAATCACATTTCAGAATTGATGGGGTCTTGGCTGTTGTCCACCTGTATGGGGTGTCTGTAATTAAACACGGGCTGAAGCCAGGAGGTACAGAGTGTTTCCTTTGGGGCTGGTTTGGCATTTCCTCAGAGAAATGGAAAATTCTGGAGCGGGGAGAGCACCAGGCATAGAAAATCATACCTAGGCCTGAAATGAAGGGAAGGGCTGTGACAACAGTGACATTCCCAGGTGCCTGAGCTGCACCATGGCCCCGTGTGTGGGGTGCTGCTGCAGCCTCTTCTGCTGAGGGCTCTCACGTCCCATGTCTGGCTCAAAGCAGGGCTCAGCCAGGGCTTTATCCAGTCAGGTCTTGGCAACCTCCTAAGGACAGAGCCTGCCCAGCCCTGAGCTCTGTCCCACTGCTTGGCTGTCCCATGGCGGGGTTTATCCTTCTCTCCAGTGTGAGCGTCATGTCTCCACTCAAGCCCCACTGTCCCGTCTCATCTTGCCCCTGGGTCCATCTTCTCGCTGACCCCTTGCTGCTCTGAGCTTTCCCTTTTCCAGCTGGACAATCCTATTTCCCAGGATTCTAATTTAAAAATGTTTCGTGGAGGAGGAATAACGCAAGGTACTTGTCCTAATTGCAAGGGATACATCCCAAAGTGATCACCCCCTTGTTTCTGCAACATTGTACTTTCATTTATCCTCACGTTGCAGTTCTGCAGCCTTCAGTCCATGATTACAGCCAGTTCACAAATCAAAAACCTCATTCCTCATTTCCTTCAGAGAATGAGTTGGTAGCAGAAGTTTGTGGAACACAGAACACTGGATCCCATCCTCATTTGGTTAATTAAGGCAGGCGTTTGGCATCTCTCTCTTTAAAGGAGAGAAGCAACCATATGATCTATCTGCTAATTTAAGAACAAATATGAGATCAGTTTCTGCAGCAATTCCCTTTTCTGCCTGCTGTTTTCAGCAGCTGGTTCAGCACTGTCCCAGCACATTAATCACTGTATGGCTTCTTGGACTGGCTCCTGTCTGCTCCCATCTCCTTCATGCTGTACAAGGGCTCCACAAGCTTGTTGTGAACCAGCATTAAACCTGATGGAGAAAGTCAAAAGACAATTTAAGTAGACATAATAAAGGAAAACTCTCATTCCTTGGATGCTAATGGAATTAGACATTACTGGAGTCCTTGTGCCTTTTCTCCCACACTAAGCATTAAGCGTCTACCTTCACACTTGTATTCCTGTAGTGTATTTAAGGAATATACTCCTTTGGGAGTTGATTGTACAGCAACATTTCTGCACAGCATGGCTCGTGTCTCCTAGAACTGTAACCAAGCAGCTGCCTGGCCTGGTCAAACACTCACCTTTGAAGTATTTCACAGTTTTGACTTTGAGCTCCAGCGTGGCGTCCTCGTCGCACACGAACACGGTGTTGGGGTGCTGCTGGAAGGCTGACACTGTCCACATGTGGTTGACACCGTCCTCGATGGCTTTGTACAAAGCAAAGGCTTTGTGGGCTCCTGTGATCAGGATCATCACCTGCACCCCCAGACAGAGAGGGAAGGTCAGGGCCTAGCACAGGGGTCAGGGAGAGCCCAAACGCACCCTGCTGAGCTGAGACTGGGGACAGCCCTGTCACCCTCCCCACAGCCACTTCTCTGTGACACGGCTGCTGCTCTGGCTGCTTCAGCTGTCAGTGAAATTACAGCCTGGTGGGTCACTGGAAGGGTTTGGATCCTTTGGGCACCTCTGTGCTGAGACTCAACAAACGTAGGCAAAGGAAAATACTCCATTAAAAGTGGTCCCATACAGTTTTCATGACCTGCTGCTGTGGCATCAGCTCAGCCTCTTGATTCCTGCAGTTACTCTCCAGGTGAGATTCCTAACCAAAGACACCCTCCCAAACCTTCCTGGCTCGCTGTGGGAAACAACTGCTGCAGGGCTACACAAACACAAGTGCCAGCAGAGACAGAGCAAGAGCCTTCCCACGGCGTGGCAGGATGCAAAAGGACAGCAGGATCAGGCCTTCTGTGGCAGGAATAGCTACAGCAGCAGGACCCACGGCTGCACCAAAATGAGATAACCTTTGGCCGCTCCAGAGGAGCTGCAGGAAGTCACTGCTTTTTCCCTCACCTCTCTGGCATCCATGACGGTGCCGACTCCAACTGTCAAAGCCATGGTGGGCACTTTGGAGAGGTCACCATCAAAGAACCTGGCATTGGCCAGTATGGTGTCCATGGCCAAGGTCTTCACTCGTGTCCTGGACACCAAACTGGATCCTGGCTCGTTGAAGGCGATGTGACCGTCAGGGCCGATACCTGGGACAGGAACAGAGAAGAGGGTCAGCTGTGGGAGCCGAGCCAGCAGCTCTCCCAGGAGAAGAACAGTCAGTGCTCCTGGGAACACAGAGCTGAGAAAAATCCCTGCAATTCTTCTGCTCAAGCTCAGATTTGTGTCTGGTGGGAATGGCAGCAAGAGCCCCCTCAGAAGCCACCAGACAATTCCCTGATTGCACTGGACAACAATAAAGCAAAGTAGGTGGCAGAACCTTATGGCAAACTGATGGGAAGAGCTTGTGTGGGAAAAGCTACTCCCAGCAGTTTCCTGTCAGCACTGACAATTGATACACTTCATATCTGTACAATTGTAGCCCTTCCTATTTCTCCTGCTAACATTTCCTGAACAGTTCACTGACTGGACTGAAACACCTAAAGCTGGGAGTGGTACGCTGGGAATGAACAGTCCTGACAATAAATGAGAGCTGGGGAGGACAGGCACAGCTTTGGGACAGGGTTTAGAGGCTGCTGCTCTTGGGTTCTCACCCCCAACAAAGAGCTCGATGCCTCCAGCTGCTTTGATCTTCTCCTCGAACGCGTCACACTCCGCCTGGAGATCAGGGGCGTTTCCATCCAAGATGTGGACGTTTTCTGGTGAGATGTCAATGTGCTTGAAGAAGTTATTCCACATGAAGGAATGGTAACTTTCTGGGTGATCCCTCGGGAGACCTAGACACAGAACACGCAGGACTGAAGCCAACCGTAGCAGTATCACCCATAACATTAAGCACTTCCATACCCTTGCAGTGGCTTTGGTGACAGAGCACTGCTCTCTGTCCTTTGTCACTCCCTCAGTTTTCAGAGTTGTTTTTATTTTCCTAATTCTGCTATTTCCTAAATAGCAGAATTAAAATCAGCTCCTGTAAGACACGTGCCCATATTAACATGAAACAGATGTTCAAAAAGCAGGTGTGTGCTATGCCTCATCTGTCAGTACCTTTTCAGCCTTTTTCCCATTTCATATTAGCAAGAATGATTAAAAATCTGTACAGAACCCTGGGAAATAATAATTATTATATAATTATTGTGTATTTACCTCCTTGAATGCTATAAACCCACACTGGACTGCTTATTCCCTAATGCTGCTTGATTAGGATTGCTTGCAGAAAAAACGTCTCTTGACCAGGGGTAAAATTAGCATTAGCAAATATTTGGCCTGTAGGTTTTTCACCTTTGGATCTTTTTCTTCTGAGGAGAAACAGTCCCCTGCTATCTCAGCAGGAGATACCAGAGGGCACTCAGGGAACACACTGGTCCTTGTAAGGGACCTTTATAATCCCAGAGCAAAGGTGGAAGTTAATGCCGCACACCGAGCCTGCAGTGATAAGCTGCTCCTTACTTGGTCGGTACCTGAGTGCAGGTAAAGCACAGCAGGGTCTGTAACTGTGTGTGCAATACCGGGCAACACCCAGGATCGAGTGTTTTCCATACATTTTCAAACCTACGGAAATTTTCAAATTTCTTCCGTAGGTTTTTAAATTGTCCCTGTCATTCCCTTCGCTAAGTCCCTGGAGGTGTTTAAGGAAAGACTGGACGTGGCACTCAGCACCATGGTTTAGCTGACATGGTGGTGTCGGGTCATAGGCTGGACTCGATGCTCTCAGAGGTCTCTTCCACCCTAACTGATGCCGTGACTCTGTGAAATGCTGTCCCTCTTACCTGGACAGGTGTGTTTCGGGTTAGGGTTCTGCCGGGGCTAAGGGCCCAGCAGCTCCCGGGCAGCACGGGCAGCTGTGGCACTCACCCACGTACTCGTCCATGTTGAAGGTCTTCACGTACTTGAAGGAGAGGTCCCCGTTGCGGTAGTACTCCACCAGTTTGCGGTAGCAGCCCAGCGGGGTGCTGCCTGCGGGGAGCGGCGGCCTGAGCCGGGGCAGGGCCCGCGCCCGGCCCGGGCCCCGCGCCCGCCCCCCGGCACCCACCTGTGGGCAGCCCCAGCGTGAAGAAGCGCCCGGGGCCGGGCCCGAACTGCACGATGCGGTTGCGGATGTACTTGGCCGCCCACTCGCTGGCCTGAGAGTAGTTCTCCAGGATGATGAGCTTCATGCTGGGGCCGCCCGGGATCGCCGCTTCCTCCCGGATCGCCTTCGCCGGGCCTCGCCGCTTCCTCCGGGGATCGCCGCCTCCGTCCGGAGCCGCCTCCGCCTGGGATCGCCTCTGGCCGCACTCTCCGCTCGCTCCCGCGCCCGCCGCTTCCTCCCGGCTCGCCCCTGCCCCGATCACTTCCGCGGGCCGGGAAGCGCCGCCCGGTCCGTGCCGCGGGTGGGCGGAGAGCGCCGGGCCCGGCCCCCGGAGGGCTCTGCAGCGCTGCTTCGGGCTCACATTTGGGCAGAACGGCTGAGCCCACCGGCAATGGTGCTCTGCGGCTGCCGAGCGCCTGCTCGGGGAATCCGTCACCCACACTGCGAGTGCGCCTGTTGTCCAGGCGGAGCTTTGGAAAGCGATGTTTCCTCCAAATATATTAAAAAGGCCATAAATATCTCGACGTGGTTCTGCTGAGTGTCACCATCTCAGCAGGCATCTCCTTCCTTCAGCTTTTCAGACCTACGGGGAAGCTCACAGCCTTGTTCCACCAGAACGAGCTGCCCTCACATTTGAACTGTTCTGTAGAGACCCACTTTGGGGCATGTTGGGGTCGTTCTAGGGGTGGAGAGACCGTGATCTCTGTCTGTCCTTGCTGCTTCTGGCACAGTGGTATCCCCAAAACACCTTCCTGCGGGTGCCTTAAAGTTCTTATGAAAATGTGCCCGACCTCTCTTTGCACAGGCTTGGTTCACTGTTGGAACGCAAAGCTCTTACTTCAAAGTTAGACCGATTTTCAATTTAACCAGAAGGAAGAATGAGCTACAAATTGCTTTGCTGGGATCCAGCCCATGCAGTTCCTTCTCATTTTAATAATTTAAATGACCTGGCTAGAACCAGTGCTCCTGGTATTGTCTCACCCTGGAGAGCGCTCGGTGTGAGTTTGGATGGGGAATGATGGGTGTGCCGGATGGCTGTGGGCAGACACGGGAAGGGTTTTAGGCCGCAGAGACGAAATAAATTCCATGGCCATGTGTTTCCATGAGCAGTGTCAGCCCACGGGCAGGTCTCTCGGTGGCTGGTGATGGGTGAGGAGCTGACAGCAGCGGCATTCCCGGCTCTCCCGCAGGGCAGGGCAGCCTGGGCTCTGGCTCTGTGGGAAACTGCTCTTCTCTTGTCCCATCGGGGCCATTCCGGTGTCACAGACCCTTCGGTTCCACGGACACGGGCAGGAATCACGGCGTCGGAGGGTTCAGAGGCACAGGACCGAGGTGCTGGGATAACCGGGGACTGTCCCCGCTGGGATGGAGGGGGTGAGGTCTGGACTCTTCCCACCCTGCAGCTGCTTCAGTCCTTTCTGCAGGCGCTGCCGGTACGAAGGGCAGCGGGTGAGCGCAGCCCTGACCTGCACACACACCTGGCAGTCCCCACATGGCCCCTCTTGTGACACAGCCGCAGCTTCTGGAGTGCAAAGCCAGAACTGCTGCAGGGAGAGCCGGCACCTCGCATCGGCACAGAGCCCTCATGGGCTCGCTCGGCGTTTCCACGGAAACGCGGCCGCGGCTCGGAGATTTCGGAAAAGCAAACACCGGAGGCACTGCCCGCACGGGAATTGGTTGCAGGAGACACCATGGACTTCCCTCGGCGGTGAGCTCTAGGGCAATAACCGGGGCGACCTGCGGGTTGTGGGGTCTGTCTGTCCTCAGAGCGGCCTGTGGGCAGTGTCACCCCATCCCCTGCCTCCCACCTCACCTACCCCGCGTCCGTGCGAGGTGCGGAGCGCTGCTGCCTGTGACATCGGCCTTGCAGCCCCCAGCTGCTCACACAGCGCTGCGAGGGGATGGGCTCGGTGTAACCCACGTGCTGGGAGGCTCTGACTGCAGAGGCTCCGGCTTTCACCTCCCCTGCGAGTGCACAAAGGTGCAGGAGGAGCCGGTAGCTCCCTGTGAAAGCAAAGCATGTTTTGGTGAGAGCAGAAAGTGCAGCAGAGCCGCGCAGGTGCCCCCGTGCTGCCCACAGCCAGCGCATCCCGCGGAGCTGCACCCGCCCTCCTCCGAGCCGCTCCGGGCTGCGCTAGGCGTGTGACTCCAGGCAGGGTATTTTTAGGTATGATAATTTCTGCCCGTTATTGTTCCTGCATTTACAGCGAGCTGTTCCCATGCTGAAGAACTTCCTGGTGTCTGAACAGGCTGATATTCCTTCCTTGCAAAAGCAGCAGATGGAAGGAAACAAACACTTCTCCGCAGGAGAAATTGAAGTTTACTGGGGGAGTTCTAACAAGTACGGCATTTTCTTTTGCCCCATCTTGAAGGGATCAGAGTCAGCAGTGCTCAGAGATCAGAGCTTTTGCTACGGGAAACTGCTTGGGAGCACTGGGATTCTTTTCCTAAAAAAGCAACAATTAAAATATCATCTCCATGAAGAACCCCCTCTCCAAATCCTGTAATTAAAATTCTTTTTAATATCCACCACCAGTCACCTCTTCCTGCTCCAGCATGTTCCACTTACCTTCTGACCCCAATTTGTAAGAAAAGGAGAAATAATAGATCTGGAGGGTAGCTGCTCTTTCCTGCAAGCCCCACTCATATCTTAGCTCTTCCAGCAGCATCCAAATCCCAGTTAGGATTTTTTTTGGGTCACAACAAGACAATGTATAGAGCAATGCATGAGCAGCTCTGGAGAGAATCCATGCCAGTTCCCTCCTGTTTTACAGGTGAGCTTCCCATGGCAAAGCCGTCAGGACTTCACACCTCACCAGGTTCAAAACTGCCAGCCTAAGCAGTAAGGGATTTAATCTGCACAGCAATTAAATTAACCATTGGTTAATTGTGATTTCTCCAGTAGGCTGAAGAAATAACGGAGCAACAAAGGACACTGGTGAAAGCAGTGAGTTGGGGCCCCGAAAGTCAGGCTGGATCGAGTTGGCTGTGCTATGTGGAGGCAATTTGGAGCTCAGCTCTGCCTTGCCCCCTGCACCATCCAGCACAACTCACTGCATCTCTCCATAACTGCCCTGGGTTCTGCTGCTGGGTTTCAGGAGAGGTCCCATTGGGAAAGTCTTCCACCTCAGTGCTGCTGTTGTTTTCATTCCTCCTCCTTACAATACTCGTGGCTTATTGGGCCATAATTTTCTGCACCAGTGAATAAGGCACTGCTTCCACCCTGCTCTGCACGGGCTGTGGGACGTGTGGCTGTGCTCGCTGGGGCTCTCCTCGTTCCAGCAGACCCGACGTGACCGAGTGGCTTTTGTTGCTGCAACAAACACTCACGGGAATTGCAGCTGCCTGCGTGTCCAAAGCTGCGTATGGAGCCCACACCTGCAGAACCTGCTGCTGCCGAGGCTGGATGAGGTGTGGGGCAGCTCCCTGGGGCTGGGGATGTCACAGTCACAGAACAGTTTGGGTGGGAAGGCACCTTAAGATCATCCAGTGCCACCCCTGCCATGGGCAGGGACACCTCCCACTGTCCCAGGCTGCTCCAAGCCCTGTCCGACCTGACCTGGGACACTGCCAGGGATCCAGGGGCAGCCACACCTTGGCTTTTTTGGGCAAAAATCTCAAAGATGATTCGAATACACAATGGTCCCCAGCACAAAAAGTCATTGTGGCCAAGTGATGTTTTGGGGAGGAACATCTTTTAGACAGCATTTATTAATCCTTAACAAATCTCTTCAGCTTAATTATACAACTCTAATTCAGGATGTTATTCCACAGTGGGAAAAACCCCCATGACATCTATGTATATTCAAACCTGTGAATCCAATTCTTGCACATGGAGTGTCTCTGCTTCCAGGGACACAGGAATACTTTAGAGTTGATGACAAAAACATTTTTGTCCTGTGAACATGTTGATTTTGTTTTTGTTCTTAATTGGGTATTTTAGCACTAAAAGGTTAGAAGAAAGATCTAGGTTTAATGTCCTGCTCAGCTCTTACTAGTTTAGCTTTAACATGCCCTGCTTTTGAGGCTTATTATTTATTTTAGTGTTCAATATTTATTATAAAGTGCAGATTAAAAATGTTCCCTTTATTGGTCAGTTGTACACAATAATTAAAGGAACACATGCACAGCTCCAGGATTTCAGAGGACTCACTCCACTGCAATTCTGTCATACTTTCAATTGCTTTCAAATACTTTCAAAGCACATCCCGTACGGAACTCACTAAAATCAATGACTTCAAGCTTCAAGTGTCTCTTGGGAGAAAAGACATTTTGTACTGGAGAAAAAGTAAAAAAACACAGAGGCATGAAATTATTTGCCTCAAACCACTTGGGAAATGAAAGCAGAACCAGTCACGTGCTGTAACCACAGCGTCATCTTTCTACTGAACTTCCCCACCTAATAAAATAAAATAAATACAAAGAGAGCAGCTGGAAGAAATTGCCATTTCCCCTCCGGGATCAGTCATGCTCAGACTAGATGGACTAATTAGGCCATGATTTGCCTCCACTGGCCCCAAAATGGCTTTGACACAAATGGTTTCACTATTTCTCCAGGATACGTTCCAGCATCTTCTCTGAGGACATGCACAGGTTGCATCTTATTTTAGTCTCTGTGTTGTCCAAGTCAATCACTGTGCAGCTAATTACCACTGCTGCTCCAGCCTTACTTAGGGATGTAATCCCACCTCAGCCATGAGTAAATCCATGCATGTCATCAGGACAGCTCCTTACTGCAGGGAAACTCTCAGTGCAAATTGTGAATCTTGTGGAAAGGTGAAACCAGAGTCTGGTAGTGCCTGCAGCTCTTCTTGCAGCTCCTTCAAAGGCACCTGTGTTGCAAGAGCCCTGCCTCGTCCTTGTGTCTTCAGCATTTCTCAGGAGTCACTCTTTGAGGTTATTCATGGCTAAAATCCTTCACAGTTCCTGCTGCTCCTTCAGCATGAGAACTGGGATGTTCATTCATCTCACTAAGACATTGATGAACTCCCTGCACCTCAAAGGCAAAATACAGCGAGAAAAGAATCCAGGCTGATTATGGTACGGAATAATGAGCATTGGGGCCTGTATTTATGACTGAGTGTGCAGTTCAAAACCATGTCCTCGGGCTTCAATGCTTGCAACTCTCTGAATTTGCAGTTTGGAATCCCAGCAGGGCTGATTCAGCCTTCCTCATCCTAAAGCTGATATATTTAAATCCCATCCACCTTAGGGATTGATGTGGGTAATTTTGTGCAAGCCTGACTAGAGATGAACCGCGCATGTAGAAAACAAATGTTACACAAGCTGAAGAGTCTTTTGGCCAATGTAACACTGAAAAACTCTCAGAATAAACCAACTTCTCTCACTGCGTGGTTTCCTACACGTGCTCCTTTTGGAAGGAAGGAGCTCAACACCATCTGCTGCCTGTGGATATGGAAGAGCTGACAGCGCTGTCGGAGGAGTTGGCCAACACCCCGTGTTTGGTGCAGCAGTCGCTGGCCTGTTCCCTGCCCATGTGGTGGCACAGGGATGGGTGTGACCGAGGCTTGGTCAGCGTGGCTCAGACAGGGCTGGTTTCTCAGCGCTGGCCCTGGTGTGTCCCTGCTGAGGCAGCATTGTTTGTCAGCACAGCTTTACATCCGTTTTTTGACTCCCTGGGTTTCACTAACACATCCTATGGCGGCTTCCACTCTGAAAATTAGACTTTAATTCCACAATGTCCATTGTATGCAGTGCCTGGAGCTTGTGGGGTCACTGCTGCAGCTCTGGCAGTGCTGGGGACATGCTGCCAGCTCTCAGCTTTCCCACAGGCAGTGGCACACCGGGTCCCCTGCACAGCCAGGCTGGCTCCGGGCTGGTTCTGGTCACCCTCCAGCCCCAGTGGAGCTGTCCTGGCTGGAAACCAGCCCAGTGGAGAAGGACCTGGGGGTGCTGGTTCACAGAGATGAACATGAGCCAGAGTGAGCCCAGAAGGGCAAGAAGCCAAGGGCACCTGGCCTGTAGCAGCAGTCGTGTGCCCAACAGGACCGGGGCAGTGACTGTCCCCTGTGCTGGCACTGGTGACACACCTCAAGTGCTGTGCCCGGTTCTGGGGCCCTCGTGGAGAGACATCGAGGGGCTGGAGCAGGGAAGGGAATGGAGCTGGGAAGGGCTGGAGCCCCAGGAGCAGCTGAGGGAGCTGGGAAAGGGCTCAGCCTGGAGAAAAGGGGATCAGGGGAACCGTGTGGCTCTGCACAGCTCCTGACAGGAGGGGACAGCCGGGGGGGTCGGGCTGTGCTCCAGGGAACAGGGACAGGAGGAGAGGGAACGGCCTCAGGCTGGGCCAGGGCAGGCTCAGTTGGACATCAGCAGGAATTTCTCCATGGAAAGGGAGGTCAGGCCTTGGCAGGGCTGCCCAGGGAGGTTTGGAGTGCCCATCCCTGGAGGTGGCACTCAGTGCTCCGGGCTGGGGACAAGGTGGGGATGGGCACAGCTAGGACTCGATGGTGTCGGAGGTCTCTCCCAGCCTCAGCGGCTCGGTGATTCCGTGCCCCTCCAAGCACGCTGCCCGCGGCCCGGGGCGGCTCCGGCGGCGGGCGGGGCGGGAGGCGGCGCGG
>VZRL01005946.1:791281-807155 GCA_013397895.1 Origma solitaria
GGCCGGGCTCGGCCGCGGAGCCGCTCCCCGCCCGCTCGGGCCGGGTGTGCTCGGGGCCGGGGTTTGCTCTGTCCCGGGGCCGGTGTTTGCCCAGTCCCGGGGCCGGGTGTGTTCGGGGCCGGTGTCTGCCCAGTCCCGGGGCCGGGTGTGTCCGGGGCCGGTGTCTGCCCAGTCCCGGGGCGACCTTGGCGCAGGGCGTTCCCCCCGCCGGTCATTGTTACCCTCGGCCCAGCGAACCACCCGGTGAACGGTCTCGTTCCGCATCGCCCCGAGGTCACCGTTAGTTTTATTCCACCCTTTACGTGTGGGCTCCTCTGAAACCCCCCTAGGCCAGGGGCTGGCCTTAGAGAGCTCCCCCGGGAATTCGGGTCGCTCTTGCCTCCCTGCCTTCCGTGTGTCTGCAGCACCGGCCCCATGGCGCGGGCCGGGTGCCGGCTGCGCCCCGGTGTGACCCGCTTCTGGCAGGCGCCTTTCTCCCATCAGACATGGAGAATTCCTTGCTTAAAGTAATGGAGAAATCCCTCAAAAGAGCAGACAGCTCGCTCCTGCTGAACCGAGGTTCTCCCAAGAAATCGCTGTGTTGTGACTTTTCCTGGGTAGCATTCCCAGCGTGGGTAGGCTCGCGCTCGGCAGAGTTCGAGATACACCCTCCCATGGGATGGAATACTTGTCTCATCTGACAGCTGCTGCAGGTCTCTGTGTTTTTACATACTGGAAATGTGGAAGTTAAGTAAAATTTAGGCGCTTTTTTTTTTTTTTTTTTTTTTTTTTTTTTTTTTTTTTTTTTTTTTGTTCGGTGCAAAACAGATGTGCTGACTTACAATGACAAATGTCTTTGTGTTCTGGGAACTCCTGGGGACAGATAACCAGGTCTCTGCACTAATCGCCTTTCCTGGCAGAGTCCTGCCGGTGGTGTTGACCCCAACAAGTGTCTTCATCAATGCCTTTTCCCAAGGGATCCGCAGCGTGTGTGGTGTGCCGGAGCCCATGGGGATGGGTGGCAGGATTGCTGAAGGACCTCGTGCTGTGATGTTCCGTGGCTGATGCACACACTCCTGGTTTCCTCCGACAGGGGTGTGTAAGGCTGTTGTTTGCCTGGCTGCTGCTCACACCTCGGGCAGACCCGGGGCAGACTCATCTCTGGAGCCCTGTGGAGATTAGGGAGCCAGGCTGTGCCAGAGGATTTGCAGTGCTAAAGACAAGCACATAATGGAGGCCTGGGAAGCCACTAGTGTAACTGGAGTGAGAGGCAGATTCTCACGTGTAAATGTATTTGCTTTTGTGTAGCTGTTTAGAAATTGCTTCTCTTTGCTCATCCTCTGCCAGAAGCCAGGTATTGCTGTTGTGAGGTGTGTTATCACTGAACTGGCTCCTTACGCTTGTGGTGCTTCAAAAACCCTGCAAGCTGTGGAGATGCAGTTGGGATTTAGAGAAAGAGAGGATGAGAGAGTGGGAGAGCCTCTCTAGCATTGAATGTGTCAGCTTTTTTCCCATATTTTGAAACTTATCATGGGTGTGAATGTACAATAATGAATGTACCATGTGCCAAGGAAGAGAGACTGATAGTGAAATGATAACTGCAAGGGCTAGAGGTGAATACAGGACCCAGTCAGTGGAGATAGCCTGGAGAAATTTTCAACAAGCTCATTTAATCCTTTAAATTATTGGATTATGAAGCAGTGGAGGAATTTTTAAAACTTGATTTTTTTGGGTGATGGGGTAATGCAGTAGTGGAGTTGGTTATGTAGGTAGGTGGTTCCTGTACAGGTAAATGTGACTGACTGTCCAAGCATGCCAGGGATGTGTAACCCTCTCTCTGGGAAGGGTTCCTGATATTTCCAGGTGTGTGCGGGAGCAGCACGGGTGAGGTGTGGGCACTGTGGAACCTGTACAATATTTGCAGGATTCCTCGAGTGCCGGTGTTTCCAGGAAAAAAATGTTGATAGTTAATGAGCCTGCTCTTAGCACAACAGAACTGGATGGATAGCTGAGTTTGAAACCTGTGTGTTTCCTCTCCCATCCCTTCCTCAGCCCTGTGGGTGGGATGTGGGACTGTGGGAATGTGGGCTGTGCTCCCTTAGCAGCCTCTTCCCTGCAAACTCCCAGCCCGTGTCCGTTCACCAACGTGGGCAGTGTTCAAGGGGCGTGCACTGATGTATTTTCCAAAGGCAGCTTCCTAGCCCGTGGCTTTGTTCAGGCATTAGATAATCTGATAAAAAATAGCCTGCAGTGATGGCTTTGGGCGATGTGAGTCTGAGCTCACGTACTGAGGAAGTGCAGCTCCATGTAAAATAAAACTAAAACTCGGGAGAAGGGATTTCAGCTTCCCTGACCCCTTCCACGGGGAGCAGAGCTGGGATGGGGTCAGACTGCTGCGTTTGGATCCTCCTCTGCAGGCCAGCTGCTGGGGCTGCCTGTGGAGGTGGGAATGGAGAGCTTTGGGAAGGAGGAGAGCTGCAGCTCGCCCTGGTGCTGTTATTCCAGGCAGTGCCGTGTCCCCAGATGGGAGGCTGTTATTTCACCCTGCCTTTGGGAAGTTATACAGGGATGTTGTTGGGATTAGGGGGCTTAAAGCCTTTCCAGCATAACCCTGGATTGAGAGTGCCATTGGCAGAACTGTATTTCATCCTTGGAATAGAAGTTACCCTCCATTCTGGAAAAAATAACCCAGCTTTAACAGGTTTATTTACACTCTCTGTTTTCCAGGCAAGGTTTGCACTTGGAGCATTCGAAAATATATGTGAGGTGTATGAGTAATGTAAACCCACCTAGGAAATGGTGGGAGTGTTAAATAATGAAGACATATTCCTTTTTAAGTACCATTTCTTCCTGTTCCACTTGTTGAACGTTTACATGGATCATGAATCATTCCATAAAGGGAGGTGTCGATGGGAAAAATAAGGAAGAAAGATTTTTCCATTTGTTTGTTTTTTATTCTGTGAACACTGTTGAAGAAATACATTGCTGGAAGAAGAATGGGAATAGAATTTAAATCCATGAAGGACCACAATGCTTCCTTAATATCTGGGGAGGCTGGAGTGGAACAGGGAGGCAGATATCAGTTGCTGCCTTGTGTGTACCTTAAGCTTGTATTTAATTTTTCAGCTGAGATGGGCGTGCAGCTTGAAACTAAAAAATGAGAACATCCCAAATCTTTTCATGTCAGCAGTTAGAATAAGAAATGTCAGTGATTGTTTCTTCCATGAGGTCCTTGCAGTGTGCAAGGTGTGCTGGCTAAAGATAAGAATGGTAAGAAAAATTGCAGTGTAGGTTGTTTGCATATTTATTTATATATTTTATTTTATTTATAAGTAGAATAGGAGATGCCATTGACATAAACTATACCAGTAAAGATTAGAGAAATTGCAGAGTAGAATTGTTTGTGCAGTGCTGCTCTGAGGTGTTGAAGCTGCCCTGTGCTGTGTCCAGCCTGGCCTGTGCTCAGATGACTAAAATCAGGTTATTTTCCTCTGAAATACCCACCTCTGTCAGCAACAGTACCTGTCAGGTGAGTTTGCAAGGGTTTAGTGATTCTGTGTGAAAAAGTAATTATGGAATTTAAATACATTCTGTCTCTAAAACTCAAAGGATGTGGGAAAGGCAGGGAAACAGCAGCAGTCCAGTGTCATCTCACAGCTTGTGTAGCAGGATAAAATGGCTTTGCATGCAAGCTTTTAAATTATCTCAGGCATCAGGATAGTGTTGGACTCTGAGCTGTGCTTCTTTGGTGACTTCTCTCTCATCACTAAAATTCAGTGGGGCTCAGTAATCCTGTTGGGAAGCAGCTGTAGGAACAATCCCTGAGGGCTTTGGGTTTGTTAAGTGTTCCCAGGAGATGAGGAACCTTTTTCTGTGGATTTGGTATCATGTTTTAGAAGTAACCATACAGAAAGCAAAGAGCAAAAGTTGTATGTGTGTGTGAATTCTGACCCTTTGTCACTGGGACTAGTGAGAAAAATTCAGTAATAGGGGATATCCAATCATTCTGTTCCTGCCTGTTGTGAAATACCCAAATTTGATATATGATGGCACAATGGGATTTTTTCTCCATTGAAGATACTTAACCTTCTTCATATGACAATTCAAAAAATGTGGTATTTTAAAAGGTTTAGAATTCTTTCTGTGATGCCCTAATGTCCAGAAAAATATTAATCTGATTCCAAATATTATGAGAAGGCCTTATGCTTTAAGTGTGAGAAAATTAATTACAGCTATCCAAGACTGAAACCTACTTTTTCCATATTAGGACCTTGATCTCTCAAGTCTGAGGCCATTGTGTGGGCACAGGTTTGTGCTGGCCCAAGTGCTTGTTTCCAGTCTGTCCAGACCAGTTTAATTCCCTGTTTGAACAGAAATGAAGGAATTAGACTAGCTTGTTTCCCAGGACTGAGGAGTATTTCTGTGTTGTCAGGCCTTTGGCTGCAGTGAGTCAGAGAACAGCACCCTCATGAGCACAGGTTGTATTTTATGGATGTAAAATTGGTTTTGATTTGTGTTTTTGCCTTAGTGGCTCACGGGGTCGTTGCCATCGTCCCCTCAGCTGGATGCTCCTGCTTGTTCCTGCTCCATTTGTGCTCCCTGGGTGCCAGGGACCTGCTCCAGCTGGGGAGAAGACAGGTGGATTTTGGGAGGGGGAGTGGAGGCACAGTTTTCAGTCCTTTGTTAGGAGGGAGGAGTATCTCGGAATCATTCAGTTTGGAAAAGCCCCCAGAACCATCGGGTCCGCACTGTGCCCCATCCCCACCCTGTCCCCAGAGCACTGAGTGCCACCTCCAGCCCTTCCTTGGACACCTGCAGGGATGGGCACTGCAAACCTCCCTGGGCAGCCCTGCCAAGGCCTGACCTCCCTTTCCGTGGGGAAATTTTCAGGCTGGCACATGCAGGGAGGTCACTCCCCGGGGCTGGGCTCTGCTCAGGGCTGCTCCTCCAGACCAGGCTGGGCAGGAACATCAGCAGCTCCCCAGGGAGGGTTGGCTTGGCACTGCTGCCGAGGTGACACCTGAGAGGTGCTCAGCACACCTGTGCCAGGTGCAGGAGCTGGGGCAGGCACTCGGGGCTGGCACCGCTCCGGGGAAATGGGCTGGAAGTGCCTACGGGAGAAAACAGTTCTTTGCTCGTCAGGGAGAGGGCTGAAGGGTGTGGGTTGGCTTGTCTGGTATCTTATCATTATTCCTGCTGATTAATAAGCTGATATTAAGTTATAAGAATTTGCAACAACATCGGGCAAAAGTCAGGATTTTAAGTCAGGGTGTGTTTAATTAAGCAAAGTGTAAGTCAGTAAAAATAACTCTCCTTTTCAGAGTTGGCAGTGACTTTAATTTACTTCCAAAAGGCTGAAGATATGGAATGATATGTGATCTGTTGGTAAGACCAAGCTTGTAGTAATGCTGATTTAGTGTAGTGATGCTGATTTAGTGTAAAGAATATTTACGTGCAGCCTCAGAGCTTGGCAAAGGGGAGTTAAAAAATAAAGATTCAAAACTATGTCAGCAGCCCATATGCTGAGTTTAGGAAATTTGGAAGAATTAAGCAACATATTTATTGGAAATGCTTTCTCTAAAGTTTACATGGAAATATTTCCAAACAGCTTGGAAGATTTAACTTTTATGCTTCTGTGCTCCATATTTACATGGGATAGGTCTTGGTCAGGGCAAGTGGCAGCCAGAGGTGATGTCCTGCTCAGTTCCAGGCTTCTCATGCTGGGTTTTTAAAATAAAAATAAATATCCCTGGGTGTTCTGTCAGTCAACTTTCTATTGGTTTAGCAGTCTGGTGAAAAGATCCCAGCCGAGCTGTTGTTTTAATAACTGTAGGCATGGCTGTAAAGACTGTCGTATTTTTTAATGCCAGTAGTACCAGAACCTTGCCTGAAAAGCTAAAATCCATCAGTGAATCTAGGAAAGAATTACCTGCCAGCCTCAGCAGAACAGACTGAAGTCAGCCACTGCTTTAAGCAGCTCTCTGGGCTCTGAAGCCTCGGGGAATGGTCTGGGGCCGAGCCCATACCTGGAGCTGTGCAGGGCAGGTGGGAGCCCAGGCCAGGCCAGGGCAGCAGTGCAAGCCCTGTGAGGCCTGAGTCATTCTTCCTGTCACATGAACCCTCCCTGCTCTGCTAATAGGCACTTAGTTGAATTTTAGATGCCTGGAATCATTAAAAAGGCTGGAAGGCATTTGTGTACCTTGTCCATTAGAAGAAAAATACGTTTTCTATAACTGTAACCTCCTACAGCCTCGAGCTCAACTTTAGAAAATAGCTGCATTTTTTGTGTCATTATCCATTACCTGAATTGTGATGTTTGAAGGCAGCAGTGAATTCAGCTGCTCTCTCCCACATGACATTGGTGGAAGAACATGTATTTCTTTTTACTATTGAAAGAAGAACCAGTGGTAGGAGTTAATATTCCACTCAACATCTGTGTCCTCTTTTGTTTCATCTGTTCCAGTGTTGTCACATGTGGTGCTTTCCTTCCCCCTCCCTGATGACTGTGCTCTCAGGCTGTACCTGCCTTCTTTCTTATGGGCATGAGGGGTTGAATTTCTGCCACCCTCTCACCTGGAGAGCAGGTGACAAAGGGTTTGTGGGATCCAGAGTGTCCCAGGTGTGCCAGAGCCTTTCCTTCTCTCTTAATAGACCAGGTCCTGCATAGGCAGAAGGAGAAAAAAGTATTGACTTTTCATTGGCAGACTGACAATAAGCATGGTGGAGCATTTTCTGAGAATTTAAAATGGCAGAACTGGGAGAATCATAGAATCACAGAATGGCTTGGCTTGGGATGACCTTGAAGATCATCTTGTTGTACCCCTGCCATGGGCAGGGACACCTTCTGCTGTCCCAGGTTGTTCTAAGCCCTGTCCAGCCTGGCCTTGGACACTTCAGGGATCCAGGGGCAGCCACAGCTGCTCTGGGCAGAGACTGAATCAAGCAGTTTGGCTCTGTGTTTTCCTGTCCCTTCCATTGCCCTTTGTGCTCTGTGCAGTCTGGTTTTGGATCTCTGGGGTAATGCTATCTCTTTTTTTTTAAATAATCTTTAAAGCATATTTAAATAGGCAATTACTTCTCAAGTCAGATTGCATTTACTTTTAATGCTGAGCTTCATGGGGTTTTTAAAATAAGGCATTTTTCTTTCTTGGAAAGGGTTGGAGAAGAAGACCTCGCTGTGGTGGGAGTTGCTGCAGCTCCTCCTGTCCCTGCTCAGTGCCCTGGGGCTCAGGAAAGCTGCAGGTGAGGCAGGTCCTGCCTCCTCCACCCCCAGGGCCTCACTCCCTGGGATTGTTTGCTCTGCTTCACATCTGGCCAGGGCCCAGCGTTTGGGATATGTCCTGCTGACAGCTGTGCTGGGAGCTGCTCCTGGCAGAACACAGATTAAATTTTCATCCAGATCACTGATTTCTCCTTCTTCAAGGAGGTGGCTCAGGATTGTCATGTGAGGAGTTCTTATCCACAAAGCTGACCAGCACCCTCCCCCCAGCCCCCATTCTGTGTGGAAAATGTTCCTGGGGAGCAGAGTGAGCTTCAGCTGATGGGGAATTGGAGTGAGGACTGTGGTGCTCTGCTCTTTCGCTGCAGCTAGACTGGGAGACAGTGCTCCTGATTTTTTTCGGGTGCTTCCCAGTGTCGTTTCCTCCCTTTTCCCCCTCTCGTCCAACCCCTTGGACCTGCCAGCAGAGCCACTCATGGTGTCATCTGCTAAGCCCAGTCACGACTTTCCCAGAGGATGTGGATATAGTGTGATCTGGAACAGGCTATAGGTCATTGACTTTCAGTGGCACAGAGCAACCCCTGGATCCCTGGCAGTGTCCAAGGCCAGGCTGGACAGGGCTTGGAGCCACCTGGGATGGAGGGAGACGTCCCTGCCCGTGGCAAGGAATGTAATGGGATGAGATTTAAAAGGCCTTCCAACTCAAAGTATTCTGTGATTCTGTGATCTTTGATCTTACCCAGCAAAAGGAATAAAATCCCAAACTACAGAACAGTTGGATATCCAAGACCTACATTTAGAAGTGTGAGCTGATTTGTTTTATTTTCCCCTGATAAGACAAGATAAGAACATCCCCCTACACCCCCACCTCCTGTGTTAAATGCTCATGGAGAATGGCAACATGTCTCTCCAAAGAAAAGAAAGCAAAAGATCCTGGATGCTTTCAGGAGCAAATGTGTGGGATTGCAGGAGGGAAAGCTGGAGGAGATGTTGTTCAGTGGTGATTTCAGACGAGGGCAGTGCCTCCTGCTCAGCCCAGTGCTTCAGTCCCGAGTGCTTGTGTGAGCTGAGCTGTTCTGCAGAAAACCTCAGTGCCTTTGCTGCTGAGATGATGAGAAATGGAAGGAAGGGAAAATGGAGATGGCAGCTGTAACCTCCTTTCTGGCCTGGTAGTGCTGATCAAAGCTGCCATGGCACACCTGCCTCGTGCAAGTGACGCTGGACTGTGATCGCTTCTGGTTATTTATACAGAGCCTGTGGGAAGCACAGTGCACAAAATAAACTGGCTCCTTCTCAGTCATGCAGTGTGAAAGGTTGAAGGGAAATGGCAACATTCATACTTCTGTGCATCATTATGTAATATATCCGTGGAAAAAAATGCTTCCTTAGCAAAGCCACAGGCAGCAGCGGAGTTTTTTGTTGGGTATCTCATGGTATTTCTTTGACTAAAACAGATGCAACTGCAGCTCCAAAGCAGTGTGAGCTAAGGAAGTGCCAGGGAGATGGAAAGGTACTGGAAAGCCATGTGCTGTGCTTTGCTGGAGTCCAGGTGTGTGAGGAGAGGATTTAAAAACAGCATTAAAACCGAGGTGGAAGATGGATCCTTTCGAGTGGGACGCTTCGGAGGGAGGCTGAGCAGCTGCTCCGTGTCCCGTGGTGCTGCAGAGCAGTCTCCTTCCAGCAGAGTGTGTTGTGTGCAGTTAACCCTGCAGGTGATGCCGGAGCAGCAGAGCCCCTAACCCTCTGTGTGTCTCTGTTCAGCTGCAGAATGAAGAGGAGCCGGGCGAGGCCGTGCCGGTGGTGAACGATGCCCCTCCGCCCTACAGCAGCATTTCTGCGGAGAGCACAGGTACTGCACCGGGGGGAAAGGGCTGCCATTGCTCTCCTCATCCACTGCAGCACCTTCCCAAGCTGCACGGACCGGGATTGATCCTCACAGCCTCCTGGTACTTGTGGTTTGGGAAATGCATTTTGGCTGCGTTCATCTGATGTCATCCCATCAAGGGATGTTCAAGTTACAGTTCGCAGTGTTCTCAGTAAATTGAAGACAGTTAAAAATCAAAGTGCTGTGAGGATTTGTGGTTCCCTCTCATTATCTGGCATTTGGATGATGCCGTGTCCCTTCCCAGAAGGATCTGTCACTTAAAAAGGTTTAAAGAATTCACTTTTCTTGCACTTCTCAATAACTGAGCCCTTGGTCATATGGATGGGACTGAATCATCCTCTGTCCTGTCACTAATAACTTTAATAACCACTTGGATCTGGAAACGTGACTTTTTCTGCATATCCAAATCAGGAGAGACACAGCATGTGGTGTTGTTTTAACCAGAAGTACAGTCAGGCATGTTCAGTGAGTGTTCTGTGGATTGCTGGGTGTCACAGAAGTGCTCCTGTGCTTTTCACTTTCTGGTTTGGGGTGGCAGGAGGATGGGAGGATGGGGAGCCTGGGGATTGGGCTCGTTGGAAGTCACCTGGAGCTCTGCTCGTTCCCAACACGGTGTTCTGAAGGAAGTGCTGAGTTCCCTCCTGTGTCACTGTTTTTTGCAGCTTATTTTGACTACAAGGATGAGTCAGGGTTCCCGAAGCCGCCGTCCTACAACGTGGCCACCACTCTGCCCAGCTACGACGAGGCTGAGAGATCCAAGGCGGAGGCCACCATTCCCTTGGTTCCTGGCAGGGTGAGTGTCCCTGCCTGGCCCCGCACTGCCAGGGTACAGCTGCAGCTCTAACTCCTGCCCATCATGTGCCATGACTATTTGAATTCGTGTCAGGTTTTTTGTGTTTTTGAAGCTTTCTGGGGTGGTGATATTCCACGCTTCTGAGAGTCCTGTGGCTGTTTTTTTTTTTTCTTTTTAATTTTCCTCTGAGCACTGTGATGATGTCAGACATCTCAGTAATGCCAGCATGTGCTAGCCAGATTAGCTTGGCAAGCTGACAGAGGGACTGTGCTGTATCCCTGTGCACTGACACTGGGGTTTTTGTTGGTTTTTTTTAATTTTTAAAAAAGATTTAGGATTAATTCTTCAGCTGTCTGGCATATCTACCCTTGATACTCCAGCTGCTTACTTAGTTGACTTTACTGGAGGTCAGTGTAGCTGATACAAGGACGATAAAACCATTCTGTCAGAATTATTTCTTTTTGTTTTTTTCAACATTATCTCTTGTTCAGCCACTCCCTCCACTCCTGCTAGCATTAGAAGTCCACTGCTCATTACACTTCTCCACAGAAGCCAAATTCCTTGCTGAGATGGTAATTTTTTGATGAGTAGAAGAATTCTTCACAGTGAGAACAAAAACATGCTGGATCTTGACTATGTTAAAAATAAAGATACATTTCATATAACATGGATAACATTTCATGCCCTGCATCATTTCAGGATGAGAAGCAGGAATTTTTTTGGTGCTTACATTTGTAGCCTTTTGAGATTTAGGATTCCAGCCCCTTCTTGAAGAGTTACAGCCAGAACTGGGGTTGTTGTATGGATTGGACTGACCTAAATCCCGCCATGTGCTGCCTCCCTCTGCTTTGCAGGATGATGACTTTGTGACACGGGATGACTTTGATGACACTGACCAGCTGAGGATAGGAAATGATGGCATTTTCATGCTGACTTTCTTCAGTAAGTACATCACAGAATGAACTTTTTTCAAGCAGTGACCCAAAATAGTTTGGGTCCCATGCATGTTTACATAGCACCAGGGAAAACCTGTGTGCAAGGGGTTTATGGTTTTTTTGCCTTGTAGATAAACGTATCTTGACCTGCTGCTTTTCTCCTGCTTTCTCAGTGGCATTCCTCTTCAACTGGATTGGATTTTTCCTGTCTTTCTGTCTGACTACTTCAGCTGCAGGACGATATGGGGCCATTTCTGGGTTTGGTCTGTCTCTTATTAAATGGATCCTTATTGTCAGGGTGAGTTGTGTGGTAAAAACCACGTACACAGACACTGATACTCTTTTTCCCCAGCAGGTTTTTATCTCATACTGAAGTTAGTGATAAATTTAGGTTTTTTTTAAATAATGAGATAATTTTTGAGCCATTTATTTACTAAGAACAGAGCTTTTTCATTATTATATCCTGTTTATATGCTGGAATTAGAATTGTAATAAAAGAAGATTGCACACCCAGGTGTATATTGTGCATGCTCCAGTCCTGGAAGCATCCAAGGCCAGGCTGGACAGGGCCCGGAGCAGCCTGGGATAGTGGAAGGTGTCCCTGTCTGTGGTGAAAGAGAGGAGCTGTAGGATCCTTCCCAGCCCAGCCCGCTCTGGGATTCTGGGATTCATTCTGAGCGTGTCTCTGTCTGACAGAGGCACTGTCCTGGATCAGAGTAGGGTTTGTGCTGGGCAGCAGCAGTGATCTGATCCTGGGGAAACATTAACCTCGGCAGAGCCAGCCCTGCCTTTGGCTCTGCAGTCTGCTGTGCCTCAGGCTCTCCTCTGGAAAGAAGGAAATTCTCTAAACTGCAGGATGGTTGATGAGGAGAGGGAAATAGGGACATGGGGAGGAGTGAGTTTGGAGCAGCAGTGGGAGAAGGCCGTGGGTGCCCTCTGGTGCTCCCTGCAGCACAGGAGCAGGGACTGGAGCAGGGACCAGCAGCAAGCTGCCATCCTGCTCTAGAGTTTTTGGCTCTTATTTTTTTGAAGGGTTAGGAGAAAATATTTCCATCAGGGAATCTTTATTTGGAGCCCCTGAAATGATGGCACACAGGCATTCCAGGCTGAAAATTGAATTTCAAGCAAAGCAGGTCTTTGTCTGTAAGTAAAAGTAGAGAGCGTTAATGTTAGAGCTATCATTTCCCACCTCATCTTTTGGGGCTGGGAATTCTAATTTGTAAATACAGCATCTCTTCAATTTTCTCAGTTGGGAATCTTGTCAGTGGGTTCCACAGGTCTGGGATTTCTTTTCCAACTGTTACACCATCCAGCCTTACAGTGTGATGCATGTGCTGCACTGCTGCAAGCCTGCTCTGCCCTTTCAGAAACTGCAGCCGTGCTTTATAAGCATCCGGGACACAATTTCAAACAGGAATATTTCCTGACTAGTGTCCTTGTGCCCCACAGATTGCCAGAGTTCATATCTGGGTGTTGAATCTGTCCCATTGCCCTTGTTAGAGCTGCTGTGTGCAGAAAACCCATCAAGAACAGTTTGTGGAGGTCACTTATTCCTGCAGCCTGTGCAGCTGGGGAAATGCAGCTCTCTTGTGTGCAGCCTTGAATAGATGGGAATAGACTTGGGTTCACAAACTTCCATGTGCTCTAAGGTGTATCTTTGTCTGTTTTTCAGTTCTCCACCTATTTTCCTGGTTACTTCGATGGCCAGTACTGGCTTTGGTGGGTCTTCCTTGTACTAGGTGAGTGTCTGGGGGGACAGATGCTTCAAAACTCTGTGAAGTGCAGTTAGGATTTTGTGAGCTGTTCAATATGTGTGTGCAGAGGTACAGATGAAACATGACCCTCATACTCCTCTGGCTGAACACATTCCGGTTTTAAACGCATGTAAACACTGTTCTTCTGCTGCCATTACTTGGTGGCAGCATCCTGATATCATCCAGAGGTTGGGAAGAGAATAATGCTTGTGACTGATGTTTTATCTGTTCTTGCATCTTAAATGTAAGAGTGGATTTTTGCCTCCCTCATTTTAATTTTCTTTTTCATGCTTTGGGAGTGACTGGATCTCATTTGCAGTCAAAAGTTTTGTGATTGTCCAAGGAAAATTTGTTTTTGAAGTTGCCTGAAATGGAAAGATGAGGTGTCATTGCTACCAAAAATAATTGCTGTGTGTGATCAATTGCTGAGGTCCCTCTGTAGTGGTGACAGGGAGTTCAGCTGCTCCCTCACTGAAGAAGCAACACCTCTGTTAACTGGACAAATGTGTCTCTTCCCTCCAGGTTTTCTGCTGTTTCTCAGAGGATTTATTAATTATGCAAAGGTTAGGAAGATGCCAGATACATTTTCCACTCTCCCCAGAACCAGAGTTCTCTTTATTTACTAAAGGTAAATTTTCTGCTTTCCTAAATTTGTTCTGCTTTGTTTTAACTCTATTTAGTGACTTTTCTAGGCTAGATTTTCACTGCTTGAATATTTTTAGAACTCAAGGTAGCAGGGAACAGTTGTTTCTTGGTATCCCCTCCCGAGCTTCTGCGTCTGCAGAGCCCAGACTGACCTGGTGGGAGGCAGAGGAACACTGGACATTTCTCCCTGAGTTTGTGCTGTGAGGAATTGTGCATTCTTTTGATTCCATGACTAGATACTGTGAGAACAAAACCTCTGCCCCTTGGTACTGCAGTGTGTCTTTCAGAATAAATCACATGCCTGAAACACGTGGTGTGTCCCAAACCCGAGGAGAGGTCACAAAATGTTGCTAGAGGGATGTGCCAGTGCCTTTGGCTTTTGTCCCAGAATGAGCAATTTGTCTGAATTCTGCTGTTTGCAATTGCTGCCAGGTTCCTGAAGAAATGACACCCTTGCACACCTTTGCTCTCCCCAAACCTCTCCCCCACACCTGAACTGTCCTGTCTGAGCATCTTGCAAAAACCTGAGTGCCTGGGAGTCTTTTGCTTTAATGCTGAACCTCAGCCTGGCTGCCTTAATGGGGCTTTAAAGGAGGAGGCTTAAGTAGCTGAAGCTGTAGCATAATTTCCTGCTCACAGCAGATAATGGCCTGGCATTAACTGTCCCTCCCCGAGGGGAAGGAAATCCTGGAATAGGTTGCTTCCCAGCTGGGGAATGCAACATGATGCTCCCTTTAGAAATATCATAATAACACTCCATTTCCCCAGACAGAAGCAATTGCAGCTGGGACAGTCAAAGAAACCAAACCAACCCCAGCTTTAAACTGGGGGTCATTAAATTGTTGAGATTTGAAAACCTAGCCTTGGGTTTTCAAATGCACTTCCCTTTTATTAGAAACTGCAAATTGCCCACGATTCTGCTTCATTTCCAGTCTGAGAGGAGAACCTGCAGCACAGAACAGCCTTTGTGCAGTGTTTTCCTCTGGTGATAGTGTGTAAAAATAGTTCAGCCAATTTCTTTACGTGTTTCAGTTCTGTTTAACAAAGTTCTGGTTTGTGACCTCCTCCAGGATCTGTAATATCCTCCCAGATTCCTGCTGAGTCACCAGAGGGTTGATTTCCCCCAGTTTATGGTCACGTAATGTGAGCAGTTAAAATCAACTTTATCTCTGCATTTTGTCTGACTGAAAAAATTTTGAAAAGATTTTGCTGCTTTCCCAAAACTTTATTTTTTATTTCTTAAAGGAACTTGTGATTTATTTTTGCACAGACTTTTCCTATATTTGGAATTTGAAATGACAGTTTTAGAGACCTGGCTTCACTCCTTGCTCGTGGAGGTGTAGTGCTTAAATTCTTATTTATGTGTCATTTTAGAGCATTTTCAAAAAGCACTTTCTTCTTTAGATATTCTGAGATAAATGTCCAGAATAATTCATAAATATTACAACTTGAACACTTCCCCTCAAAATAAACCTTTAATCCTGAATTCTGAGTGAGGAAACCACAAAACACTTGGATTTTTAGTATATTGTTGTCCTTAAGATGAGATTGCTTCTTCAGGGCATGATGAAAAGGGCACAGTGAGGGTTTATTTTTGTTTTAGAGCAGGGATCATTTTTAGAAAATTAGGAGGGGAATAACGAGTGCAAACCAGAAAATACAGCCTGGTGAAATGAATCCAGTGGAAAGGTGGAGCTTACTATTCCAGCTGCGTGTGCAGCAATGGACGCAATCCTGGCATGATCCTGTAAAATATGCACAAATTCCTGAGCGTTTTGCTGGAGTCACATCATTGTGTGCTGAGACACTTCATAAGCCCTTAGACATCCTGTGCTGTGTGAACGACATCCTCCTGTTATCCAAAATAACCCTCTGACTGCAGTTTCGGTGTTCAATATCCTTCTCCAACAGATGTTTTCTGGCAAATGTCTTCCTGCATTAGAGAAATCCCCCCCAAGAAGCAGCAGGACACCTGCAGGAAGTGAATCAAGGCTCTGGAGCAGAAGAAAAAATAATCACCTGCTTTAAAATAAATAAATAAAAGTACTGTTGGAAAAGAAAAAAAAGGAGAAGCATTTCTTTCTATTTGTTTTTAGGTGTAAAATTTTAATAATTAACGCAGAATTCCGTAATTGTTGACTCATTAGTGGCTAATGTTTGAAGCAGCTCTTGCAGTGAGTCTGTGATGTGCTGATGAAGCCTTCCAGCCGGAGTTTGTGGTGCTTTGGGCAGCAGGAGCCGTCCCGGGGCCAGCAGGGGCCAGGCTTGCTTTAGTTCCTCCTGCAGCCTGGGAGCTGCCGGGGCTCTGCCTGTGTGTGACACACACCCTGTGCTGTGCAGTGTATGTGACACCCTGTCCTGTGTGACAGTCACCCTGTGCTGTGTGTGACACCCTGTCCTGTGTGACACTCACCCTGTGCTGTGTGTGACACCCTGTCCTGTGTGACACTCACCCTGTGCTGTGTGTGACACCCTGTCCTGTGTGTGACACACACCCTGTGCTGTGTGTGACACCCTGTCCTGTGTGACACTCACCCTGTGCTGTGTGTGACACCCTGTCCTGTGTGACAGTCACCCTGTGCTGTGTGTGACACTCTGTCCTGTGTGACAGTCACCCTGTGCTGTGTGTGACACCCTGTCCTGTGTGTGACAGACACCCTGTGC
>VZRL01005946.1:808150-862515 GCA_013397895.1 Origma solitaria
TGTAACGTGTCCTGTACATCCCGTGTAACGTGTCCATTACAACCTGTGTAACATGTCCTGTACAACTCATGTCGCACTGTGCCCTGTACAGCCCATGTAACGTGTCCATGTAACATGTGCAGTCCACATGTGACACGTCCTGTACAGCCTGTGTGCATCATGTCCTGTCCAGCCCATCCCATGGATTCCATGTACTCCATCTACTCTGTGTCCTGTCCTGTCCATCCCCTGTCCTCCGTGTCCTGTCCATCTCCTGTCCCCACTGTCCTGTCCTGCCCATCCCCTGTACTCCATGTCCTGTCCATCCCCTGTCCATTCCTTGTCCCCTGTCCTGTCCAGCCATGTGCCAGCAGCGCAGGGCTGCCTCAGGAGCTGAGGTGACAGCCCAAGGTGGCTGTGCTCCTGCAGTCTGCAGCACCTGGGGGCCTGTGGAGGAAAAGAGGTTGCTGCGGTCCAGACTCCGAGGTGTCATTGGGAATCTGAGGTGGCACAAGTATTAATTTTTAACAGTCTGTATTCTGAGTGTTGTAGTATCCTTTCCTTTCGCACCACCAACTTTTTGGGCTCTTAGGGGTTTTCACGGAACAAGTCCGTAGTGTAAAACTGAAAGATCACGTTGCAACTTTGTATAAAAATCATCTTGCAAAACAAAGGCCTTTTTTTTTCTTTGGCTTGGGACTTTTGAGACAATTCCTAACATACCTGTAATTCTTGCTTTAATAATTTGTGTTAGCAGAGACTCTGATGCATTGGAAATGTAGATTTAATGTGCACTCCTGTGCTTTCTGCCAAGTGGTCATTCACTTTGGAGTTTTACTATGTTCAACCTGTAAATACAGCAGAACATCAATAAATGTCACTTCTGTAGCAATTGTTGCTGTAGGATAGTGTTTGAGTTTTGATGTGTTATTGCACCTGGTTATCGATGACAAACACAGATTATCTGGGAGAATTCCATCAAGATTTCCATCACTTTCCATGGAAGGCATAACACAAATCTCCAAAGTGTCCATCCTTTTTGTAACCAAGCAATGCCAGCCTGTCAGGAAATGGTGATGCCACTTTGGGGGCTTCATTGGATCTTTTGGGTGGTTTCATGACTTACCTTCCCCACAAAATTGTGGTTCTGGTTAACAGCTGAACTTCTCAAATGTACAATCCCCACAAACAAGCAGTTGGGGCTGACAGAGACAGATAGAGGTTCCACAGATTCCTCTTTAAACAGGAGTAAGTGAACGCAGAATTAGGAATTTTGTCCTACAAGGCAAAATCTGCAGCATTGGGGAACTCTGAATCACATTTGCCCAAACTTGGTCGATCAGCCTTGTGTTTGCTCTCCTGGCATCTGGGCCTTATTTGGGCTTGGATATTCAGAGAACTGGAATATTTGACATTCTTGTTCCTCCTCCTCCGGTGGCCTGAAGCTGCAGACACCTCGAGCTCCATGTTCCTGCACAGACAGAGGCTCTGGGAGTGCGGGGAGGGGCAGGTGGGTGGCAGGGTGTGGGGAACCCACGCTGTGTTTGCTGTGGGTTCACACCGACTCCAGGCTCAAACGCTTGTTCTGGGTCTGTGACAGCTCAGCCACTTACACCACCTCAGTGGCCAGGCTGTGGTCACCTGCAGTGACCGAGTAAATACCTCTGGCCTTTGCCGTCAGCCAGGCTGGGGATGGAGGCTCGGGTGCTGCGGAGGGCACACAGGGCTGAGGAGCTGCTGGGCTGTGGTGGGAACTGAGCTCCGAGTGCCCAGGACTGCTGACAAGGACAGGGAGTGATGGGATGGGGGAATGGCTTCCCACTCCTGGGGGCAGGGATGGATGGGATACTGGGGAGAAATCCTTCCCTGGGAGGGAGGGGAGACCCTGGCACAGGTGCCCAGAGCAGCTGTGGCTGCCCCTGGATCCCTGGCAGTGTCCAAGGCCAGGCTGGGCAGGGCTTGGAGCAGCCTGAGACAGTGGGAGGTGTCCCTGCCATGGCAGGGGTGGAATGGAATGGGCTTCAAGGTCCCTTCCAACCCAACCCAGTAGGAAATGTATCCTGAGATCTGATTTCCAGTTTCCATGAAAGAAGGAAAAGCAACCTGAGGGGAGAAGGCTCACCTGAAGGAAGAGCAGCATGTGCTAGAAGGAATCAGATCTGCCTGTGGAGAAGGTAGGAGTACCACGAGGGGAAGGGATGGGATCTGCCTGTTCCCTGTGCTCTTCTGCCTGCCTTGGTGGAAGCCCCAGGGAAAAGGTTGGTGCTAACTGTCCATGGCATAATGGGAAATAGAGGATTACACAGAGGAATAAAACCACTCAACTGGAGACCTCCCAGTTTCTTAAATGGGATGTTTCCCTTCTCCTTTTGTTCTGGATAATACAGTTACATTCACCAGAAGTCAAGAAACATTGCTGGGTTTAGGAATGATTTCTCTAAACCTTTTGGCTTTACTGCAGAAGTCTTTTCTCAGCAGAGAAATACTCCAGTGAATGAATCCCTGTGTGCCTTGGCCACACAAAGCCAAGGACTGACTCATTTTCGGTGGCTTCGTTAGTGGCAGTGATTCCTGGGCCGGATTGCCCTGACCTCTCCTGGGGCTGGTGCTCTCCTTGGCTCTCAGGTCAGTGATGGCCCAGGGGACGGTCCCTGATCCTGGAGCAGAGGCTGGGAGGGCACACCTGGAAGGGGCAGGAAATGGAGCACAGCAGAGCTCCTCCCAGGGCTGCTGTGGCTGTGTGCCGAACCCGTGCCCAGTGGGGCTGAGGAAATCCCTTTTTACATGAAGTGAAGCGTTCATATTACCCACTCTTGTTTTCATTGCCTCGCATTTAAAAGATGGCACAACTTCTATGGGCGGGAAAGAGAAACCAAAGTGTTTGAAAATACCCCCAATATTCCAAACCCCGTAGCAGCTGGATTAAGGAACTCATTTAAAACCTCCTTGAACATGGAACATTTACAAGGGCTGTTTTAGTGCTGATACCTGTTACCCATCACATAAAACACTTCACAGTGTGCTACTGGCAGGGTCCTTGTGCTCCCCCCAGGCCCTGCAAATGCCCAAATCCATTCACTGCTCCAACTCAGCTGGGCTGTCACCCCATCCTGCCTCAGCTCAACGCTGGGTGCTGCTCAGCATGAGGATTTCCCCTTGGCTTTTTTGAATCTGAAATTTTTTGGTAAAATGGACAAAAGCCAGTCAGGGAAGGGAATTGTCAGGGCACAAGGGTTTAGTCACTTTAAAGTAAAAAATCAATCACAAGATGTATCCTAGAAAGTAATTTTAAAGCATAGGACTTGCGTGGACACAAGCCCTATTTTGCTAATCTTTATATTTGTTAATAGAGCTTTGTATCAATGAATATAACAATATAGCAAAAGGCAGGGATCTGTGCCAGGCTCTGGAGCATCAGGAGGGTCTGTGCTGAGAGCCAAAGGGTGCTGTGGTGCCAGGGAATGAAACGTTGTCCGTGTCCCAGGGCCAAGTGGAGCGAGGAACAAGAGCACTCTGGACTTGCTTTTAAAAAAACTCGACTTAATAGAAGCTCTGCCAAGTAAGAAATCGGTGATTCCAAAATATCCATCACCCCTCAGTGAGCTCTAACGGGCCCCTGAACTGCAACCTCGGGTGTTTTCCAGTGGAGCCACCTGGACAGATGCCCTGGAGCATCCTCGGGGCACTGGTGGGGGGCGTGGGGGGCAGGGGTGCGGGCAGGGTCCACCTGCCACCCTCAGAGAGGTGTCACCTCTGGGTCTGCAGGCAGCGTGAGGGGCTTGGTGGCCCCACACCACAGCCACACAGCACAGGGACAGAGTAGGTGGCAGATCAGAGGAAGCAGGAGAAGAAAAGCCCATCTTCGACCAGGCTCTGTGTTTGTTTTTGTTGTTGCTTTAACCAAAGTGGCCAGAGCGCGGTAATTAAAGGCTCAGTGGCTCTAATTGGAGTAGGTTTAAACTCGAGGTCGAAATCCCTTCTGGCACTTCCTCTGCCTAATAACCATCAACAGAAATCAAACAAATCCGAGCGGCTCCAGCCCCTAATCTGTGACCAGCAAAGGTTGTGGTGGCGATAAGGGAGCAGGGCCAGCCCCGCGTGGAAACACAGCCCTGAGGGACAGTGGGGACAGTGCCACGGCCACGGGTGGCTGCTGGGGGATGCTGGGGAAGCCCTTGGCCGTGGGTGTCGGGCTGTCGCCGGTGCCCCAAGGATGGGACATCTCGTGTGTGACGAGCGGTGCCGGAGCAGCTGTGGGACGGGAGCTCACACCACCATTCCGCCAAAAAGCCATTTTCTCAGGGCACATGAAGGCGCTGGGGCTGTGCTGAGGATGGAGGAGCTGTTTTTACAGCCCAGCGCTGGTTCCTGGGCGCCCGGCGGGTGTTGTTCCCCCAGCCCACCCACGGCTGCCGCTTCCTGCCACCGCCGAAGGTCACCGCCCTCGCCAGGTCGCCACTTTAACTGCTTTGCTAATTATGCCCCAAGCTGGACCTTTAAAGTGATCTGGGAGGAGGAAAAAAAGAAAAAAGTAGAGCAAAGAGATTGCAGATGTGCGGTGGCCAAGGTCCCTCCCTGCCTGTCCTCTCCGCGACATCTCCGGGAACCTTTGCCTACAGATTGTGTCATTTTAATATTTTTGGGATCTTTGTTCCCGCTCCTCACTCTGCCACCCCCCACACGCCATTGCAGCAGCTCCACTGAAGGGATCTGGGTGGGTGCCTGTGCCCTGGGGTCCATTTGGAGAGTTTATTCCCATGCCGAGGAACCTCTGTGCAGTGCCCGGGGGGAAGCTGGGGCTGCCCCGAGCTTTCCACAGCCAAGGTTTGCCAAACAGTCCTGTGAGGGATGGACACACAGACACCGCCTGGGATGGACACACAGCTCCCAGGCTGGGACGGACACACAGACACCGGGCTGGGATGGACACACAGACACCGGGCTGGGACGGACACACAGCTCCCAGGCTGGGATGGACACACGGACACCGGGCTGGGATGGACACACAGACACCGGGCTGGGACGGACACACAGCTCCCAGGCTGGGATGGGGACACAGCTCCCAGGCTGGGATGGGCACACAGGCTGCAGTGAGGTGGTGGCACCTGGCTCCCCCATGCAGCCTCATCCTGTCCCAGAACAGCCGATCCTGCCGCGGGTGTCACGGGCTGCAGGAGCTGAGGCTGCCCTCCTGCTGCCTCTTTGGGGGAGGCTGTGGTGCCAAAAGCAGCTTGGGGTGGTGCAGGGAGCCCTTGGGCAGCACTGCCATGGCAGATAGGACTCCTGCCACTGGCTCTGCCACTTTCAACAGCAGCATGGAGCAACCAAAAAAATCACAGAATTCCAGAATGATCTGGATTAGGACTTTGAAGCTCATCTCATTCCATGCCCTGCCACAGGACACCTTCCCCTATCCCAGGTTGCTCCAAGCCCTGTCCAACCTGGCCTTGGACACTCGCAGGCTTGGGAGAAAGGAGCTGCAGCTGCATCCATCCCACCTGAGTCCTCAGTGCTCAGCTGCGATGTGTTTGCAATCCCTGCCCGCTCCCTCGCACAGCTGCAAGCGGTTACTGGTGCACAAAAGCCCCAGCCTCGGGTGGGTCTTACTTCTTCTGGGGCTTCCGTGCTGGTAGCAGGTTATGGGAGCTCTGCCTGGGGTAAAACCCCTCTCCCTTGCACCCCAGCCCTGCTCTGGGACCCCAAGCAAGCTGAAACCTGTACCAAAGTCATCCTTTGCCATGTGATGTGTTCCTGGTTTGTGCAAGGACTTGCCTGAGTCTCTGCTTGATTTCCCAGCTCACAGAGGTAAGTGAGAGTGGCTCAAATCCTTCTGCTGACATGGAGTGCTGGTGTTTGTCCCTTTCTGTGGGACATGGTTTGTGTGATGAAGCTCTTGGTGGAGCTGCACTTTTCCCTCCACAGACTGGCCCTTGGTTCTAGGGTTAGACCTGGGGCTGGACATTGACCTGGAAGGGTAAATTCTCCTCCAGCTCCCTGAGGAGAGAGGGCTTGGATCTTGCACTGCTTAAGTACAGCTGGGGTTGGGAAGCAAAGAGCCTGGTGCTGTTTCCTGGTGCCAGGGGGGTTTGGTGAGTGGCAGTGAGAGCTGGGCAGGGGCTGCCCAGCCCCAAAGGGGTCACCTGGCCCCACAGGGGCAGCTGCTCAGCCTGGGCAGGTGTTTCAGGTTTAAATGTCTCCTAAGGAGTGGTTTCCTGTGGCATGGGATGCAGAACTCTGTGCTGGGGCTTCTGGATGAGCCCCTTGTGCTTAATTCCTGCATTGTGTGGGTGTTTGCGTCGGTGTCAGTGTCTTTTGGAGGTTTTAGTCTGTTTGGAGCAAAAGCTCCTAAATTCTTGGAGGAATTTTACAGCTTGCTCAGTCTGCAGCTCAAAGGATGTAAAGTGGCCCCAAACCCCTTGGGATTAACCTGGGGCTGGGATGTGGGAGAGGTGTGAGGGGCGGCAGAGCCCCTTGCTGTTGGCGCTGCAGCGCCGCTGGTTTGCGAGAGGCTTTGATCAGACCCGGATCTGTCACCCCAAAGCTCCCAGCTGGAAACAGCGAGGAAGGAGCACTTTAGAGGCCTGAACTTCCTGAAGCTGCGAATGACTCATCCATACGTTGGCAGAGTGAGGCAGCTGCCAGCAGGAGAGAGCAGGCAAGGAGGAGGAGGCAGGCAAGGCTCTTCCTGCTGCTTTTGCCCTCGGCCGTCTCCTCTAGGATCCGGTGTGTGTCCTCGGCAGTGGAACAGGGCTCAAATCCCAGCAGGAGATTTGAAAAGAAGGACCCCAAGGGGTTCTTTCACCCCATCTCACCTAAAACAGGCTGTGGAAGCTCCCAAGTGCTAAGGGATGCAATTAAGGGAGCTGCTTTTTTTTGGAGATGCAGTACTCCAATTAAGCAACTGCTCCTGTTATGTCTCTACTAATTGAAGTAAATTGCTTTCTGCCATCAAATTGGGAAGTTCCCCTTCCGATCCTAATGTGAGTTTAGAACATGATTTCCAGTCTTTAGTCTGCTTTTAGAGCTCTCCCTTTAATTAGTTCCCTGGATCCAGCTGATTCCTGCCAGCCTGCAGAGGTGCCATTTGGAGGACTCTGCTGCCTTTCGGAACCAAAGGGAGCAGGAGGGATTTCTTTGCTGTGTGTCGCTTTTTCTCACCCCCAGCCTGTGTTCCTGGTGCGTGGCTGAGGCAGAACTTGGATAATTTTGAGGCTGGCTCCGTCCGGGCAGTGGTCAGTGCTCCCAGTGTGGGCTGCTGCATCCCTGTGGCCGCAGGCTCAGCAGGAGGAGAAATATATTTAATCTCGTCCTGCAGTAAATTACTATTCCAGATTAGAAATGAAGAGCATGCAGTGGGTGTGAGTCACCGTATTTGCTGTGGTCACAGTTTTTCCTCTCATTAATCTTCTGTCCTGTTCTCACTCCATGTCCTGCATGGGAGGGAAGATGGAGAATGGGAATGTCAGGGCTGTCCGTGGCTCCTTGGGCCCTGCACAACTGCTGGGATTTCTAATTTCAATTCTTTCCATTCTGTGGAGTATCTTGGTGTTGTCCCAAGAGTTTTGCAATAGCTGTGTTGAAAACCAAGGCCTTATTTGCAAGCAAGCACAGACCACTTTAACTTAACCAGTGCAAAGCCACATTTTGTATTTTGTAGAATCCCAGACTGGTTTGGGTTGGAAGGACCTGAAAACTCATCCCACTCCACCCCTTGTCAGGGACAGGGACACCTCCCACTGTCCCAGGCTGCTCCAAGCCCTGTCCAGGCTGGCCTGGGACACTGCCAGGGATCCAGGGGCAGCCACAGCTGCTCTGTGCCAGGGCCTGCCCACCCCGACAGGAAAGGATTCCTTCCTAACAACTAACCTAAATCTGCCTTTTCTTCTCTCAGCATGAGGCCATTCCCCTTTGTCCTGCCATTATTAAAACTAGTTTCTTTTGGTTAAGTTTAAATTGATTTCTAACTGGCATAAAACTTAAGGGAAAAAAAGCCCAACTGAAATAGCAAAGGGTTCAAGGAAAGCTTTAGGAGACAGGTGAGCTCTTGGCCCACGTTAGGAGCAGGTGCTGTGAATTGAGGAGTTTGGCTTGGTCCTGTTGTAAGGTCTCAAGTCAAATCCACCCTGGGACAAGCCCACTACAGGCACTGGTGCCTATCAGGCTCATCCCAGGTTTTCACTTTCGCTTGTGGGATGAGCAGATTTGGGTCGCTTGGGGTGGTTTGAATTCCTGTCTCTGTGGCCAAGAGTCAGGAGAGAGGAGCCAGTTGTGCTCTGGACTGCAGCTCTGTGCTGTGATGACATGATCAAAACATTAAGGATCCTGCTTCTTGGGGAAATGCAGGAATCCAAAACATCTGGGCAGTTTGTTTGTGTGTGTGTTGCCTTCCTTCGTGCCTTTGTTCATCCCTTCCAATTACTGCTGCTAAGTATAAACTTAAAACAGAGATGAGGCTGAGCTTGTGGGGAACATATGGACAAATGGAAAATAAACAGCATGAGGAATTCCTGCCTAATGAGCTCTTGGATGATAAGATACTACTGAAAAAAAAAAGCAAAAGAGGTCTGAGCTTTGCTTCTGTTGTAGCATGAGAAGAAGATTTCCCTAATGATGCCCAACATCACTTTGATGCTACACTGCAGCATCTCCTTTCTGGGCTGCTGGGGCTGCTGCGGCCACGATGGTCTGTGGCCACTCTGGATCCACCCCTGGGGGCTCATTCCAGCTGTCCTGGGCTCACAGATGGGTTTGGGCTGTGGCTGTGGTCTGCAGCCAGCAGCTCTGGGAGGGGATGGGGTCACTGTCTCTCCCTGTGTCTGTCCCCCCATCCCGTGGCACCGTCTCCGTGCTGGTTTTCCATGAGCAGCAGTGTGTGTTTCCCAGCTTGGCCTCTCTCGTTACACATGTGATTAATTGCTCCAGCTGAACAACAGGAACTGGGTCCTTCCTCCTCAAGTTCAAGGTTTGTGTCTCTCGTTCTTCCTGGCAGAAGAAGAGATGCTTCCTTGCTCTTGAGGCCGGAGCCACCCATCAGCTTTGCAGTTCCTTCGTGGTTCGGTGGCTGTGGGATGGCTTTGGTGGAAGGTTTGGGATTAGCAATTGCACTCTCTGCGAGTCAAGGTAGAACCATGAAATCCCTTAGGTTGGAAACCTCTGAGGTCATAGAGTCCAACCATTCCCCCAGCACTGCCAAGACCACCACTGACCGTGTTCCCAAGTGCCACATCCACGGTTTTTGAACACTTTAGGTGCTCCTACCTGCTCAGCTTCAGCACCTGGATCTGCCCCTTGGTGCTGCTGACACTCCCTTGATGTTCTCAAGGGGGGAGACAGGAAGGGAGGACTGAGGCAGGAGGGATCAGGGTAGGGTGGCACAGCACATGGAAAGGGCAAATCCACTGAAAAGTGAATAAAATAAAAAAGAAATATGAATTCCTGTACATCTAGAAAAGTAGAACACATAGAAAACATGAACAGAAATGTTTCCAAGGAGTGTGAGTGCCGAGGAGTTTCTGCCCTGGCTGGGCACTGCCAGACTGTGCTGGCTCTGGTGGGGCTGGCTGTGGGCTTGGGCTGGGGAGGTTTGTATTTCAAACTGCTTCTGTGATCCCAAATAGCCACATTCAATAAATGCAGCACTGGAGCATTTCCTTCCAGAGGGCAGGAATGCAGCTGGAAATGCCTCTATCGCGCTCGTCTCTCTGGCCAAAATGCTATTTAAGCATCAGACCACATGGACCCGAATGAGGTGGCAGGTTTTGGTTCAACTCGAAAACAATTAGTTAAAAATCAAAGAAGCAAGCGCATTGTTTGTTACTGGTTTGAGCTTTTTTTTTCCAGGGGAAGTTGGGATTCTTTAATTGGCTCAGCTGGAGCAAAAACCCCAGATCAAACAGTGAGTGAGCTGGAACAACAAAGGAATGTCCTGGTATTTCTTTTTCCAAGTTTAGAAATGGAAGTCAGGGCAGCCTTGGGATTTGTGGAAATTCCTCTGTGCATTGTTGGGAGGTAGAGGAAGTGGTTTCGAGCGGAGCTCCTGGGCTGTGCCTCGCAGAGCAGGGCTGCTTTCCCAACTCGCCCAGCTCCTGTTGGGCTGCTCCAGGCAGAGATGGTCCTTAAACAATCGCCCCTGGCCACTGCAGGCACCTGGGGGCTCTGTGCCCCCGCCCCAGGCTCTGCCATGGCAGGCGGCCTAGGAAAATATGTGGAAACATTTTTCCATTCCTGCTGGTATTTCTTTCTTGCAGCTGCTTGGCACAATTGGAGTCGGAAAAGGTTGTTTTCAGTCCACTATCAGCTTCTGGGAGAGCTGTTCCCGTTTCTGTACAGCACTGTTCATGTATAGGTTGTAATTTTAAGTTTGATGCCTGTCTCCTACAGCCCCTGGGGTCATTTGATGACAAAAAAGGTGTCAAGACCCACGGGCAGATCATGAAAGTATTGAGAGAAGAGAACTCCAGGTTTAAAGCATGTGCTGTTCGTGTTCCTGTTACAGCAGAGATGTTTTGTCGGTGGTTTTTGGTAGTTTTTGGGTTTTCCTTGTTTTTTGGCCAGCACAGCCGTGCAGCTGGAGGGGAGAGCCTGCTCTCCAGCCGGGAGGCAGGACATGAATGGATGTGAGGTCCCCGCTGTCCCCTGCGGGGTCCCGGGGGATGTCCCCCCCCGGGCAGGAAGCGAGAGCCCCACGGCTCCTGCCAACAAAAACCTCTCCGAGCTCCTCTCGGCGCTGCTGAGCGCGGAGGCTCTCGCTCTGCTCTCCTCACAGCGCTGGGGTTATTTTCCAGCCGGGCTGGCCCGGGACGGGGACAGGGATGGGGACAGGGATGGGGACAGCTCCTGCCCCGGGGCCAGGAGCGGCTCGGGGCTGGGGGAGCTCACTGGTGCCTCGGGGGGTGCCTTGGGGAGCAGCCCCCAAAAAGTGACCCCTGTGGGGCACAGCAGAGGCTGTGAGGCAGGAGGGGTGATGGAGCACAGAGGGTGCAGGGGGATGGATGTGCAGGGCTGTGCTGCGAGAGCCCATCTCACCTCACTGCCCGGGGCCTTGGGGACACTCTGGGACGGGGAGGGACAGCCCCGAGCCCCAGCCTGGGGACCCAGTGGCTTTCCAGGGTCCTGCCATGGTGGTTTCAAAGGCAGGGATAGATCCTGGCTGGGCAGCATCAGGCAGCTGCCCACCGGGATGCCCACATGGAGCACCTCACTCTCCTCCCCAGATATGTGCATG
Source organism: Origma solitaria (assembly GCA_013397895.1). Classification (NCBI taxonomy): domain Eukaryota; kingdom Metazoa; phylum Chordata; class Aves; order Passeriformes; family Acanthizidae; genus Origma; species Origma solitaria. The sequence goes on from VZRL01005946.1 coordinate 819,354, forward strand.
TATTCCACTTTTACATATATATATGTGTTCCATGTGTGCTTGATTTTTTTTTTTTTTTCCTGATGTTTTAGTGCAGTTTCTACAGTCACTGAAGTGCTTTGGATGTTAATAGGAAACAGTATCGCATTTTTGTGTGTTTTGGGTTATTTGTCTCGGCTTTTATTAGGCTTGTCATGCAAGTCATCAGGCAAAAATGTAAAAGAAGAAATTATGTGTGTGTGTGTGTGTTTGTACTGGGGACCAAACCCAAGCCCCATCAGTACACGATGCAGGGAATTGTTCTTTGTTTTCCAGGGAAGCTGTGTCCCGGTATGAGGAAGCCCTCGGGGCGATGAGTGGTACCTATTGTTTTATTCATGGTCTCTGTCAGCGCTGCTTTCCCAGCCCCAGCCACATGGGCTGGAGCTTCTGCCGTGGGGATGAGCGGATGCGGAGGGAGAGAGGGCTTTGGGACACCAGCACAGCCCAGACCAGGGTTTTTCCACTGGGTTTTGTATAAGTCTGGGATTTAGGAGCTGGTGGCTCCTGGCTGGATGCGTGTCTGCGGCTGCAGCACTGCCCAGTTTGAGCACCAGTGTGGCTGCTGGGGCTGCTCCCGCAGCCACAGGGACCCACTGAGGAGCTCGGCAGTGCACATGGGAGTGAGAGGGACTTGCAGAAAGTTGCTCCCTCTCTCTCAGTAATGTTTGATTCAATCTGAACACAAAATTCAGCTCCAGGCCACCATGTCACAGAGGCACTGGCCTCTCTTTGGGTACATCTTGGTGTCCACAAGATGCTCTGCTCCTTCTGCAGCACTTGCAGTGGTACAAGATAGCTGTAAAATCCCGTTTTGGTTCCACTCTGTCTCTGTTTTTTCATTCGGAATCCTTTTCTTGGTGGTGTTTTTAGCCTTGTTGGCAGCAGGGTCCCTGCCTGTCCCCCAGCCCGGGGCTGCTCCGGCAGGGAGATGCTATTGGTGCTGAAAGGGGCTGCTGAGATGTGTCTTTTAGTCAGTGCAAACATCAAATTATAACACTCATAGTTGGCATTTCAGAGTTTTTATCTCCCTTGTTCCTTCCAAAGGATGTAATTTTGGGGCTAGCCTTTTTGTTGTGGCACAATCATTACTATAATAATTTTTTTTCCAGTGCTTGTGGTGCAGAAACCAAGGAACCCAGAGGGAGCAGGAGCAGCACTGTCTGAGCTGACAGATGGGATCGTATGTGCAGAGCAGAAATGGCAGTGGAGGTGTTGCTGAGCACTTCCGACGCTGGAATTGCTCCAGGCTGACAAAGCTGCTGCTCCGCTCTGTCCTTCCTTTAAAGCTTGAGAAACTTCACAACCCATCAGTGCTGGTGCTGTTCCCCCAGGAAAAGGGCAGCGAAGGAGCTTTGGCAGTAAAGGACAAGGTTGAGTCTCCCCTGAGCTCTGGGCAGTGTTTGTTGTGTCGAGGGGCCGGGCAGAGTCCTGAGCTGTCCTCCCAAGGGCTGTGTGCTGAGATTTAGTATCAAACACCATTTCAGAGCATAGAATCCCAGACTGGTTTGTGTTGAACAGACCTTAAAGGTTATTTCATTTCACCCCCCGCCATGGCAGGGACACCTCCCACTGTCCCAGGCTGCTCCAAGCCCTGTTCAGCCTGGCCTGGGACACTGCCAGGGATCCAGGGGCAGCCACAGCTGCCCTGGGCACCTGTGCCAGGGCTTTCCCACCCTCCCAGGGGAGGATTTTTATTTATTGTCCTACAATCCTGTTTGTATTTCTATCTCTACATGTGAGGTTGGTGCTGAGAGTCCCCAAATGTGCCTGTGTGCAGACAGAGCTTTACTTGCAGCTTGGATAAACTGTTCAGGCTGGCCCTGCTTTGAGTGAGCCTGGGTGGCTTCTCTTGAAGCCATCTGAGATCCTGTTGTGTGAGGTTTTCACATAAAAATCCCTCAAAGCTCGCTGTTCCTGGTTCCAGTTTGTGCATTCCAGTTTGGGCTGGGATGCCTGGGATGAGCATCCTTCCCTCGGGACACAGAGGGTGTTGGCACAGGCTGTGCCTCACAGAGGAGCGATGGCCTTTCCTCCTGGGAACACCTGGGTGCTCGAGCCCTGCCCTGCCGGGGCTGTGCCCTCCTGCCAGCCCCAGCAGCCTGAAGGGAACCCTTGGCGCTGGAGATCACAGAATCACAGATTGGTTTGGGTTGGGAGGGTCCTGGAAGCTCACCCAGTTCTGCCCTCTGCAGTTCAGGGGCACCTTCCCCTGGATGATGGTGATGGTGATGAAGGTGTGATGCAGTGCTTGGTGTCCTGTGTCCTGACATGGGGAGCAGTACAGCCATGCTGAGAGAGCTTTGAAGTGCTAAGATGGAAAAAAGTTAGATTTAAGAGTGAAAATCCTCATTTGCTGAAGGGCAAAATGAAGGAAGATGGGGAGAAGTTGTTTGCTAATAATAAAGAATGAGCTTCTACAAAGACCTTGTGTCCAGAGCTCTTTAACTTTTCCTGGCATTTCCCATCCATTCCATTGTTAAACCCTTCGCCGTCGGAAAACAGCGCCGGGCCAAGGCGCTCGATGATCTCATTCCCAAGGCTTCTGCACTCGTCTCTGTTTACCCACCCCACAGCATTTGCTCCTCAGATTTGGTTTCCTACTTTGAAGAAAAAAAATGAGGAAAAAGGAGGAAAAAAAAAAATCTTTCATTTGTGCAGTGTCTTCCCCCGGCGCTGGGCTCAGAGGAAAATAGCACCTTGGCGGTTTTCAGGGAGAGGATGGACCACAGTGCATTCCCACAATTTATAAGAGGAGACAGGAAGGCCTCAGTGACTCATAAACACTAGCAGATTCTGTGTATGAGCTTCTCTTTGTTGTTTGTTATCCTTAATTTCATGGTTTTCCTTCTTTTGAGCGTGTTTGTGTATTTTAGACGATGCCATCATTTTGTCAGGACACTTTGTGTGTGGTTCCCACACAGGAGCAATGTTGTCTGCCTGATGGCTGGGCTCACAAAAATAAGGCAGCAGCCAGTGGAAAGCCTTGAGGGCTCTGTTTGGTGCCACATCCTGGCATGTGGATCCTGGGGCAGCAGGGCTGGGAGGAAGGGACCCTTCCCTGGCGTGTGTCAGCCCCTGCTCTGCACAGAACGGGGCAGCACCTCCTGCACGGGAGCAGCTCTGAGGGCTGTGCTCTGAGCTCTTCAGTCCAGTGACCCTAAATCCATCACTCGTGGTCACTCATGTGGTGCTGGGTGGGTCAGGCCACTGTGGCCAGCGTGACCTGGGCAGTGATGTGTCCTTCTGAGGGTGGCCGTGCCCCGTGCTGGCTCTCAGTGCCGCACCCTGGGCTCCCAGCCACGCTCTCTGAAGGTTGGGTGCATCTCTGTGCTGCCTGTCCCAGCAGTGTCTCCTGATGTAGTTCAAAACAATAATTTGTCAGAGGGCTGGGGTGAATTTCCCTGAGCCAGGAGGGCTGTAGTGCTTGGTGTGGACAATGGCTCCATCCTGCCTTTGTTTTGCCCTTGCCACCCCACCCGAACCTCCCCTCTCTAGCTGTTGAGTGGGCATGAGCTGGCACCCCCTCTGTGCTCTGAGCTGCTTAAATCCTGCTGGGATTACACATTACACGTTACAAGGAGATAGAAACCCCTGCGGACAAGGCAGTTCATTCGTGTCAGGTATTTTTAATTAGCCATGGAATGGTTTGGGTGGGATGGGATGTCTCAGATCATCCACTTCCAGCCCCCTGCCGTGGGCACCTTCCACCAGACCAGGTCCCTCCAAGCCCTGTGACCATCAGCTGTTGGGATTGCTGAGCGGTGATGGTTGGATCTCTGAGTGCCAGGAGCAGCCCTGGGCTGTGCACAGGGATCTCCAAACCTTCTTCCTGCTTCCCTCTCGATCTGGGGACAATACCAGTGCAGCTGTTTAAATATGCTCAAAAATTCAGAAACACAAGTAAGCACTAAACTTTCCCAAGGAGGCTGAGTAATCGTGTTTGCTTTAGCATGTTAGTCCCCCAATTACCCAAGCCAAGGATATTGCCTCTTTAAACAGAGTTCAAAAAGCCCAAGAATTTTTTATAAATAGCTCACATCCTCTTGATAACAACCCGGCTGCTATTTATTGCCCACTTCCCCTCAGACAGACAGGTCAGAGGATTGAAAATCGCACTTCCCATGAAATCCAGAGGAACTGGGGTTTTCAGGTTCCTACAATTGTTTGTCATTCTGGGTTTCCTTTGCAGTTTACAGCGTTCAGCCAGGCTCACCCTGCAAAGGAGGGATCGTTAGGATATATTGCTGCCTCTCTGGAGCCCTAAACCCCATTTTCTGCTCCCGTCTTTGGGGCCAGCAGGAAATCCCATTGCTTCCCAGCAGCATGGGGTCCTTCCAAGCTATTTTTTTTTTAATCTCCACACTTCGTTGAACCCTCTCTGGTCTTATTTTACACCCCTAATTTCCCTTCACTCCAACGCTGTGGCCACATCACTCTCCTGGCAAAGAGCAGGTGGGAGCTGCTTCCCAACGCTTCCTTGGCTCTGCGGAGAGGGAGCTGCAGGCTCAGGGGCTCCAGGGCTGCAGAGGCTGCTCAGAGGGCTGGGATTTGTCCTGTCCACAACTCGCACAAACCCAATTCCCCAGGCTGTGCACCAGTCCTGGTAAACACTATACCCACAAGGATGGAGTTTTTATTCATTCATTTGTTCATTCATTCTTTAGCATTTCTTTGGGCAAGGAAACTTCCCTGAAGGGACAACATGAACCATTTCTGTGCCAGCTCAGAGCATTTCTGGGTGGAGGATTTTGCTGCTCCACACGTGGCTGGAGGCTCCAGAGCTGTACCTGGAGCCAAGGGATGTGGTGCAGAACGTCCCAGTTTCGTGCTCCGAGAATATAGTGTTTCTGATTAGGAACACCCAGTTACATAATGGCATCATAATCACAAACATACCTGGCTCTGAGCAGAACGGGGCTGGATGATTTATTCATAAGAGTTTCTTCATGCAGAAACTTCTATTTATTCCCTGTTGTAAAGGCAGGAAAATGTCAATGGAAGCTGCAGTGGTGTGGTGCTAATGGGAAGTACGTGGTTCAGTCTTCCCTCTGTCCAGGAATACTGAAGAGTAAATTTTTTAGGCTTTTTTTGGAGAAATTCCTGTGCCTTTGTGCTCGGGAGCACAAAGCTTGCTTGGGTTTGCAGAGCACAGCTGGCCTGGGCAGGGAGCAGGAGGTGCCCTGCCCCGTCCCTCGCTGCTGGCAGAGATTGGTGTGGCAAGGGTCCGGCAGAGGGAACAGAAACCTTAGACGCTTGAAATCCTGGCTGGTTCTTGGCTCTTTTGTGGGTTCAATAGGCTGTGGTGGGGTTGAACTCTGGGTCCTGAGCCCTCATCCAGTCCAGGCTGCTGCCGGGGGGCTGCTGAACCCACAGGAAATAAATGCAGCTACTTACACCAGGGGGATCTAGGGGGTTGTGCTTTGTTTTTTCAATTTATTAATTTCTAAAACCATCTTTTGAAGAATATCTCCTCCAGTCACACCCTTGGCTGCTGTTTCTCATCTTGCTGTGTACTTTCTGCAGCAGCTGTGCCCTAGCTGGTGTCCAGGGCTGTGATGGGCTCTGCTGGCCTGGGCATGGCCACAAACTTCTGTGAAGCCCCTTCACCCCTCTGTGCCTCAAAACCTGGTGTCTGACCCTCAAAACCTGGTGTCTGGCCCTGGGGTTTGTTTGGGTGGCTCTGTCCCAAAGCCTGGGGAGGTTCTGGGGGTGCAAGAGGAGGGCTGAGACCCTGCTGAAAGGCTCTCCCTGGAGAGGAGAGCTTGCCCTGTGTGGGACGCCCCTCTGAAGGGCTGTGGCCATTCCCAGCTCCTCGAGGACATCCCTGAGGTTTTATGGTGCTCAGCAGGAGCACGAGCCCAGGGGTTCAGGGCTCCCATGGGAGGTTATTATGGGTAGGAAGTAAAACAAAGTGCAAAGGTAATTTATCTCTGTCCTGGCCATTTGTCTGCTGCTCACAAAGAGGCCAAACCTCATCCCTGGGTGCCGTGTGCTGCTCTGGAGCCCCGTGAGGAGCCAGCTCTGTGTCTGGCTGGGCAGTGGGGCTCTCCCTCCCAGTGCAGCCACCATCACCCCTGATCCCAGTGAGAGCCATTATTTGTCACTGGGAATTGTGCCGTGGGAGGTGGTGCTGGTGTGGGAGCAGTGCAGCCCTCCTGTGCAGCCTCTCCTTGCCCTGCTCACCCCTGCAAACCTGTGAGAGAAAAGTTTCTCCATCACTGGCACAATTTCATAACTTTTAATAACTTTTTTTTGTTAAAGAGAGAGCAGTCCTTGAATCTCTTATCCAGTTTCCATGTAAACACAGCAGAGGTGTTTGCTAAGGGACACCAAATAATCCCACTCTGGCCCCGAATAATCCCACTCTGCCCCAAATAATCCCACTCTGGCTCCATTTGTGCACCTGGGCACATGGTGGGAAAATGTGTATAACTGCAAAGAATTACAACAACCCTTACCTTATTGGAGAAGCTTGGGCAGGTTGGTGTCCTGGGCCTTGCTGAGCTGTGTGCTGGGGACACCGTGCCCTGCCCAGGGCTGAGAGCTGGGGGGCTGTGCCTGTGGCCAGGGGTCCCATCCCACAGGGCCCTGGGCACGGTGCTGGAGTGTCCCTGTGCTGCTGAGCCCCTGCCCTGCAGTGGGGCACTCCTGCCTCGCCCTGCAGCCCTCCAGGGCTATTGTTCCCCAGCTCTGGTCTCACCAGGGAGGAATGTGTCCTGCTCCCCGGCCAAAACACCCACCTCAGAGCTGCCAGGGGAGGAGAAGTTAGGGTTTATTTTATTTGAATTGGTTTAAAATTTATTTTTCATGTGAAGCTGTATTATCACAGTGTTTGCCTTCGAGGGTGGGTGCAACTTCTGCCCAACAGTGTTTGCTCTCCCCGTTCCCTCCTCCCATTGCTGGCAGTGCAGACAAACCTCACGTCTCATCCAGGGTGTTTCTTAAACCTTGGGGCAAATCTCATCATTTTATCAAGTGCATATTTTGGAAAAATAGTTTTCAAGGGAGTTAAAAAATAGGTTTTTATCTCATTGCATAGAATCCCGGAATGGTTTGGCTTGAAAGGGACCAAGGGATGCAACATTCTTGATCAGGTCATTCATTTCTGTAAGGTCAGAATTTCTGTGAATTTCAGCCCATTCTCTCAGAATTGATACATTGTTTTAGGGGTTTTTTCGGTGCTTTGATTGACTGGAAGTTCCCTTTCAGGTCTGATATCCAAGACCTGGGCTTGCTTTGGGGACTGGGAAGTCTGTTGTACTCTTAACTCTGTGCATCTCTTTGCCATTCTATAACCTGTTCTTGTGGCGTTGCAGTTGGTTTCCTTTGAGGGTCAATTGCTGAAAATGGTGTAAAAAATGATTTTAAAAAAAGCTGATAATTCTGATAGATTTAAGAAATATTACTTTAACATCTGCTACTCAAATCAAGCAGAGTGCTCTGGTTTGCTTCCAGCAGAGAGACATGAATGTCGTGTTGGTATTTTTAAAGCTTTATGTGCAAGACATCAGTTGGTGTTGCCAAACTCTGATTTAAATTTATACATCCTGGCTCAGCCTGTTTGTTTAAAAAAAAGAGAAAAACCACCACCAGCATAACAAATTCAGTATCTTTCCCTTATTGCAATTTTTTTGGCACCAGATATTGTGATCTGCACAGTGTAGTTATTGTCTCTTTATCTGATCCGGTGACTAATTCAACATTATTGTTTCAATAATATTATTTCAGGCCAGGTAACACACTCAGGTTACCTCTGTGATGACACAAAACATGGCACGGCTTCCAGTGAGTCACAGCTCCACAGCGTGTGCAAATAAATAACAGGAATGGTGAAAAATAACCCGGATCCTGTATTTTTAGCAGTCCGGTGTGATGCTGTGACACACGAGGAGCTGGGGGCAGGAAGGGTGGTGGGTACTGCTGGGTGGGAGCCCCAGGATGTGGCTCAGGGGCTGGGCAGGGTGAGCAGGGATGCAGGAGTTGGTCCTGGACAGCTTTTTGCCCTTTTCCAAGGAGGTGGGAGAGCTGTGGCTGCCCCCAAGTCTGGGGGGGACCTTGGGGTGGCCTGGTGGGGCTGGAGGATGCTCTGGCAGGGCTGGGCTGGTGCGGCAGCACAGCTCTGCTCCTGGAAAGGAGCAGCAGGAGAGCAGCAATTGGGTCTGAAGGGTCGAGGGAGGCTCCATGGGATGGGTGGGCACAACCCCTGTGTGTGGGGGGCGCTGACTTTGGGGGTGGCTCTCTTTAATGTCACTCCCATTGTCACACGGAGGGTTGACAGTGGAAGGAGGAGCCTGACCTCCAGGCTGGCGTGTTTAGAGGTGCAGGGAAGGAGAGGATTGCTCCTACAAGGGCACAGAGCAGGCTATTCCTCCTCCCTGAGGAGCTGGATCTTCCCACGGCAGGTGATTAGAAGGATAATTAATTGATGAGCCCCTGAGGTGCATGGGGCAGAGCAACCCCAGCATCACCCTGAGCTCCTTGGCAGGGCTGGAGAGCATCAAATAACCAATTCTGGGCTACTCTCTGCTTGTATTTTTAGCATAATTGCTATAAACATTCTTGGGATTATTTTTTTTAAAGAACCACAGCAGCCATTTATATATTTAACAATATATATTTATATATATATATAATTTCTAGATCAGTACATTCATCAGTACTTGTTTTTCTTCACAAACAGAAGAACTCTTACAATAGTAGACTTTCTAAAATAAATACTATTAAAATAGAGCTTCAAAATAAATATTCTATACAAAGAAAAACCTTCCGTGGTAACTTTTCAGGGTGTACATATGAGGGGGTGTTAAGAGGAGAAGGGCAAATATTTCTCAGCGTGTCCGAGCATGGGAGGGGAAGGGAATACGCAGTGTTGGGGAAGGGTGAGGGCTCCTGGGGAGGCAAAGCCGGGGCCCAGGGAGCACCAAATTTCGGGATCTGCTCCTGGCACCGGGCGGGCACTGGCACAGGGGCTGGTGACGGTGTGTTTGTGTGTTGGGGCTGCTCTGCTTCCGCTGGGAATGTGGCGTGGCAGTGCCAGCGCCCTCGGCTCCCCCTTCGTGCTTTCCGGGCTGTTGTGTGGGGCAGAGGGCACACCCCGGCATGAGCCTGCTGCAGCAATTAGCAGAGCTGCAGCAATTAGCAGAGCTGCAGCAATTAGCAGAGCTGCAGCAATTAGCAGAGCTGCAGCAATTAGCAGAGCTGCAGCAATTAGCAGAGCTGCAGCAATTAGCAGAGCTGCAGCAATTAGCAGAGCTGCAGCAATTAGCAGAGCTGGTGCCCTGCCATCCTCCTCCTCCTCCAGAGCATGGCACCTGTGCCAGGGGACGCTGTCCTCCCCTGCCCTCGTGCCTCCACGGCCATCGTGGCACGGTGCCGTGGCTGGAGGGCCAGAGGGGTTTGTGCTCGTTAGCAGCTGTCCCTTCGTTAGCAGGGGGATCTGGGCTGTGGGAGGATGGCAGAGCTGCAGAGCTGTGACGTGGTGACAATGGGTGACATGGCACCGTGCTCGTGGTACATCTCCGGGGTGGCAGGAGCCCCAAGTACCTTCGAAGGGAATGGGGGGCGGAACTGTTGGGCTGGGGAGGAGAAGGGAATAATGACATTATTGGCAGAATTGTTGGGCTGGGGAGAAAGGAATAATGACATTATTGGCAGAATTGTCCGCTGGGGAGGAGAAGGGAATAATGACATTATTGGCGGAACTGTTGGGCTGGGGGGGAAAAGGGAATAATGACATTATTGGCGGAACTGTTGGGCTGGGGGGGAAAAGGGAATAATGACATTATTGGCGGAGCCGTTCCCTCCAGCAGCAGGGCCCTGGCTGGGGCCAAGCCCAGCCCTTTCCCAGTGCTCCAGCCCGGGCTGAGCCATTCCTGCCGTGCCCTGGGCTGAGAGCAGCTGAAGCAGGGTCCAGGGGAGGAGGGAGGGTCACTGCTACACTGACCACTGCTCGAACACATCCACAACGCTTGACAGGCTCCAGCATCGGCTCACAGGCTTCGCTATTCAACCAAACCAACAGAGAAATAGTTTACAGCTATGTACAGTGAGAGGAAATCCCCTGGGGGTGCTGGGAGTATGTACATGAGTGTAGATTGGCACAGTGGCGACCGCTCCAGTGCTGCCTTTGCTCACGAGGACCGTGCAGCCCTGCCGTGGGCTCTGCCAGTGCGCATTTTCAGCACAGATTCCCCAGGAACAGCCAGGGACAGAGGGTCAAAAAGGCAAAACAGCTGGGGGTGGAGGCCATTTGGACATGTGTGGTCCCAACAGAGGGCAGCAGGTAAATTCCTCTCCTGCTGCCGTTTCTAGCTTGATTGTATCTTAGGAAAATGAGTTCTCTTATTAAATACAATATCTTATACATTCAACCAACAGTTCAGCTAGTTTGGAGTTGGTTTTCCTTTTATCTTTTCCCCTCCGATTTGTGCAAGATAATAAATACAGCTCTGGATCCCCACCTGCTTCCTGGTGTCCACATACAGTTAGCACGAGGCTACCCTATAGGAACTGGTATCTGGTGACACACATATCCTTTTTTCTATGATTCAGCATGTGCAAGCTAGAAAACATTATAAATATAAAAGATTTTTGGGGTTTTATTGGTTTTTTTAACTCCCCCATCCGATAAATATCTACAGTTCAATTGAGCTAATAAACCCCAAATCCTCCAGGTGAGCTGAATTCTGAAACCCAAAGACACCAGAGTCCCCTCAGGACGCTCCTGCCAACCCCTACCCAGCGGCTGCAGCACAGCCAGGCCAGGCCAGCGGGATTCCTGGAAATGCTACATGAGCTCTGCCTATTGCTTATCTAATTAGAGATGACATTTCACTGTCACTGCTGTGCATTTACTGAGGAAATCTCCTCTAATTAAAAACACAAAGAGAGACCAGGTCAGTTTTCTGCATACAACAAGTACCTACCTACTCATTAGTGTTGCATGTTTGGACCAAGATTCTTGTTTAGCACCTTGTAGTTGTCAAGAGAGAGGGCTTTACAGCATCCTTAGGGAAGGCAGAACCAGCCCTAGGATGAGTGCACGGACAGAGCCAATATTTGCGTGCTGAAAACCACGGGCAAGTTCATTAACTGCACTCTCTTCCTTCCCCTGGCTTTCCCTAGTGTGTGTTAACACAAAAATAAACATTAAAAGCATTCTTTACATTTAAAAAGACACTTTTGTACAGGAGAGGCAAAAGTCCAACAGCAGCAATAGGGGCGGGGGAATGGGCTGTACTTCAAGCAAATGCCATTCACCCCAAGACAAAAACAAATCTTAATATTTAATGAGCAAAGAAGAGCTTGTTCCAGGAGAGGAGGTACTGGATTGAGATCCCTAGAAAAATACACCTATGTGCATCGTACACTTATGTTTGTGTGACTTCTTACCAGAGCCTAAGAGGTTTAGAGAAACAAACCCCGCCCGTCTTCGCTTTGTGGCGCGAGTTAAATCCCCTCTGCTCCGGCGCCGGGAAGCAAGCGCGGCCTGGGGGAAGCGGGATGGGCCAACATCCTCCTGGAGCGGGGCTGTTCTGTTGATGGAAAATTCATATTCCATTGAGTGAAACCTGATGCTATGGATCAGCTTTCGGGCAGGAGGACCTGGTGTTGATACAACTGCCTGAACACATCCTGCTGCTGTTCCTCCTGGGAGGAGCAGCCCTGCTACCATCTTGCTTTAGAAAGAGGGTCCGAAGCAGTGGGGACGGGTGGGATATGCCCCAAGGGCAAAGACCCTTCAACTAATGAAATGTAGCTTCGCTTCTGGTTCAAAAATCTTTGAGGGACACAGAAAGGTTTGAGAAACACGTACTTGGTGTGCAACCAGCCCTTGCAGTGGTGTGCAGGAGGGAAGGAGGGTGCAGGGAGATCCCCTGTCACCTTCAACAGGCTGCTAAGAGCGAGTCGGGCTTTGGAAGGAGAGAGGAAACAAGCAGCCCGCCCCAATTCCGAATTCAAAGCAGCTTTTTGCAGCTGGGAATGGGGATTGGTTGTGAGGCTGTGCCTGCCAAGCGAGCAGTTAATGGTTCCTGTGGTGTGCAGGCCTGGTGAGCAGCCGTCTGTGTGTCCAAGCCGGGAGTTTTTCAGCAGCTGTACTTCATGATGTACATCAGTTTGCAGCCTTCACTCTGCATTATTAACATTCCTCCTTTGGCCCCATCGATTTAAATTGCGACCAGTTCCAGAAACCCTGAATAACCCAAAGTGCTTCAGTTTGTGGAAATAGTTGCTTCTGCTTTCTCTGAAGGCAAGAGGCAAACGCTCTCCTCAGAACACAGGTTATTGAAAAGAGCCAACACCACCCTGCTCCGCGGGGCATCCTCCCACTCCGTCCTCCCAAACTCTTAAAAGGGCTTTTCTGGCCCTTTGCTCTCAGGCAACGCCTTGCAAATGACACTGTTTGTGTTTTTGCACCTGCACCCGGGCCGGCTCACGCGGTCGTAGCATCTCTGGGACAGCTTGACGCAGCCGGTGGCCGGCAGGTAGCAGAGCAGGCAGGGCAGCACCAGGGACAGGGCGCTCATGAAGGACCAGCGGGCGCAGCAGTTGGAGTGCGAGCAGGAGCAGGGGTGGTCGGCGCACGTGCCCTCGTCGTCCTCGTTGGTGCAGTGGTAGAAGACGCCCTTGACCAGGCACATGCAGGTGGAGTAGTTGACCAGGTTCTGCGCCGAGCACAGGCACTCTTGGTTGCACACCCAGCACGATGGCAGAGTCCGGGGCAGGGCGCACTCCTTGCACTTGCATTTCCCGCAGGCCTCGCACAGCAGGAAGTGCTTGTCCAGCTCCTGGGACACGGCGCCCTTCAGGTCCAGGGGTTTGCAGTTGATCACCTTGGGCTGGATGCGCACGGCGCGGGGCGAGGATTGCTCTGCCATGGGCACCGGCGCCATGTGGTCCAGGAGCCTTTGGTCTGAGGAGGTGCTGCTGCTGCTGCTGATGGAGCTGGGGCGGCCGCTGAAGGAGATCCAGGGGTGGGTGACATCCTGCTCACAGCGCTGCGGCTGCTGGCTGCTCAAGCCCAGTTCGTGGGGGGCTCGGGGACGCTTCTGGGCTGGCGGCTGGGAGGCGCCGGGGTTGTCAGTGTAGTCGTTCTCGATGTGGGTGGTCTTCATCTGGTCGATGGGCAGGATGGTGAGCGGGTGCTGCAGCCGCCCGTAGGGGATGCGGCTGTCCAGCAAGGGCTGCACCATCACAGAGTTGGGGACGACGGTGATGTTGTGAGGAATCCGGGGCTCCATTGAGAAAGCAGTCTGACTACCGGGGAAAAATCTGTGCTTAGGTGTCCTGGGGGAAGGGAAGGAGAAAGATAAGGTGGTGGGGAAGAGAGAGAGTGCATCGTTATTGAGGTATCCTGCAAGCCCAACAGGGCTCTTTACTGAGGCTGGTTATTATTATGCTGAAGGTGTTATAAGGTAAACGTGTCCAAGGGAGGCAGAGCACTCAGGTATGAAGTGCCTCACTCCTCCTTGGCTACCATGCTCCTCTCCCTGACCGTGGCCATTACAGCTCCTCCAGCCCCGGGAGGGCTGCGGTCACTGGAGGCTCCTGAAGACCCCACTCATGGCTTTTACTGAGAGAAAGCACATCTCGGGGCTAGTGGTGCATAGTCGCATGTGGTTTTGTCAGTGAACTGCCTGAAATGACCTCTCTAAACTTTAGAGGTTTCCCCCAATTCACCCTGATTCCTAAAAAACCTGATGCAGGATGGTGGCTTGAGGAAGCGTTGGTGTGGTGCAGAGGTGCTTCTGAGCTGGGGCTGAGCACCTGTCCTTGCTAACCAAGGATCTGCCTGCGGAAGGATGGTTTGATTTTGGTCAGGAAGTGTCCCCTCTCCATTGGGAGCCACTGGTTCCTTTATCCCTGCCGGGGGAGGTGGAAGTGCTGGCTCAGCGCCTTGTCTGGTGGCAAAGCAGGGTGGGAGCCACGGGTGCAGCTCCAGGAGAGCACCCACACGGCCCAGGCTGCATCCATCACCCCACACAGGTAATGAGACACTCGTGCAGCTCGCTAAGTGCACTAATATTTAGCTGAAGTGCTGTTTACCAGCCGCTCTGGCTGAGCCGTCATTGCCGCAGTTTCTAATTTCATTGAAAGAGTGCAATTTATCCTGGAGTCAATCCAAAGATTCAGCAGTGGCGTAGGACAAGAAACCACAGGAAGTAACTAAACTTAAATCAAAGAACGGAAACGACTCGGTTCAAATTTAGAAAGTGCACATTGTTTTCTAGTAGATGTGCCATTTCCTCACGGGGTGACCTTTATTCATAAATAATATAATGCTGGAGATCAGTTGAAAGAAGGGGTAAGTAAAGCTTCAGTCGCAGGAGGGGAAAAGCTGCTGGTATCAAGAAAAAGGAAGTAGTGAACAGCTTAAGGCACTGCCAGTTGTTTGTATTCAACAAACAAATTAACCTTCTCCAACAGCGTGAAAGATTTGGACTTGGCAGTGCTGGTTTAACAGCTGGACTCGATGATCCTAAAGGTCTTTCCCAACCTAAATGATTCTGTGATTCTATGATTTTAGTACCGTAGCAGTGGGAAAAAGTCAGGAAAAAAATGCATCCAACTACAACCAAGTAATGCATGAGAAGCGTGTGTGTGTGTAAATGTGCGCTCACTTCCACAAGAGCGCATCTCCCTAAAATTAACACAACACCTCAAAAATGGGAGCAGGAGCTAATTCCACTTTTTTGGAAGGAGAAAGGGAAGCCCATTTTTACCCCCTGAAAAATGCCACCCGAGTCCACTGTTACATTGGTAAATCGTTGCTTTGATGGATCACTTGGCATTTGGGGCTGGAGACGTGCCAGTTCTGCCGCGATCAGTGGGAGGGAGGGCGGGCTGAGGCCGCAGCGGCAGTGCGTGGGCAGGGCGGCACATGCCGGGTCCGGCACCGCGTCCGGCCTGCTGGGCTGCCTTTGTCCCCTGCACCACACCAGCAGGAAGAAATGCTTCATTAGCAGGAACGATGATTATTGTCATGCAGCCCTTATGCTGCTTCTCTCCCCCAGTTAAAATTCTCTGCTGGGTTTTAGCCATTCATTTGGAATTTTTTTTATTTCATTATTCATAGTTCGTTGACATCCTGACTGGAGGAACAAGAGAGTTTATAAAGCATCTATTCCTAGTTACTGTATGTAAAAAACAAAGAGAAGCAGCAATTCTGACAACTATGGGGCGTGCAGAGGGAAAAGAACTTGATTTTCTTTTGTGCATCAGCATCCAGTGTCATGATATAAAAAGTATTTGCTGCAAGTCAGAGTTTAGCAAAATCATCAGTTCTGTATCGGCTATGTGTTACATTTGCAGGGAGACTTTGATTCCACTGGGTTTTTTTGGGTTTGTTTTTTTTTTAAGGAGAGAGATGCAGCTGTTTTGGTTGCCAAGAGTAAGTGCAGCAGAGCTGATCTCAGATGGAAGGTGGCTGGAGGAAATGGTGGCAGCGCTGCAGGGTGTCACAGCTCGGCTGCTCCTCCCTCGCCCTGCCAGCCCTGCCCTCGTCACCTCTCCAGGGCTCTGCTCACTGCCACGTTAGCGTCAGCAGCTCTCGGGAATCCGCTCCATTCACCAGATTCCCGCTGGATCCACGAAGCACTGTCTGTTTTAAGGTGCCCCACGTGCCAGCACTGTGGAGTGAGCTGCTGCTGCTGTCCCCAGCATGGCACATCGAGGCTGTTCTGCAGCACTGGTGGCACCCCAGGGGAGCCCCTGGAGGTGGCACTCAGGCATCACATGAACTCTGTAGTGGCCCAGTGTGCCATGGTCCCAGGCCAGTGGTGCCATCGCACGGAAGTGGTGTCACCCGATTAGTTTGGGGAAGGATTAGAGCCAGGCCCCTCCTAAAGCCCCCAACCCCTGTGCACAGACAGATGTTAAAGATGGCTTATCTGAGATAATGCTAATCAAGATTTTAGAGTTAATTACCACAGAAAGGAGATGGTCCCTGGACTAAACACCGCACTTCACGAGAGTGAATGGTAGAAGCTTTTCTTTCTCTTTTTTTGCTGTAATAGTGTTTCTAATTGTCTTTTTAATAGACAAACTGTTTCTGAGGAAGAGGGGAAGGGGAAGCCTGACATGGTGAACTCAAAGCCCCTGCAGCTATCTGGGCACAGGATCTATTTGGGTAAAACCTCTGGACGGAAAACAGCCAAAAATGACCCAGCTCTCCCAGTTCCTGGAGCCCTGCTCCAGACACAATGTCTCTGTGGCTCAAGATGATCTTTAAACCACCACAGATGTGCACCCTGACAGGTTTTGGTGCTTGGACACGTGGTCCTTCACCTTCCGCCCTGCCCTCTCTCTCCTGAGCAGAGGGTTTCCACAGTTAACTGCTCTCTCCTTTCAAGCTACTCTTAATAGACAAATATTGCTGATATTGATGGAATTTTCCAAGGACCATGACTACATTGCTGCTGCTGGCCTTGTCTCACCAGGAGTTCCAGCAGTGCAGCGAGATCGCTGGTGACAGATCCAGGTCAAACACCTCGAGTGCTGAACTCGGAGTGAGCTGGGTGCTGTTCCTCCTGCCAGGAGGCTCTTCTCCCCTGGGATCTGCCCAAATGATGGCAATGGCAGTCTTTTATGGTGTAGTAGTGCAGTTTTTGTCTGTGTGCTGTGAGCACCTTTCCCTCAGCTGTCTGTGCTCTGTGTCCCATGCCAGGGGAGGTTTCAGGGAAGGGCCCTGGGCAGCTGTGGAGGCTCCACCTGTCCTGGCAAAGAGGAATGCAGTCATATTCTGTGAGTGGTTTTGTGCTGGAGCAGAAGGAAATCAAGAAGTGAGTGTCACAGGCTGAGATGTGCCTGCCTTGACACCTGATGGGTCCTTGTGATGTCCCTGGGTGATCCTCCAGGACATCATAACTTGACCTTTTGTGGCTGATGTGTCCCCAGAAGCAGGACAGCATTTCCATCACCTCCCTGCCGGGAGCCACCACACACATGGGGGGTTTGCTGGCAAGGAGAACATTGTCTTGAGCAGCAACACTGGTGTCTTATAAACTGAATTTAGAAAGCTTATCCCAGCCAGATCCCAAATCAAAATGAATGTTTTGGGTGACCTGGCAGAACTTTAGACCTTGAAAGAGGCCAAGGGCTGAGGGGTGTAGCCTTGGGGCTCTCCCAGTGGTTCTGAAGGCCTGTGCAGGGGAGCAAGGAGGGGTTCAGGGTGCTCAGTTGGGGTTGCTGGTGTTGGTTTGGATGCTGAGTGCCCGAATCCAGCACAGGGCACTGGAACTGCTCACCTTGGGTACGTGCAGCAGCCTGGCAGAAACAGTGGCAAACATGAGCCACTTGGCTTGGAAGGGAAGGCAAGGCAGAGCAGGCTGGGCTGTCCCTGTCCCCTGCCTTCGGTCACAGTGGCTGGGGCTGCCCCTGGAGCCACCCTGATCACCCAGACCGGGACAGGGACCGGAGATGAGCTGCCAATGTCACCCCTCCAAGGAGGGACATTTCTGCTCGTGGGGCTCATCAGCTGCTCTGAGGAAGGGCTGAAGCTCAGGATGGCAAAGGCAGTTGGGTATTGCTTGTAGATATTGAATTAATCTCTCAAATGGAACAGACTGAACGTAACAAGATGTGTCATCTAAAGTAAATTGTAGATAAAGAAATAGAAGGGATAATGAAGTAGAATAGGAAATTTAACCTACTCAAGCACCATAACTTTGCAAAAGTTACTAAACTTGAGACAGTGCCTTTGTTGTCCAGTGCACTAATCCTGACTTTAAATAGCATTTCAATTGAGGAAAAAAAGCCATACGGCCCACAAAATTAATTAATTTTTTATCACTGGTAATTGCAGATATATTATAGCATTAACATAGGCACAAATTCACCGGTTGCAACCTCACAGATAATTTTCTTGAAGTAGACAACAGGAAGAAAAATTCACTATGTTCTTACATTGGGAATTTTTCATTCTTTAGAGGCAAACAATGAAGCTCTTTTCAAGGCAGACATGTCAACAAACTCCCATGTAGAGAAAAATTTCTCTTCCCCCATGACTGTACAGTCACTCACCACATACAATTTTCAAGTCAAAATATACTTCCTTCCAAGGGACTAAAATTGGACTCAAAAGTCAAGTTCGTACACGTGTAGCAGTGTTTGTTCCGTCCCTTCATCAAGATATGGCCAATTTAAAATTACTGTTGCACTGGGTAATTACAAGTCCTAAAGTTGTAGGAAACCAGCTGTTATTGTAAGTGTTTTGGTATTATTTCAGACTCAAAAGTTTTGTAGGATTTTGAAATTAGATGAAATTAAAACAAAAGGCAATTTATATTTTAATAGGATTTTGGATTTGCCTATATCATTTTAGAGAAAGCTACATCTTTGTAGGCAATTCCATGAGAAATTCATATAAAGCCCCAGGAAAGCTCATTCTCATTAATGCCTTCAGAACAATTTTTGAAATAATATGGTACTAATATCTTTATTTTCAAAGTGGAGTTGGACAACAAATCTTCCAGTTACTGAAAAACAAAATGGATCTTGACTTAAAAATCCAATGAGCGCAGAAATAGATAATGTTCGTAACTGTCTCAATTACCCATTGGTTAATAATTTTAATAAGTCCTTTCTCACATGTTTGACAACATTCTAGATATTTGTGGTAATGAAAGAATAAGGAGAATAAGGGACTGAAGTCCAGAGGTGGGCCCCAGATGGGAGCAATCCTGGACAGCCTGGGACTGACACACCCTCAGCGCAGTCAGCCGGAAAATGGGAAAAGCTTCCATAGGCACGTCCTGTGCAGCCAGCAGCAGGTACAGCCAGCAGCAGGTACGAGGTACCACAGTTTCGCTCTTTTTTGGCATGATGTACTGCCATGCAAATGTCTAAAGTGAACCTCAATTGTCACAGAAAACCAAAAAGCCCCAAATGTGCTGCCTGGGCTGTGTTTGCTGAGAGAGACACCCTGGGATGGGCAGGGCAGAGATGCAGCCACCACAGCCCTTCTGTCCTTTGTCAGCTGCGTGCACCAGATCAGGGGCCACTTGATCTCTTTCTAATTAATTACACCTTAATTACACCTCATGAGCAGCCTGTCCTTCTGTTGTGTCTGACAGTACCAGTGGCAGGAGGAGCCGTTTGCCTCAGCAAACCAAGACTTCTCCTGGAGTTGGTGGCACTGCATTGTCCTCTCCATGTCCTGTGACATTCCTGGTGGCTCCATTCTGGAGCCTGGACTGTGCCCTGTGACATCAGGAGCTGCTGGACCTGCCAGGGGAGCTGTGCTGCCCTTTGCTGGGGTGGGTGGCTACCTCTAGGACCATGATAGATCTATATCTATATCTATATCCATATCTATATCTAATCTATATCTATCTATCTATCAATCAAATTAAAATGGGTGCAGTGGTCCTGGGGCCATGGAGAGCACTGGTGTGCAACGAGCCACCTTCTTATGGAATTGTTAAGGTTGGAAAAGACCTCTAGGATCATGAAGTCCAACACACCATAAACAGAATAAAGCCTTCTATGAATCCATTATCAATGCAAAAGCTGAGTTAGTGTCTGGAAGAGTTGTGACAGTCACTCATTAGCACTGACAGAGAGGCAGTGATAATTGCAGTAAATGCACTGCAGAAATTGGTTTATTTTCTTTGCTGTATGGGACACATGAATTTCTGAAAATACAGTGCAAGAGGAAGAAAACAAGAAAAGCAATAGAATATTTAGTCATAATACAAGAAATGATCATAATTGAAAGCAATACACTCTGAAGCAGTATCAAGCCAGGGGTGGGCAGATACATTTCAGGACCTGTGCAAGTCACCACAGCTCAGAATGGATGGTAACCAGTGCAAGATCAGATCTGTCACGTGCAGTCTGTCTGCTCTGGTGGTTTGGTTAAAAAGCTCCTCTGAAAGCGCTGGGCAGAGCTGCACCTGAGCCTTGGGCAGGGCAGGATGCTGAGGGACGGGACAGGGACACTGAGGGACAGGACAGGGGTGCTGGCAGGACAGGGGCGCTGAGGGGACAGGACAGGGGCGCTGGCAGGGCAGGATGCTGAGGGACGGGACAGGGACACTGAGGGACAGGACAGGGGTGCTGGCAGGACAGGGGCGCTGAGGGGACAGGGCAGGGACGCTGAGGGGACAGGACAGTGGCACTGAGGGTACAGGGCTCGCTCCCACCCAAGAGATCAATAAGGATTTGCTCCCGAGGCTCAGCAGAGGAGGAGCTGGAGATAAGGGAACAAATTCTGCCACCGCCTTTGTTTGGGATTAAGGACATCCTCTTGTCCAGGCCTGCCAGCAGTGACAAGGGACATGCTGCTCCTGGTGCAAGCCAAAGGGTTCAATTAAAGCTTTCAATGAGGAAGACTACACTCGGAGGTAGTTAAAGCAGACCTCGCAGCAAGCACATGTTTTTAATGTGGGATTAAGAATAATTCATAAGGTTGGAGTTCATTAAGACTGAGTTAGGCTGTCTGGATTTTGAGTCGAGCTGTAAATACTTCAAAAAAAGGCAAAAAAATGCTCTTTTTTCCTGAAGTGTGTATTAATATTAACAAAATATTGACTTCTTTTTGTTCCCTTTCTTAGCAGCCTTTTCTAGCTAAGGCCAGCTAGAATCTTCTCTACAAGTAATAAGGGAGGAAAAAAATTAGAAAGCTTATTAGGGAAACCTGCCATTTTTAAAACGAGACACTAAATTCTTGCCAGAGCGTGGAAATTCAGGAGCTGGGAAATGAGACCTGTAGACTTCCAAGAAGCTGTCTCTGTCCAGCTAAAGTCTGTTCCTATGGTGCGAGTGAATAAAGCACATTTTGGCCCACTAACATTCAGATCTCTGGGGACTCGAATTTCTCGGTCAAAGCCTTTTACTGGGCAAAAACATTTATTTTAAGGTCAGAAAACTAAGCTCAGATATATGATCTATTAAGCTAATGGTACTAAGTGATAACCATATTAGAAGGACTTTAGATTTTCTTGAGGAAATATATTGTTTTGCATTAAAAAAGGATAAAAAGCAACACTCGTGCCACTGTTTGCCTATAAAAGCAGTTTTTACTACTGGGCTGAATCTGGAAAGTTTTATAGCAATATGATGAATGAATTTTTTTCTTTCCTGGTTAATTTTTTGAAAACTGTCAGAACTGGTTATTAATTATTGATGTTGTGTTGTAAGGGATGTGAGTTTTATTTCACCAAAGTCTGATAGGAGATTTTTTTTTTGGGGGGGTAGGAATTGCTTTTTGAGATGTTGCATTTCCCAGTATGATTTGGGAATTAGTCATGATTCCAGGAAAACAGCTTTTGTTTTGCTGTTTCAGGAGGAGAACAAATAATTTCTCCCCAGCACATACCTCATGGAGAATTTCAAAAGGACTGCAGTATTCAGAAATGGTCCTTTTAATTTTATAATCCCAATATAGAGTTCCTTCCAGCGAGGGAAAACACAGTAGCCTATGGAAAAGGGCACATTTATCAACGAGACATCCCCAGTGGGGTTCCAATAACTGAGAACAACCCCTCCTCCTGCTATCATTCATTTTTATATGGAGAAGGGGGAAGCCAGTCATCAGGATCATTGTGATTCCGTGCACAAATTGGAGCTTTATTCTTTAACCCAAAATCAAGGCTGAGAGGGGAAACTTTAATATTGGGAAAGCTGCATTTCTCTTTACCGAATTAAACAGCAATTTCTTGCCATACTGTCCCCTTGGCATGGTATGGAGGAAAGGCTGCAGCTGGAGAAGTTTTAAAGAATCTAGAACGTGCCTTTTCCACTCTGGATAAGGCAGGGATGCTTTTCCTTTTCTCTTTCATTCTCTCCTTCACCCTTTAAAGAAAAACTTGGGGCCATAAAAGATTTAAATGAAGAAATCAGACCCTCGGTAACTGGAGGTAAAAGAGGGAAGCCTTCCCCCCCGTGATATTCCTTTGCACTGCCATTTCCAAGGTCTGCATTGCCAGTCCTGCTTTCCTCTAAAACCTCTGTGCCTTTTATATGCCCCTTTCTGCTTTTTCCATTCCCCTCCTGATAATGAATTTTCAGAACATGTCGTCTCCAGGCTTGTCTTTCTCCTGTGACGCCAGGACTGGTACCAGAAAATAAAATCCTGGCTTATCTTTGCTACGCAGTTGGTAGAAAGGAGCAGCCAGCACAGGTTTCCCTCTCATATATAAAATATTTCGTATATTAGATTAAGTTATTCCAGGTACACATTTTTATTACTCATCTAGCCTTTAAAATACAGCATCCATCCAGATTTAAAACAAGTGTACAGCAAGACAGGGAAGAGAACAGTGATGAATAAGGCATTGAGGCCAAAAAAATGAAAAAAGACTTGTATGAAATAAAATGTTGAAGAGCAAAGGTCATGCAGGAAAGGTCTGACACACAAGTGGCTGATTTCTGAGGTGTCCTATTATGGAGACAGCTAAAAACTACTTGACACTCACAAGACAGGGCTTTGGAAAAGAGAGGAAATGCGGATAATCCATTCCCATATTCCAAAGCAAGAAATATCCAATTCTGTCTTGTCAGCCCAGGTGACCATGTATTTATGCTCCTTTTTGGAGAAGGAAGAAGGGATGAAGGAGAAGACATCCCATCAGCAGAAAAAAAGCCCTTGTTCTGCTGTAAAAGCCTGCAAACAAACGCGACCCAAGTGTGCTGAAACCTGCCTGCCATATATGTACAGCAAATGCAGATGTTGATGGGAGAACGCAGAAAAGAGGTATAAATCAGAGACGCAGGGACACAAATGGAAATTTTGCAAGAAACAGGATATTTCTCCAGAACGCCAAGTCTCCTTTAGGCTGGGAAGCACCAGGCAGCTCTCCACTGTATATAATTATAGCTAATCACTGTTAGGAAAGTCATAGCCAGAAATATGCTCATGATCAGTGATCTGTAAGGAGCAGCCGAACACATCTAGAACGAGCGCAGGATTTTCCCTCGGGGAGCAGGCTTGGCTTTTTCTACTTAAAACATTTAACAATTGCTCGCAAGCACCGATCTCGTACTTACTTTAAATAATTCAGCTAAGACCATCTCTCCATAGGCGAGTTAATCCCAAATGCGAGGCGGACGAGGGGGCCGGACCTGGGAGAATCCTGGCAGGAGCGGCTGGAGCTGCGGGCAGGGACCTGCGAGCGCGGCGCTGTCAGCGGCGGCCGCGGCGCTGCACCCGCCTGCCTGGGAAAATGGCTATTTTATGAATGGGAGGGCAGCGGCCGCTCCTGCGCATGCGCGGCCGCCCGACTCTATGAATGGGTGGGCACCGCGGCGGCACCGCGCATGCTCCGCTGCCTTTTATGAATGGGGGCTGGAGGGGAGCGCGGATGCGGCTCCCGGGGTTTTTTTTTCCCCCTTTTTTTTATGAATGAAGGGCAGCGGCAGCTGCGCATGCACCGCGCCCCCCACCCGGGGCTGGAGGTAACGGCGGGGGTGGGGGGCACCGCGCTCCCGACCGCCGGGGGGGCACCGCCGAGCCCCCTCCCCTGCGGGCCCGATCCCGGGGAGCAGCGGGAGGACCCCCCGGCCCCTCGGGCATCCCCAGCCTCCCCCCCGGCGGCCACATCCCGCCGGGAGCGGGGCGAGGGGCGGCAGCGCTTCTCGCCGGGAGCAGGGGGGAGACAGGGGCACGCTCGGCTGGAGGATCTGGCGATCTCCGGTTTTGGGGTGTGTGACCGTGAATGAAAGGATGGGAATGGTTCTCCTTTAGCGCTCGGCTTCGTTTCCCGGTGCTGACAACTGCGGCTCGTTCCTTTCACTGCAGCATCGTCGCACACCCGCGTTTGTCCCCTGTGCCTGGCACCTTGTGGCAGTATGTAGGTGAAAATGCGAGCACAAACCCCACCGCGTGTTGTACATGCAACCTGTGGGTTTATTTTATGTTTCTTATCTCCTGAGAAGGAGAGGAGGCGGGATAGAGCTGCGCAGGTTGCACAAACCCATCAGGTGCCAGCAGCTGCTGCCGCTCCATGGACGTGAGGCATGGATGTGCTGCTCGCAGCTCTGCAGCTCTGCCGCGTTCAGCTCTCCGGGAGTCCTGGGGAACCTCTCCCAGCGCTCCGCGGGCAGCGGCAGCGGCTCCTCGGGGCCGGACTTTCCACCCACCCTTAGCAAAGCCCTGCTGTTCTGCTCCATGTTGGGCTTCCCTGCAAGCCCTGCCCGAAGCGTGTGCAGAGAGAACTCTGCAATGCCCTTCCGTGCCTCAGTTCCGCTCGCAAAGGCAGGACCGCCGCTCCCAGCTGGCGCGGAAGCGGCTGCAGGTGGGGCCTCGGGCCGTGCGGTCCCCCGGGAGCTTCCCAGACAGGTTGCTTTCCTGAAAACGCATTAATGATGTATTTTTAATATCTGTGAAGAGTCATCTTCAGAGTACAAACCAAGGCCCTGCTCATTTCCTGCCGTATTTATGGCATGTGTATTTAAGAGCTTTCACAGCACTGAAAAAACCCTCCGTTATTTATTTATTTAGTGCTAATATGAACAATGTATGTTACTGCAGATACACAACAAGGGAGATTCCTTTCTCCAGGAAAGATTTCTCCCTCCAAGAGCTGTGCTCTGAGGCTGATCATTTACTTACATGTGTTTGTCTCTGAGGGCAGAGACGTTTCTGAGTGGGAGCCGTGTTCTGGGTCGTGGGCAAATGCAATTTAACAAGGAAAGGACAGAAGATGGAGACTTCCTAAAGAACAGCTTTTCCAGAGGGTTGCATAAAATATTACTGGCCTTAAAATCTATCAGATGGGTGCTTTTGAAAAAAAATAGAAGGTGGTTGGTAAAAGTGTTGCTTTGTTACTGGTTATGTTCTTTGCAGTGAAATACTGCTGGAAGGACAGGCAGGCAAAGAAATTTGATGGTCTACGGTTTTGGAAATTGGCAGATAAAGAGATAATGGAAGAAAATGTGATTTTAAAAAAGCTTGTAGAGAAGAAAAAATGAAAAAAACTACCATTGTGCTGTATTTAGTGCTAGAAACCAGCCCAAAGCTGAGAGACTCAAATTCCTGAGCATAAAAAAATCTCTGATCCCATCATTTTAAAACACTGGCACAGTATAAATTCTGCACCTTGATTTGAGTGCTGCCAGGGTTCTGTAACGCTGCAGCAGTGGGACAGTCAAGTGCCTCTGGATTCAAGGCTTTTATCTCTGAATGTTGAGTTCTGTGTTCCAGGGCCACGGGCACAATACCCGGGGGAAGTCCTTTGTTGCAGTGCACTGAGCATCGCCCCACGAGCCCCAGGCCGCCTGCTCTGTGCTGCCTGAGGCTGTCACTCCACACCAGCCCCAGGCACAGCCCTGCCAGTCCCCTCCTCCTGAACCCCCCAGCAATAAAATTGAAAGGAGGAAACAAAAATTATTATCCATGTGTGAAGGGGGTGAGGAGGAAATGGGGTCTGGCTGTGTGGTTCTAGGGAGAGAAAACTGGGAATATTGCTGGTATGGCTGTGGATTGATGAAACCTTTTCAAGCAGAGAATTATGAGACTGTAAATCTTGGAGCTAATTCACCTCTTCCTCCTCCCGCTATCCTTAAGATGTATTGAAAACATCATTTGACTAATTCTCCTCTACAGACAAAGGTGTTTCTTGCTAGATCTTGGCTTGGTTGCTATGCTCAGGCATGTAAGGTTGCTTTGGATTTGGAATCGTGTGTGGATCTGGAATTGTGTGTGGACTCCTCCAAGCTGCCGTTCCCATTCGTACCTGCGAGCTCTGCCCTGGCTCTGGGTCAGGATCTCCGAAGCTGAGCTGGGGGTCACTGCAGCAAAAGCCCAGTGTGAGGTGGTGGGCGCTCTGCACTCTGGAGCTTCCCAGCTCCTCTGGGTTCCCTCTGCAAACAGGAGGAGCTGGCGGTGCCTGCACGGCTGGGCTGGGATGAGCAGGGGAGGGACGGTGTCTCCCCATCGCTGCTGCTGCTCTGGCTGCTTCCCAAATCTCCCCACGCTACTGTAAACAGCAGGTTGTGCCTGTGGGGAGGAGATTGTCCTTGTCGGGAGGGCTCTGGGGTGCAGCAGTGCCACGGAGGAGCATTGTGCTGTCACCGTGGGGTTCTGGGGGCTGAGGCTTTAAGGGAAATACCACTTATCCCAGGACATGTAATACATTTATGCATGTTGGCAGTGCTGCTGATGCTGAACTCTGCACTCCTTCCTCGTGCAGGAAATTAATTGCTCACTCATTTCATGCCTGTTTAAACCCTGAAATGGCTGCAGATTTTTGGTCATGATTTCTTCAGTGGGATGAATTGTGGCACTGCCGCACTTGCATTGCCTCTAAAGTTCTTTAATTTAGCTCTTGTGCATCCTTGGAGCAGCCTGCCTGGCCTGGGAGAGCTGGGTCTGTGTGAGTGCCTGGCAGGCACTGGCTCCTGGGCTCCCCTCAGAGCAGCTCACCCTGGAACGTGGTTCTCCAGCTCTGCCTCTGCGAGTGTGGGCTGGCAGAGCTCCAGGCAGGGCGTGTGTGTCTTGGCCCAAAGCTGGCGGTTTAAGGAAATGCATGGTTCCTAATCTGCCATCAGAAAAAAGCAAATATGCAGGCAATTTAGGAAAGTGAAAGTGCAACCCCCTGGGGAACACGTAACTCAGGCTTCAGAGGCGTTCTGGATGTGTAGCCATGTTCTGTCTTAAATCTTGGGCGACTTAGCATTTTGCTATCTTTAAGCTGGATCAAGAGCAGATGTGTAGACTTTATCTGCTGAGGTTTTCGTGTTCCTCCAAATCCTTTCTGGCTGGCGTGGGAGCCTTACGGTAACTCGGGGTGGAAGCAGCGCTCTGTGTGAGGAAGGAGCTAATTCCCTGTCTCAGCTGATCCTGCCCATGGAATTCTCTAATTTGCTGGCAGTGGGTGCAGGTCGTTACAGAGGACGTGGTTTGCAACCTTGGCCTGGCCTTTCAGAACCAAAGGATGCCCACATGGGTGGTTTTGCCATCTTTTGGTGATAGAAGCAGAACTATTTCCTTCTCATTATTTACTTAACCATTCCCATGTAGGCTTTAAAGATGGAAACTGTAGATTAGGATTTCCTATTAAGAATGAAATATGAGAATTACAGTTTTTATCACCTCTTAGAAATAATTGATAAAGCCTGGAAAACTCAATGTTTCTCTTTTATCCGCTGACACAATCCCCTTGCATGGAAATGCATTCCAAAATCTATCTGGGGCAGCATCCCATATTCCTGATGTGTTCGAGGCTTGTGATGCCTCCAACCATAGGCAGAGTAGGAAGGATCAGTCCTACTGACAAGTACTGATGGATCGTGCCAAATATTTGTCATACGTAAGTCAGAGAAATTGTTTGGATGTTGCTATAGGAATTCTCCTCCCCTTGTGCATTGCGAGCAGCAGTTCCTGAGCTGGTCTGTCATGGAGATGAGGGAGAGGGGGTTGGTGTGCGATGACAAAAGCGTTGGGAAAGCGGTGGCATCGTGGGCTCTCGTGCACAGCCAGAACCGGGAACGTGCCAGGATGCCAAACAGAAATCAGGTGCCACAAAAGAGGTGCCAGACAGAAACCAGCAGTGCCTGCTAAGCTGTGGAGGTAAAGGGCGCTGCTCTCAGGGCTGAGCTTGCAGAATTGGCAGAATCTGGGAGGATGGGAGCTGATGGAGCCTATGGCTCCCCGGGAAATACCAGGTCTCAGGATCTTCCTTCTGGATTTCAGCCTCTGAAGTGAGAGAATCACAGTGCTGTAACCCACGAAGGGGTGGCTGATGGATGGATTCACATCACTGTTTGTGTGGGTGGAGGGCAGTGCTGGCTCATCCACGCAGGGATACTCCATGGAAGTGTTCCCGAGCTTTATCTCGCTGCCTTGAAGTGCCCTGGCACGCAGCAGGGGCCTCTCCCTGGCAGCCAGGCCCTGACACGGGCAGCACATCCCCTCCTGTTATGAAATCACCTCATAAACTCTGCAAACTGTTCTGGGGGCGACCCAGAGTCGTTATCTCTGTTCCCGAGGAAGCTCTCGCACAGATGAAAGGTCTGGGCTTCCTCCTCTCTTATCAGGCACCTGTTGTTGTATCCAGACATTACTCACATCCTTGGAGTCACATCTTGTTTTGCATAATTAACACCAACTGCTCTGTTTCCTTCCTTCCCTCGCCGTTCTGCTCTGTGGTCTTACCTGGCTGCAGAGCCTTCAGGGTTATTTTGGGTTCTAACACAAGCAATGGAAATTGGCTTCAGCTTTGGGAGCCTCAGCTGGGGGAAGATGAGAGGATTTTAGTCAGATAGAAGGGATGCTCTTTAGTCCTGAGCTGGTGCTGCAGTCACGGTCTGTGGTGGGGCATTCTGCACCAATTCCTTATGAAATATATAAGGTATAAAAGGAATAAGGTATAAAAAAACCTGAAGCAAACCTAAACAAAACTCTGTGAGGAAATATGGACTCAGAAAACAGCAAAACATAGAATCCTGGAATGGGTTGGGTTGGGAGGGACCTTGAAGGCAATTTGTTCCACCCCTGCCATGGGCAGGACACCTTCCACTGCCCCAGGCTGCTCCAAGTCCTGTCCAGCCTGGCCTTGGGCATATAAAGTATATAAGGGTTTTTCTGATGGTTTGGGTGTAACACTTGTTTGTTTTTTGCAATTATATCTGACTTGTCTGGCAACTTTAATTCCACCTGAATGTGCCATCTTTTGCTCTTGCTTTTTGGAGCTTTGCTGCTTTGAAGATGTTTCGTGATTAATGTTTGCTGTGTGTTGGCTCTGTCTCCATATCAAAATCTGAACTCTGTTTATCAGAGCAGTTTGCCGTTCACTGGGATAAAACATTCCATTGAGAGAAATGCAGATTCTAAAGCTGCACCTGAGCAGAGCTGGGGTTCTGGACCGGCTGCTCTGCAGAGCTGTGGTTTGCCCAGGTGGAAATCCTCAGGCAGAGAGCAGGTCCAGCCTGGTTGGGTGAGCAGAATTCTGAGGCTGCTGGGATCCTTCCTGCTGAGCAGCAGGGCTTGTTATCAGGCAGAGACTCTAAATCTGAGATATGGATTTTCCCATCATGGGCTCCAGGTCTGAAACTGGACCTGCTGCTCAATCTTCTTGGAAGGGCTGTGGGTGATCTTCCAACCTGCAGGACTCAGACACTTGATAGTAAATCAGGGAGGGAAATATTTCCACTGTTTCTGATTGACTCGATCATCTCAAGGACCATAAATTGTGAAGATGTCCATTTTTTCCCCCCGAATATTTATTTACAGTTCAGGTCAATAGTCTCCAGAAACACAATTCTGCTTACAAATGAAATTCCTGGGCTGCATTCCCAGGCGTTCCCATGTGACTCGAGCATTTTTAGCAACTAAGTGAACAAATGCAAACATATTTTCAGGGCAGGGGAAGCGTTGCTCTCCACATTCTCTCTGAGAGCCTGGGAGCCCTGGCCCCAGGTCCCCTGGCTGGACAAGGCAGAGGTTCCCTCTGTGTGTGGGGACCCTGCAGAGGCACTGGGGCCATCCTGCAGCTTCATCGTGCACATGGAACGGTGCCTCTGTCCCATGTCCCCAGGGATGGCCACCCTGGGTGGAGGCAGGTGGGCTCCCCTGGCAGGGCACAGCCTCTCTCTGCCGGTCTGGAACAGCTGGGAATTGTCCTCCCTGTGGATTCCTGGGCTCAGGATCGGTGGATATCTGTGTTTTAAACGCCAGGGAAGAACTGCTGCCCCCAGGCAGTACGTGCTGGCTCAGGGCTCCTCACACCTGTCACTCCACCTGTGACTAAGAAATGAATTTCCACGGGGAGGAAATGGTGTTCCCTGGCAAACAAAGCAACATTGTGGAACAGTCCTGACCTTAAAAGTCATGGTGGCCACGCAGCAGTGCTTTACAGGTCTTTGGGTGTCTGTATTGCTGTAGCAGGTCAGTCTGAGCCTGAAAAATCCCAGGGCTGGGAGTGTTCTCACTTCTCCAGTGCATGGACAGAGCTACACATTACTGACAGCAGCCTGAAGAGATGCTGCATCCAATGGAAAAGGCTGAAATGTAACATTTCATTCATGATTTATAACTGCTAAAATAAATTGCAAGGGAAAATATTCCTGCAAGTTGAAGTTCCTTCAGGAAAGTGCCATTCCTTGAGGAATTGGTGCGAGTTTGTCCCGGATTGAGGTTTGGTGGGAATGTTCCAGGGGGATGACGGTGGTTGTGGGGTATTGCACGCCACCCCAGCCCCGTGTGCTGAGGGGGATCTGTCTGTCCCTGCGAGATCAGCTCTGAGTGCCCTGGTTTTCCATCCCTCATGTGTTTACTCCTCCACAGGGTAAGGCAGTAGAGCAAAATCAACCCGACCCTTCCTTCTTTGAAGTATCGCTGGGTATTACAGAGTCACATAATTTTATATAATTACCATATTCTAACACTTAAATATTTTCCTGACTAATTTCCTCCTGTCTCTGCTTTGAAAATACCCAGATTATATCCATTAAAAAGTTACAGACTGGAAAACACGCGATTTCAAAGGAAATTTTTTTTTGCACTTAAACCCCACTTTTCTTTGTGGCCTTAACCTGTTGCCTTTGACAGAATTACTGGGGTTTAGTGTTCTGTTGTGGTTTAGTTTTTTCTTTAAAAGCCCCACCAGCCCACAGCCCCCTCATGCTGTATATCAGGATGTTATGACAGCTCTGCTGGGCCGAGTCCAGCAGTCGATGCTCTGTCAAAATACCCATCATTTCCTGTAGTTTTGCCTAATTAATGGTGCAGTAATGTGGAAACTTAGAACAGCACCAGAAGGAAAAGTAAATGTTAAATGATTTGCCTTTAATGGATCTCAAAAGCTTTTCTTCTTCACTTATTTTTTTTTTCCTTTGTTCCTCATGAGCTCCTTTTTGGGCACCTCCTTCCTCTCTGCTGTTCCTGGTTCCCCTCAGAGTTTTCTTCCTTCCTACAAGTGGGGGACTTTTCAGTGTCAGGGACTTGCAGCACAAAGGACACCAGCTCAACACCTCTGGGGGGACGCATTTCCTGAGCACAGTAATTAGCCCAGGCTGCTGATGAACAAAAGCAGATAGTATTTGAAATTAATGTGACTAATTCAGGTTCAGTTGAGAGCATCTTTTTGATTGTGTCTCTCCTTAGCTTCCTACTCTTTGAATAGGATCCAGTTTGGGTAAAGCATCTCCAGAGCCTCCTTTTCCTGGTGGGGTGGGGAGGGGAGTGAGGCTGTGTGGTTGGAACAGGAATTGGGAATGGAGTGACAGGACAAGGGAATGGCTTCCCAGTGCCAGAGGGCAGGGTTAGATGGGATACTGGGGAGAAATCCTTCCCTGGAGGGTGGGCAGGCCCTGGTACTGCTTGCCCAGAGCAGCTGTGGCTGCCCCTGGATCCCTGGCAGTGTCCCAGGCCAGGCTGGACAGGGCTTGGAGCAGCCTGGGACAGTGGGAGGTGTCCCTGCCATGGCAGGGATGGAATCAGATGATCCTTAAGGTCCCTCCCAACCCAAACCAGTCTGGGATTCTCTTTCATTTCTTTTAAAATAGGAAGTAGACAAAACCCTAGACAGTGAATAGGATCTGACTGATGAAGGAGAGGCCGGGGCAGTCCGAGAGGGTTCCTCACCCGCGCACCCTGCAGGGATCTGTGGGACTCTCCCCAGCCAGGGCAAAGGCAGCAGCTCTGCTGGGCTCCAGCAGCCGGGAGGAGGCCGAGCGGGGCCGGCCGAGCCTGTTTTACGGTGTTTTGGTTCACTGAAAAATATTTTGTTGTGAGAAACTCCAGATGGATGTGAATGTTCTCAGGGGTGGAGGGAACAAGTGGAGGGAGAAAGTTAGTCATCGTCCTGGCAGGCGAGAGGCAGCAAGGACAAGCACTGGATGATGCACAGGGCAAAAATAGCCCAAGGTCCAAATGGAATGGGATGTGACGGCCGAGTTCCTCCGCGGGAAAATACTCCCAAGTCCTTGGGCACGTCTGCGCTGGCGTTTTGGTGCAAAGCAGTGCAGGGCCTTTGCTTATCTGTGGGACAAACGGAAAATGCTTGGGAAGTGGAAAACTAGGGAGGAAATACGTATATAATAGAAATATGTAAGGCCTTATTGGTCCAGAGTTTTGGGAATTTTGAGATTGATGCGTAAAGCCCCACTTTTTCAGTTTTATAGCAAAATCCTCTGTCCATGTAACGGGTGGGAACACTTCCCAAGACCATTGAGTTATGTCCAGTATCCTTTGAAAGGGTTAATGTCAGAAGGGAAAAGTTATTTGTACTAATTTTAACTTGTTTATCCCTTTCGATTGTGAACTTTTTTTCATTAAAGCATGTGTTGAAAGAGACTTGAGATTTCACCTCAAAATTGTCTCAGTTATTGAAGTAATTAGAAACAGAGTGGATAATGTTTGGAAATGACCCTGGATTTTCATAATCAAATCAAGTCTTGGCCCCCAGAATTGTCAGGAATGTTAAATTCCGATAGTTGATATGCAGTTGATATCCCTGACAGGCGCTTGGCAGCCAAAGGGGCAGGGAACCCTCATTTTTTTTTGTCCTATCTCGACAAGTTCAGTGATAAGAATAATGAAATTATGTGGATTTGTCCTACTGATCCAGCCCTGGGGGTATTTTAGGGAGGAGGCCCTGGTCCAGCTCTGTGGGCTCTTCTGAAGAGCTCTGAGCTTGGAAGTTCCAAAGGGAAGGGAAAAGTTTTGCTGTCTTTAGGAATTTTAGGGAGATTTGGAGAGCGGTGAAGCCACAGGTTGAATGGAACCCCCCACCTTAGTCCACTTTTCCCATATTCCCCATCCTGGGCACTTTACCACTACAACCACATTTTTTTTTTCTTAAAAATATTCTTTAGGGGGTGTGATGTGTCCCTTTTCTGTCCTGGGCTCTCTTACTAAGCCTGAAGTAACTTAGTACCTTTGACAGGTCAGTTTTGCTTTGTCCAGCAGGAAAGCCATGAGATTATTTAAGGACAACCTTAATGAGGAACTGCACCCTCTGCCCACCCTGTGGTGTCTGTGGTAGTGATGGGGTCTCTTTCCTTGCTCATATTTCATTATCTTGGTGCTTTCCAGCAGAAACAGTTTGATGTCAGTGCCACAGGATCCCCGAGGTTCCCATGTTTTGTTGGATATTTGGGATCGGCGTGTTCCGGACGTGGCTTCTCCCTGGTTAAGGTTTTGGTGCCTCAGGGGTTGGATCGACTGCTCTAATGGAACAGTGTGTATCTGCAGTGAAGTGTTTTTGTTTACAGAGGCAAGCAGCACATTGTGGACACATGGAAGTGTGTGGCTTTCAAAAACCAGCCACTATTTCTGGATGCTTGAAGAGCCGGCGTCGGCTGGTTTGGGGTATTTTTAGCAGCAGAGAGTTGACCATTTGATATGGAAGGATTAAAGTTTGATGATCTGGAGGCTGGAGATTTCAGTTTCAGGTGTTGTCATTGGTTCCTTGGAGATGGAAAAACCCATGGCTATTAGAATTCTGTCTCTCAAGCCCTGGAATAGCAAGTTAAAGTGTCCCAGGAGAAATTAGGATCTGATGCCACTCAGACAGGCTCAAGCTGCTGCATGGCAAGCTGAGCCTAAGCTTGATCTTAGCCCTAACCAAAGTCCAGTCCCAGTCTTTGGCCCTGTCAGTCACGTGTGAGCTATGAAAGGGGCAGTTGATGCTGAAAATCTGTCTAATAAAATGTACTTTCATTGGAATACAGCAACATTATTAAGATAAGTAATGCTATTACTACTTAAAAGAGAATGTGTGCCAGCAGTTTCTTCATCTGCTTCTCTTTGGAGGACAAGCTCACACTCCTAATTATTGTGTTCCTGTTCTTAGGCATATGAGTAGTCAGAGCATGACAATAGCCTGGGATTTAATGTATGCACAGGTTAAACGAATCTGTAATTTTTGGGAGAGCAGCGAATGAGTATCAGAAGCCGAGGAGACAATTTCCTACGTGCTGCCTGCTCTGGGTGCAGGAGGACGTGTTGGTCCTGGCTGAGCTGCAGTGAGCACAACGCCGTGTGTGACAATGGGATCCCTGTACAAACCGTGCTGGCTTCTCCACACAAAAAAAATGCAGCAAGGAATTTTTAGCACGTTGTCATGCAGCACTCTCTGTTTCCTGGCTTCTACATTCAAGCTGTGTAATAATATTTATATACAAATGCTGACTGTGATTTTCCACCCCGGAAAAAGGAGATGTCATTTAAAAGTGCCGTGTGTGATGTAAAGCAGAGATTTGACTCGCGGCCTTGCATATGGTGTGGGCGTGGATTTTAATTGTTTGAAAAGAGATCATTTCAAGAAATGTAACAGTCTTGCTACATAAGCACATTCTCCTGAAGTAAAGGTCATTTTGCTTTTCAGAAGTTGCTTTTAGAAGGGAGGGGAGGCTCCTGCTCTTGCCTTTCCTTGTTCCTACCTTTTGATATCGTGGAGAATATGAAGTCTTTCATGCTGGGCTGAAGCAGCTCTCAGGCTGTGTTCAGGCTGGGCTCCAGCTCCAGGAGAGCTGCAGTCATTTCGGAGTGTGCACCGGCACAGGTTTCGTGTTTCCCCCAAAGATCCATTCTATTCCATCTCCCCAGAACCAACACCCCTGTCCTGCTTTTACTGTGGCAGTGATCACACTCAGTCTCTTAAGCTTTTCTGGAGCTGGGATTTATAAACAGTTCCAAGGCAAAATTGCTGCTTTTTGGCTCCAGCCAAGGAAACTGTTCTGATATCTTGCCAGTTGCCAGCACATTTCTAATCCTGGTGTCCTGGGGCCTTGGTTTTCACGTCGAAATCTCTGTTCCTACTGGGCTCTTGGTGAGCTGAACACACAGAAAATAACGACTTGCTGAGCTGGGATGTGTTTGCTCATCTTCTGATCCTCACTTGACCAAAGAAGGTTGGATCATGGCTTTGTTTTATCCTGCTACAGTGACAGAACCCAGATGTGAGGATCCTAAATCTTCAGTGTTCGTGGTTTTCTCCTTCATAAACCCTTTGAAACCAGAGTTGTCACTCTGGCTGTGTAGCTCGTGGTCTGGCAGGGTCCTACACCTCTCTGACTCTTTAATGATGGGCTCACTGGGCTCCAGGTGCATTTCCAGATAATCTCCTTGTTGACAACAAACTAGAGGGGTCCAGACAATAATAAGGTAGTGGAATAAACAATAGGTGGCATAAAACTCACCTACCAACACGTCATGAGAGACTCTGACAGGAAAGATGCTGCAGCTGAAGTTTGGTTGGCAATTGTATTGGATTTTTCTAGGTTGCTCAATACTGATTCCTTTTGAATGGTGTTTCTGAAAGAAAAAAAAATAGTTTTAGATGCTAAGTTCAACAGACATTAAGAAAAATAATCCTCTGGATCCACATCCCAGAAATGCTCCTCAGGAGAGCCATTGCAGTTTGTTGGTGTCGGGTTGGGTTGTGCTGTCAGCAGCAAAGCCCGACCTGCCCAGGTGAGGTCCAGGGCTTTGCCCAGGATGAGAACTCCTCGGTGGCTCTGTTCCATGGCCCTTGTTCCTGTGGGGATCCCTGTGGGGATAACCTCGTGTTGTTTGATGGAGAGTTTATGTGCTCAGTGCCAGCCCTGGTGTGTGGCTCTTGTTGAGCTGTGTCCCTGTTTAACACAGCCGAGAGCTGAGTCCTGGGGGCTGCACGGAGCTTCCTCCAGGTGCCCACAGAGATTTATTCACTGCCAGCTGCACTGAGCTTTATCTCGAGGTGGGTGTTTCTGGCTGAAGCAGCACTGCCCAGGAGGGGATCCTGGCTGTGCACAGGCACAGTGACAGCTTTAAACCCCTGGGCTGGACAGGACAGGATGGGGAGAGCCAGCACTTCCTCCCCTAAAGCATTCAAAAGCAGTTTTAAATCGGATTAGGATTTAACAATCACTTCACGGTTTACTCACTGCAGGGAGGATCAAAGCCCAGGGCGGACTCTTCAGCTGTTTGCTTTTCCTTTATGTAGAAACTTCACCATGGCTGCCCTAAAACCCTCACTAAATACAACAAGGAAAAAAAAATCCCTTCTCAGAAAGAGCAAATTACTTAACCACAGTCTAAAATAAGGTGTTCATTATCTGGTGACACTTTTTTCCCCTATTTGCTATTCATTAAGCTCCCATTCTGAGGCAGTGCAGGGAGCAGATCTTCATTCCCAGCTCCAGCTGGACTGATCCTGGGAGATCCCAAAACTGGAATATGGATTTGCTTTGATGTACTGTATCATCACAGTGCCTGGGCAAAAAAAGCTTCAGCTCTGCTCAATAATGGTGTGGTGTCTCAGGAGAGCAGGCACTGCTGCAGTGCTGCACAGTTGCTGGAGGGACTCTTCCTTGCTGTTTGGTGGAAAATTTTTTAAAATCCTAGAGGTTTGTGTGCATTTTCCTGCTCAAGATGACCAGGGGTTTATCCTGCTGGGAGAGGCTGAGTGGCAAGCTTTGAAAAAATAGTGATAATGGGAGAGGGAAAAGAGTTTTGTGGCTAAAATAGAGCACATGCCTGTCCCTCTAGCTTCTTTCTACTGTTATAATGCAGATTCGTCTGAACGAAATCACCTCGGCACTTTGAATATGTACGTGTGGCACTTGGGCACTTCATTTAGTGATGGCTTGATGGTGGGACTCAATCTTGGAGGCCTTTTCCGACCTAAATGATTCCATGATTCTGTGGTGTCTCGGAGAGCTGCACCCCGGGGTGCTGAGCCAGAGATGCCCATGGTTTATCTGGAGGCTAATGCCTGTTTTCTCCTCCCCACGTAATGTGGTTTAGCGCAGAAAGGGAACTAAATGCAGAATGAGGATTAAACTGTGTAAGCCTGATGGATGTTTTGTAGGTGATGCTTTGCAGAAAATCATTACTTTGAAATGTTGGAATAGAAAAGAACATTTTTCAGGCTTTTCAGACATAACATGTTGTGGAAAAGAAGCTTGGAACAGATGTACTCATAGTTTATTCCATTTATCATATTAAAAATAAAGAAAAGGCAATTTCATCTCATTTACTGCTTTATTAGTTCAAATAAACAGCTTTTCTAATCAACGTGTATGGCAAACACAATGCTTTCATAATTGGCAGTGGTGGTTCCAAAATGAATGCGACTGTCCTTGTTTATTGTCTGTAACAAGTCAGACAGTCGATACGTTGGTCTGATCCAGCCGTTATCTCATGTTCACTTTAGCACAGGAAAAATGATAATCTTATTTTTAAATTTGAAAGCATTTGAGGGTTGTTTTTTCCCCCTATCCTTTTGAGAAAGTGCAGTTGGAAATGAGGAGAGCCGCACAGGAAACGGTCCCAAGGAGAATGGCTCAGCTACATCCAGGCGAGTCTTTTGCTCTTATTTATCTAGAGGTATTTATTGATTTTACCTTCCTTTGCAAAAATACTGATTTAATTTATGAAGTGATAGAAGAGGCTGGGAGAATAATTTTACCTCTAAGAGAGCAGAATTGTCCAACTAATTGCCCAGGAAAAAGAGAAAAGATCTGCTGATCTGCCCCTGCAGATGTTTCTCATCTGGAATACAGACCAATTCCAGACATTTCTTTTTTTGATTACTGTTTATTTTGATGCTTTATTACACGGCCATTGCCAGGAAGGAAATGGTGCTCAGAAATCCAGCAAGATGTTTTTTCTACTTTGGTACTATTTATTCAGTAACAATTTGGGGTTTAACCCCTTTCTCCCCCTTTTTTTTTGTCTAATTGTGAGCCCTCACTTCATCCTTCCCTGGACAACAAAACACACTGGTTCTGGGCTGAGAGCCGTCGTGGTTGTTATTAAACTCCCTGAAATTTTATAGAGGCATTAATGCTCATTTCCACATTGTAACTAATAAGGACCTGTTGGCTTTTTTTGCCACCTAGTGCTTCTGTCCCTGCATTACTGTGGAGGGCTGTGTGTGTGAGGAGTGAGGAACCATATGGAGGTGCAGCTCTTCGGCCAAACCCCTGCTTGGTTTGTCAGAGGAGTTTCCTTGCACGAGTGGAATGAACTGAAACCTTCCCTGCTCTGCTCAAGAACGGCCAAAGGCTGTGGAAAACCCTCTGTGTGCCGAGCGGGAGAAAACAGGGAGCACCTCTTGCTTCTGGAGTCATTGTGATCCGAATTTTCAGCCTGGTGATTCTTCCTCCGGGAAGGTGCTGAGCTCGCTGATGTTTTGTGAGTTTGATAGGATGTGCCTGTTCCCACTGCGGACAGGGCTTCAAACCCTACGGCTGGGCACACAGAGCACCTCTGTCCTCTGGGCTGGCAGCAGGGATGCTCCAACGCCCCTAAGCTGTGCTTCCATACGATTAAAAATGGCTGGAAAATTAAATATAGGCAAAGCCAACAGTGCCATGACACTTTATTTCTGCAGATTTCTCCTGTAGCTGTTGT
The DNA here is from genome assembly GCA_013397895.1 of Origma solitaria. NCBI lineage: Eukaryota > Metazoa > Chordata > Aves > Passeriformes > Acanthizidae > Origma > Origma solitaria. The sequence continues at coordinate 857,659 of VZRL01005946.1, forward strand.
TGTGCCAAATCTGCCTCAGGCACTTGCACTGACACACACAGGCACGTGTGATTGGTAGTTTAAGGTGATGCTGTGCGTTATGGCTGGAAATGGGCAGAATCCCACCTGGATCCAAGCTGGGTGTGCGCAGGAGCCCCGGTTGGGTTTGGGGGTGTGTTCCTGGTGAGGGATGTGCAGCCCCTCCTTTCCCTGAGCAAACCCCCCAGCACAATGGAGCCGTTCTGCTCCAAACGGGAGCAGGAAGGTGCGTGGATTAGGAAATATTTTGTATTAGGGATTTTTTTTCCCTCACTGAGCCATGTCACATTCAAATGCCACCATTGCTCTATGGCCACGTGCCTGTCCTCCCCTGTGAGCAGCAGCCCTGCTGCTGTCCGTGTGTCCGTCCGTGTGTCCATCCATGTATCCATCCATGTGTTTGTCCATGTGTCCGTCCGTGTGTCCGTTCACGTGTCCGTCCGTGTGTCCGTTCACGTGTCCCTCCCTGTGTCTGTCCATGTGTCTCTCCGTGTGTCCATCCGCGTGTCTGTCGCGTGTCTGTCCGTGTGTCCGTCCGCATGTCCATCTGTGTGTCCGTTCGCGTGTCCGTCTGTGTGTCCGTCCGTGTGTCCGTCCGTGTGTCCGTCCGTGTGTCCGTCCGTGTGTCCGTCCGTGTGTCCGTCCGTGTGAGTGTCCGTGTGTGCAGTGGCAAGGGGCAGTGCCTGGCAGGGCTCTGCGGTGCCCGTGGCTGTGGCACACAGCAGCACTGACAGGCTCCTGCCATGGGTAATGGATTGTGTTTTGGGCCCTGGTGATGGCATCCAGACCTCCCAACCTTCCATAACCCACAGATGGAAAAGTGGCACTTAAAATGAATTTATTCAGGTGGGCACGCTGTAAAACATGAAAATAAGGCTTTTGACTTGCTGCACCTACACTTGAGTGTCAATGAAAAGCTTTTTATTTGGTTTTAGAGCCAGGCTTGCAGAGGTCAGTGTGCCTTGTGGTCTGGAGCTGTGTTTTACGGGAGGCAGATTGGAGCAGAGCACAGACAGTGAGGAAGGGACTGGGGGCAAAGCTGCCCAGTGAAAGACCAGCAAACCCTTGGGCATTTCAGAGGGCGTGGTTTGCCTGGGGAAGGCTGGAAGTGGGAGGGGAGAGATGAGAGAGACAAAACCCCAAGTGAAATTCCTTTGGGATTAATAAGAAAATCTTTGTTTGCGTGCCATGATGTTTTGTCCCTGCTTTCTGCAGTGGAATTGCCCCATCCTCCCTGGCCACTGCCTCCCTGCTGGGCAGCACAGGAGCATCTCCTGCAGAGCTTCCAGCTCCGTTCAGCCCGAGCAGCTGCGGGTGGAGAGAAGGGAGCAGGGAACAGTGGCAGAGCAGCAGCAGCGAGCAGGCACCGCTTGCCTTTGACCACTTATTTGATTTGACACTGTCCTCAAACACAAGGTCATTTACAGCCTGCCCGGGGCTGCCAGACGAGGAAGTTACCTTGCGAAGGAAGGAACCAGCCCAGGCTGTCTAAATATTGTCAATTGTGTGCTGAATGGAGGCCACAGCCTGAGGAACCTCAATAGTAGCTCTTTGTGTCCCTGGCCACCTCCTGCCAAAGTACTTTCCATAATTAGGAGTAAAACATATTTACATTCCTGCCGTTCTTGGTGCCGGCACACACCTGTACGTGTGTGTGTGCTCATGTATGAGGTGCAAGCATTTATATTCCTGGGCTTTCAGAGTGAGCGTTCCTGCCCGGAGCCATGAGAATGGTGCAGCAACCAATGGAGGTAATGGGGATGTGTGGGACAGCCAGGGTTGGAATGGTGAGAGGAGAAGAAATCCAATGGATTCCCCCTCTGCCAAGCTGGAGTATAATCCCCAGATAGAGAGATACTGTATTCTGTCTGAATCGGAACGTCCGGGCTGAATGCTCCCTTTTAAAATTCATTGACGTTTGCATGGAAACCAGAAAAATGGGCTTAAGTCAAGAATGCAATAACCTCACTCAAAACTGCTCTCCATGGCAGGCACTCATCCGCTTCCAGCCGTTCTGCTCGCGGGAAGATAAATGGAGGAGTGGAATCCTGTGTATGGCTGCATGGGAGCGGGGCTGGAATACAGTGGGTGATGCACAACAGCTTTTCCAGGCACGTTTCTCCCCCTCCCTCCATGATAACTCACAGCCAGACATTGATTAGTTCAGTTTGGGGGAAAAAGAGTCGTGCAGGACAACTGGATACTTCAGCAGAGAGATTCCTGAACCTAGGCCAAGGGAGAGCGGAGCAGTCACGTGGCGCTGGCACCGTGCCTGCTTCCAGCTGCCGAGTTTCATTAGGAGACAGCCAAAATACATTAATTAGTCTTCTAACATAACTTCCCTGTGCAGGCAGTGCTGTGGCTTTCACGGGGGCAGAGGAGATGGTCTGTACAAAGTGTGAATGATGGCAGTGATGCAACCTCCCTGTCAGGATGTGTCCCCTGCCTGAGGCTTCCAGGAGACCCCTGGCTGGTGGGATCATGCTGGGGAGAGCAGGGCAGAGGAGGCAGCCTGCTTTAGGTTTGGGCTTTCCCAAAGTTCGGTGTGGCTTCAGATCCAGGGCTGTTTCCAACCTGTTTTTGTAGGAGGTTGTCACCAGGTGGGGGTCGGTCTCTCCTGCTGAGAACAGGTGACAGGACATAAGGAAGTGCCTCAATTTACACTGGGGTGGGGTTAGGTTGGATATTGGGGAACACTTCTTCCCTGAAAGAAGAGTTACATCCCTGGATGGCTGTACAGCTGTGTGGATGTGGCCCTTGGGGACATGGGTCAGTGGTGGCCTTGGCGGCGCTGGGGAATGGTTGGACTCGATGAGCTTAGAGGGCTTTTCCAACCTAAGTAATTCTGTGATTTCCTCTATGATTCTATCTCTGCGTGAAGTCTCATCTGACAGATTTCCCCAACAGTGATTTCAGACAAATGCCCTAAAATGACTGCGTTTGTGTTCCTCTTGCAGGGCAGTCAGAAAAGACACCCACAAATATACCTGGGTAATCCCTGCTCCTGTTGCAAAACTGCTTGCAAGAATTCTGCAGAAATTCAAGGAAAAAGTCGCGCTCAGTCTAATCATGAGTTTACTTTTTCTCCGGAAGCTTTCTGAGCTTTCAGGCACTTAATGGAAACACCAGTGCTCACACTTGGAGGGCAGGCTGGAAAGTTTGTGTGGGCTTGTGTGTGTGCCAGGGAGTCAATTTTTGTCCGTCAGAAGCCTCTTTCCATTATGCTTTTGTCAGACTTTGCCTCCGTAAAGGGGAATTTGGACTTTCCATGTCAAAGCCCTCTGCAAATGTTACCCAAGACCTCTCGTCAGTGCTGTAGTTTGTACAGGAACACCTCCCAGTGCTTGCCCAGGAGTGGGAAGGCAGTTCGAACACTCCTGCCCTTTGAGGGAAATGTCTGTTATTTGGGATTTTTCATTCTTTCCTCCCTTGGTGTTCACCGTTTCAGATGCAGGCTCATGCTCCTGCTCTCTTTAACAGCCTGTTTTTCCTCTAACCACTTCCAGCTCAAAAACCTCTCCACATCTTCTCAATGTAAATACACTTTAGCTTGCCCAGAGCCAGCTGGGGAGACAGTGGTGACCTTCAGCTGAGAGCAGAGCATTTCAGTTTGACCTACTTTGCTGCAGAGTGGGTTTGGCAGTGGCAGGGCAGCTCTCTCCTCGCTGCCCTCCTCTTGGGGAGATGCCCCACGTGAGTGGGAGAGCAGGGCTTAAGGAGGATGGAAACCTCAGCCCTGAGTTTTGGGTGCTGGGTATTTCCATAGTGCCAGCTTTTTTATTTGCAGCTTTAGATGTTTGGATGCGCCTTTAAAAAATCTGTCACAGGTCAGTAACACAAAATGCCTGTCACAAATACTCATTTTTCATTCACTGTCTCGTTTTTTTCTCTTTGTTTGCGTTCCTCAGAGCTGGTCGTGTGAAGGGAGCAGCGGCAGGAGGAGCCAGGCTGCCGTGGTCCTTCCCAAGGCTCTTTGGCTGCCTCAAGAGGAGCCGTGGTTGCTTTGCCAGGTCTCCCTTACCTCTGTTAGAACTTCTGGGCAGTGCCAGCGCCGTTGTGGCTTTGCCTGGGTGTTGATAGCACATGGCACCACAGAGGGGCTGCTCCTCCTTCTGAGCATTCAGCAGAACAATTCTGTGTGTAGAGGGACTGTCCCTGCCCAGATCTTCTCCTTTGAGTGTGTGGATGTGTATGGATATAGAATAGAGCAGCCTCCGGTGCCTAAAGGGGCTCCAGGAGGCCTGGAGAAGGACTGGGGACAAGGGATGGCGGGACAGGACACAGGGAATGGCTTCCCACGGCAGAGGGCAGGGATGGATGGGATATCGGGAAGGAATTGCTCCCTGGGAGGGTGGGCAGGCCCTGGCACAGGTGCCCAGAGCAGCTGTGGCTGCCCCTGGATCCCTGGCAGTGTCCCAGGCCAGGCTGGACAGGGCTTGGAGCAGCCTGGGACAGTGGGAGGTGTCCCTGCCATGGCAGGGGGCAGAATAGAGGATCCTTAAGGTCCCTCCCAACCCAAACCAGTCTGTGTTTCTATGATTCTAGGAGTGTATTAAGTGGAGATAATTTAATAACTGCACACTAGAATTGCTTAGCTCTTTAGATTTGGCCATTTTCTGCAGCACTGGCTTCTCAGGAGGGCTGCGGGGTGGCCCCTCTGGAAGTACAATTGTCTTTTGTTAGGGGACATGTGTCTTTAAAATTAAGTTCTCTCCTTATCTCAAGTTTAAAGTGCAAAATTCCCAGGTTGGAAGCAAGTTAAAATTTCCTGTTCCAGCTGCATCTGCATTCAGTCTTGGGAGCAGATACTTGGCTGTAATTTTAAAAAAAAAAAAAAAA
>VZRL01005946.1:862538-907156 GCA_013397895.1 Origma solitaria
AAAAGAAATTGATATTGCAGGTAAGAAGAAGAAACTGAGAAAAAAACCCTTTCAAAAGCCCCTCAAGCAGTTTTCAGGATAATTTTCACTTATTTCTGAATAGTTCCTACCACTGGTCACCCATTAAAATAAAAAACCCAAACTCAACCCTACGTCCCTGCTGATAAACACCGTGGACTTGCTTGTAGCTTATCTAATGCCTGAACATCTGTTTCTCCCTTGCTGAGAGGTTCCCTTGGATGAGTTAATGCAATTCCCTATGCAAAGGTTAAACAAAGTTGAGAGGCTCCGACCGGTGGCCTCATGCCACGGGGGCCTGCGCTGCACAAACAGCTTCCCTGTGGAAATGCCCCACTGGAATTCAGAAAGAAGCTCAGCAGGGGAAGAAATCACCCAGCCTAAGCCTGGGCTGCAGAGAGGTTGGACTCGATAATCTTAGAGAGCTTTTTCAGCTTTAACGATCCTTTAGTCTTGGTTTTCCTAGATATTGCAATATGGAAAGGGTGTGTGGAGCAGGCAGTTTCCCTGGGGCTGAAGAGCTGGTGCTGGAGCTGAGCTCTGCATCCTCTTCCTCCTGCCTGGGCAGTGCCGTGCGCTTCCCGCGGGATGGCTCGGGAGCTGAATGCCTGTTCTCGCTGAGCAGGTGGTTTGTGTGCACAGGACTATTTACAGTTTTGATTATTTTATACTGGTTTTGGGTTTGACAGCAGGACCTTTCCGGGCTGGAGCAGGGGAGGTGGGAAGCGCTGCAGGGTGACCCCAGCAGCGACTCCTTGAGCTGCTGGGCTGAGCCCTGGGGGTTGGTGGCAGAGATGCTCCAAGTGACACAGCGCTGCTCCCATGGGAATGTCGCACATGCATGGGGGACTGTCACACACTGACCCCGTGGTGGCATCGGGATGGCCTTTGGATTCCCAGGCTGCTGCCTCTCTCCACCCCATCACTTCCCCCTCGGAGGAGCAGGTTGTGTGTAGCCGCAGGTCCCTGCAGCCCAGAATCCCCCGTGGGGCTGTGCCTGTGTCCGTGAGCTGTTCCCAAACACCACAGCCACACTTTTACTTTTGTGTCCTTTCCTTTCTGTCTCGGCTTTCGGCTCCTCCGGCTCCACATCCTGCGGGGCCGCACTTCACACGCGGAGCAGGAGCATCAAAGAGGAGATCCTGAATAAACCCCCACTTTATGACATCTCTTCAAAGTGCCTTTTTAAGAGTTCAAAGGACACGAGGAAAGGAGGGGATCAAAATCAAAGGAAGATTGGGGGGAGGGAAATTAAAGCCTCAGAGGAACTTTATGGCAAGTTTTCTGTAACACTTTCAATGCCAAAATCACAAGTGCTCCCAGCACTGACTCTTCCCTGGCCAGCAGATTCCCTGGTTACCTGCACTGGTTTCAGGGCAGCTCAGCAGCTCCCGGGAGCTCCAGCCCCACACACGGATATGGAGCAACCACAATTTCACTTTTTCATTAATTTTTTTGTAAGACTAAACCTTCCCATTCTGCTCCTCCAGGCTAGGGGGAAGATGTTTGTTCTGAGCTGGTTGGAAGTCCTGGAACTGACAGCAGAGCTCACCTTTAATGAAAAGCTTTTTTCCCCCCAGAAAATGCACCTCGCTCTTCTCTCTTACTGTCTTCTACTGCAGGACTGTGATTTTGTCAATGTTTGGGAAATTTCCATTCCTGCTGGGGGAAAGGGACTTCTCCTTCCGAATGGAGACTGTGGGATCTAACTCGAAGCAAGACAAGAGAAACAAAGCCTCTGTGAGAACGTCCCAGGTAACATCTAGAGACTCTGCTTTACAGGGAAGAAATGCAAATCAGAGAGGTATAAACTACTTCATATTCAGTTAGCTCTCATAATTTTATCATTTTTCTCCTTCTCTGTCTTTTTTTAAACAGAATAGAAAAAAAAGTGATGTGCAAAGCAAGGGAAAGAAATCAGGCTAGTTTCAACTCAGGATCAAACCCTTTATGATGTTGGACTGAGCTGGAACCACATCCCTGCTCTGGGGAGCAGAATGGGGCAGGGTGAGGCTGGAGAGGATTGGGATGTGCGTTATGGATTTCCCAGGCTGTGTTGCAATTTGGGGAGCTTTCAGACTTGCGTCTTTAAATGGAAAGACTGAGAAGACAAATTAATTATCTGAGACAAGAAAGTGGGTGTTGGTGGAGGGAGGGAAGGCTCAGGCTCAAAAGACCTGTGGGGTTTCCTTGGGGTACCTTGAGCCTTGCAGGAGCAGCCTGTGGCTCCAGTTTGGCGCTCCCATGTTTAAACCATCAATTAAAAAAGGCATTTCCTCCATAGGGGGCCTGTTTCCTCATCCCGCTGCTTTTCCAGAGTCCACAGAGCCAACACGTGTGTGTTCCTACAGGAACTCAGTCCTGTCCTGCCCAGGTGAGCTCACCTTTGTGCTGTACTTTTCCCACAAGTGCTTTGCAGGGCTGCTGCTCAGAGAATGGCACAGAACTCTTGCTGAACTCCCTTCTCATTAATTCATTCTCCTGTTTTTAATATACTGAACTACACACCTTGCACTGTGTGCTCTGCTTTAGGCAGGCATCCAAAAATAGTCCAGAGTGGTGCAAATATGGGAGATAAAACTCGTTGTGTGCTGGGCTGTGGTGGAGGTCTGGTGCTGAGCTGTGTGGGTGGTGGTCTGGAGGACAACTGCTGCCAAGAAACAAATTAAATTGCTTGTTTTTCACCCAGAGAGGTCCCAGTTTCACTAATTATCACTGCAAAGGACACCTCAAGGTGAAATTCAGTACGTGCTTAATCTATCTAAGCAAAAAGATAGTTTTATTCACTGGTAACTGTAAGGGGGAATTTAAGGCATGTGGAGTAACTAATCAGATTGGAACTTGCCTTCGAGACTGGGACTGGGACGTGCAAGGTTTGTTTACAAGAGGGGATTTGCATCGAGGAGAGACCCTTTAATACCAGCTCTTTCCATTAATTGGTTTGGAGCTGGCCTGTCTCAATGAACAGATGGCTTTATTCCCTCGCGGTGCTCCAGGCCACGTGGGGGATTTCCTCTCCAAACCCGCCGTGGGCAGTGGGGACAGGCACACAAAGTCCCATCCTGTGCTGTGCCAGGGCTGGGGCGCGGTGGGACCGCGCTGGCAGTGCCTGGGGGGGAGGGAGCACCAGGGGCTCCCCAGCCCCACGCTGCTGGCTCAGCATCCCATAATAGCACGATTGTTAAAGGATGGGGCAGCGTTCAGGAGGTTATTAATGTCTTCCCATGGGAACTGGGAGCCTGGTGACTTGCATCCACCTCACCCAGGGCCCAGAAATAGCAAAGGGTTTCTTGAGCTCTCCCGTGTGCCGCTCAGCCCCGATCCAGCGGTGACACGATCCGGTGGTGGTGACACAATCCAGCGGTGACACGATCCAGCGGTGACACGATCCGGCGGTGACACGATCCGGCGGTGACACGATCCAGCGGTGACACGATCCAGCGGTGACACGATCCAGCGGTGACACGATCCAGCGGTGACACGATCCGGCGGTGACAAAATTCAGCGGTGACACGATCCAGCAGTGACACAATCCAGCGGTGACTCGGCCGCACCAGGAGTGCTCCTGGGGCTCGGATGTTCTTCCTGCTGGGGGGAAGAGCAGTGAGTCAGCAGAGCTAAAGACGTCCATGGGTGATGTCAGTGCTTCCTCCTGGCTCTGGGACACGCAGTTCCTCACTGCTGTCACTGCTGGTGACGCCTGACACGGGGCTCTGGGCTGTGGGACAGAGCTGGTTGCTCTCGGGGCAGTAGCCCTTGGAGCGTGTCCATGGCCTCCTCTGGACTCACTGCAGCAGGTCCAGGTCCCTCCTGTGCTGGGGAGCCCAGAGCAGGACACAGAGCTCAGGTGGGGCCTTGCTAGAGGGGCAGAGAGGGAGGAATCACCTCCCTCAACCTGGGCCCACCCTTCTTTCAGTGCAGCCCAGGACAGGGTTGGCTCTCAAGTAACAAAGGCTTGGTGTTCCATGGCAGCCCAGAGGGGCTTCCACAAAATGGGAAGGTTGAAGAGATGTTAACTGGAGAGACCTGGAGTGCTCCCTGGTGCAGGTGGGCTGCAGCATGGCCTCAGTTCCGTGTCTGTGTCAGCTCCAACTTTATTTTATTTTTGTGAGTGTTGCTAAGAGATGATTCCCCCTGAAAGTTGCAGGACCTACACAGATGCAAACTGGTTGAGAAGGGAGGGAGGTTCCCTGAAACCCAAAGGGCAAACGAAGATCTGTTTGGGAATCCTCAGCCAGCTGCACAGAGGCACTCCCAGAAAAGCAGTGCTGGGCACAGGATATGGCTGTTCCCCAGGAAGATCCCAGAGCGTGGCACCTCCTGGCACTGTTTGCAGTGTCCTTTCCTAATGAAACTGTTTTTCTGTGCTTTTCTTAGGCTGCAAATGGTTATGCAAATTCCTAAATATTTTCCTACTTCCCTTTTCGGATGTCTAACATTATGTATTATTTTCTGATACTTACCTAACCCGGGAAATCTGTTTTCCATCTCACTTCAGCCAAGGTTTTCTTTTTAACCAATCCTTCCCAGTATTTTCCTTTAACACTTCTGGTTTGCTGAGTGAACTTTGCAGTGTGAGGGTAAATGAAAGTGAAAATGTATTGCTTGTCACACACTGGCTGTTTAGAGAGGGTTTGGGGCTTTTTTTCACCCTCTGGATTTGAAGAGGGAGATATAAATCATTGATTTAAAACCAGGGTAATTTAACAAGATTATAGGAGAGGGAAAATCCACTTCCTCCCCAAAGTAACAGTCTCTTAGGTCTCTCCACCTACACAAGCCATATGCATCCTCCGAGCTGCCCGAGATCCTCTTTTGTGTTTTTCTGGCAGGACTGTGGTGCACTAATTACAGTCCATATGCAAAGCTTTCTTGGTGGGTCTTTTAATTAGTTTGTAATTGGTCAGAGTTACCATCCCTCAGCCCCCAGCCTGCTCTCTGTGTTTGGAAAGTCCCAGACCTGCAGGGATATTCAAAGTTCAGAATCCCAGATCGGAGGGATCGGATCAGGGATTGCCTTTCTGTGCCATTTCCCTTTTTAACAAACTTGAGCCAACGGTGCTTTTCCTTGCCGGGAATGGAGCTCTGGGATGGGGAGGGCAGAGGGATTTGTGCTGCAGCAGCGTGGGTGGGATGCTGCAGCCGAAGGGGTGAGGAGAGGGATGGCGCAGGGACCGTGGATCCCCGGCTGGAGTTGTGCTCTCCAGCTCTGGGCAGCCTTTGTGAAGAGCCAAGGAGAGCACAGGGTCACAGAGCTCCTCACTCAGAGCCCTGAACGCCCAAACCTCAGCAGTGATTGGGCTTGGTGGCATCATCCAAGTTCACATGGTCCTTGCCGTGGTGTTCCTCCTTCTCCCGAGGGGTGGTGGCTCCCGGGTTCCCCAGGGCAGGAGGCAGAGGCTGTGTCTGTGTTTCTGAGGCCAAATTATGATTCTAGAAACAGGAACAACCCCAGCCCTCAGGGCACTGCCACACCCGAGCAGGCATTGCATGAAATATCCCCAAAATAACCGATATCCTGCTCTTGTTATTGCCATTCTTGTCGGGATTCAGGACTCTCACCAGGCACGGGGACTGGAGGCAACAGACCTTTTTAATAGATGTAGCAAACCACACAGAACCCTTTGATTCTGGAGCTGGAACTCGAAGCCCAGCTCTTGTAACAAACATGGGCGTCACTTGGCTCGTCAGTTCAGCAGGAACATGTCACCAAAAGAGGTGTCCTGGAGCCTGCCAAGCTTCCACTGGCAGGACAGGCTTCCAGTAATGAATTTCCAATGAAATGTTTTTCTAATTATAGCAAATTATTTTTACAAACATTTTCCTGGGAAGAGAGTCTGAAACTACAGCCAAAAAGGAGAAGAGTGAAATTTAGGCAGCGCCTGAAAAAAACCTAAAGATGGATTGCATGCAAGTTGGCTTTTATTATCAGGCCAACCTGTAGACTTAATGGGCTTTAAGGAACTTCATTCCAATGGGACCAGTTTGTGTTGTTGAAAAATTGGGATGGCTTAGCACGGTGCCATCAAACCCAGCTCTTCTCTCTCCCTACATGGCCCTGGGACACCCCAGTGGCACTGGAGAGGGAGGGTGGCAGAGGTGACAGCCAGCAGCAGGTCACCAGCCATGCTGGTACCACCTGAGCAGAACTTCACACCCAACGGCCCCAATGCAGATTATTTCATATTTATTTTCCTCTCTAAATGTTGCGGTGAATTTCTATTCCTTTTTCAGAGCAGAGCCACCTTCCAGTTGCAAATGCTCTCAGTTTTTGGGGAAAAGAAGGAGTAATTCTCAGTTAGCACTAAGAAGAGTGTGCGCACCCATCCCTGGCTGTCCCACACCCTACAAACACGAAGGCAGCGAGTGTTTGTGCTGATGGGGGCGGCTCAGCTGGGGCAGGCTCAGTGCCCCCTGCTTTCTTTTCTGGGAGAGATTCCCACTGGAGGCACAGGGGCTGGCAGTGCTGTGATGTTTGGGAGCATGCCTATCTTCCCATGGCTCTTGAGCTCAGCTGGGGAATTTAATTTAGAAGTCAACCATGGAAAAATCCATAATGCTTACATAGAGGTGGTGTGGGCTGTGCGAAGCGAGGGATAATCTTAATGCAAACCTGAATGTAGGTTATTGTTCATCAGGAGGGAGTTGGTTGATTATTTCTAATGCCAAAAAAAAAGAGAAAAAGGCCACCCCCAGCCAAAACCCCACCCACAAACCCCACACGGGGCACTAACCCTGGGCAGCGGAAGATGTGGCGCTGCGGATGGTTCTGGTCGAGGGCTGTGCTGGGGTTTGTGGTGTGGGCTCTTGGCACCCCGAGACTAAAGGTGGGCTGAGGGAGCCTCGGAGTACGCAGGTGATGGATATTGGATGGCGTGTGGTCATTTGCTGGGTGAGGAATTGGAGCTCAAACCCTCGCGGGTGGCATTGCTCATCTGGGAGCCTGTGGTGCCCGCGGGCTCTGCTGCGGTGGCTCTCCTTAGAGCACCTAAGGGTTAAAGATGGGCAGTGTCCCTGCCCCCCAGGAAAGGTAATTACCCCCATCCATTTAGCAGGGAAAGAATTTGCCATTGAGCAGATAGGGCCGTTCAGGAGAGCCCTTCAGCCCCCAACAATATCGCATTACCCTGGTGCATAAAGAGCGGGAGCCGTTTCCGCTGGCGGGGCCATAATGGAGGTATCTCTTTACAAAGCCCCCACTTCAGGCCAGCTGAATGCCTCTGCCGAGCCTCCGAAATCCCGCAGCCCTAATCCCTTTAGCAACAAAGATCTGTTTCTTTGCTTAGCATGAAGTAGACCTCAGAGGCCGGTGTGTGCCTTGGCCTGTAGGCCAAAAGCCTCCTGTTTACAATTTCCCTATTCCTGTTTTTAATGTTGTTCTGAGAGCAGCCACAAAGGGCCGGTTTTGTCCAGCAGGAACAAGGGAGCTATTAGAGAGGGACAGAGGAAGGAAGGAAGGGAGATCCAAAAGGAGCAGCCCAGGAGGGATTAGCATACACAGCTGTTCCCTCAGGGACAGGAGCTTTATGCTTTTTATAATTTCCCTCTCATTTACATTTTTTAATATCTGGTTTCCTTGTTTCCAGCCCCCCTTCCCCCCACATCTCCAGGACCATCTGCCCATTTTATTGGATTTTTTTTTTGTTTTTCAGGCAGGCGCATCCAGCCCAGGGTGTTCACTGGATCCAGCTTAAATCCTGCAGTCCCTGTCAACCCTGGGCTTGCTCGCTCTAAGCCCTCTCCCTTGCCTGGCTCATTCTGTACCGTGAGCCTCCATCCAGCTCCATCACCTCTCCCTGGTGCAGTGGGAAGCAACGCTGAGCATCCCTGGATCAGGATGCCCAAGGCGGAGGGTTTTTGTCCCTGAATGCACATTGTTCTTGGCTCTGCCAGGGCCAGAGGGGAGAATAGCTGAGCTGTTTACAATATTGTTTCATAGATTGCTCAAAAGCAGCGCCTGTTTTACAGAAGTGCAATGAAACGTTTATGAGTGCGGGACGTGGTGTGGCTCCGGAGCTCTCAGGGGACGAGGGACAGTGGGGGATTTTTATGTGCACATCCCAGCTCATGTGGGCTGCTGGCAAAGGAATTAGAGGGGTCCGTCTATCTCATTTTCATTCCTCTCTTCCAAGGTGGTGATCCCTCAAGAGCCCTGGTTTGGGGGCGAGCAGAGATGGACCCATCCCAGCTCTGGAGGTGCTGGGCAGGAGTTGGTGAGTGCTGCTCTGCTCTGCTCCCCATCAGCTCTTTGTTTCTGTATGGTACACGAGTCCTGGGACAAAGCTGTGGAGCTACAAAAATCCTGCCATCTGTCCCTCAGGACAAGATGAAATGGCCTCAAGTTGCACCAGGGAAGGTTTAGATTGGATATTAGAGAAAGGTTTTTTGTGCGAAGGTTTGTCAAGGATTGGAACAGGCTGCTCGGGGCAGTGGTGGAGTCGCCACCTTTGGAAGTGTTCCAAAAATATGTGGGTCTGGCACTCAGGGACATAGTTTGGTGGTGATGGACTGATGGTTGGATCTGACCTTAGAGGTCTTTTCCAGCCTTAACAATTCCATGATTCTATGTGACCCTATGATTTATGTCAGTAAAGAAACAGCCAAAGTAAAGCCGAATTCTAGGATTCCACGATTCTAGAGCTTTGCTAATCCATGTTAACCGTCTTCAGTCTGGACATTTATTGGAAAGAAATTAGTAGCATGGCAGGTTTTTCCTTCTTTGCAGAGGAGAGGTCATTTATCTGTCCTCGTACAGCTCCCTTTTGGTTATTTTGCAGCCTGTTTCTCACATGGAAGTTACAGCAGGTCCTTCCAAATAATGATCTGTTCTTTTCCCAACACAGGATCACACCAAAGCTCATTAAGGCTGTTAAATACATATATATATACATACATATATATATATATATATATATATATAAGGCAAATAGACGCTCTAACCAGAATTGTACCCTGGCTGTAACTAAATGTGGGGATAAATCAGAATTTGAGCTTTGCTGTGATGTCTGTGACTATTTCCCTGTATCTCTGGCATAAGGGGTCCCATTGTACTCACCAAGTATATTGTACATCAAGGATGTCTCAGCTTTTACATGGTTTTGTCTACATTTCTCAGGATTTAATATTTAAGGTTCCTTCTAGGGATGTATCAAAGGAAAAGACGGATTTGAACTCCATTCAGAAAGTTTTCACATATTCAGAACTACTTTGTGCTTATAAAAGTAATTTGGTTCTGTGGAAGATGTTTAATGAGTCTCCTGGAAATGGGGATTTTGTCCCATGGAGCAGAGCCTGGGCTGGGAGTGGGACCTGAGCAGGGCTGTGGTTTAACATCCTCCCCACTCACCCGGGGCCATCCAGCCTAAACCCTTCCTTCCTGCCCAAAGTGGAATTATCATTAACTCGTAACTAGTTTTCAAGAAGAACTTTTATTTTTTGGTAGGCTGTGGAGTTCTTCCAAGAATTTTTCAATTTTTACAAATGAAAATATAAGCTCAGCCAGATGCCAGCTAGAATGTAGTTCCTTTACACCAGCCAGCCCAGGCACCACGGGCTCAGCATCACAACCTTTAAAACAGCTTTTCTAGAACAAGCTGGGGGAACACTTTCTAAAAAGCCACAATTGCAGCTGCTCTCATTACTTACAACATCCTTGATGGAGAGGAACTTAAAAATAATTCTTAAGGAACTTAAGCTCCAACAGCCCCCAGTAGACTTAGTTTATGTGCAGTGCAGGCTTCCCTCGTGGAATTACAGGCTCAGGATGGTGATTATAGTGTTGATGATAATGTACATTTTCTAAATCATTACTTGTGTAAGAGTAAAATAAAATAAAAGGAGTGAAGCCTTTGTTTCACATTTTTCATGCAGATGAATGGGTCAGGGATTTAACCACTTGTTTCTAAAATCAGACACACATTTCTTTGTTGTCACCATATATTTATTAAACTAACAAGTTGAATGCATTTGGACGCACTGTATTTCAAATCAATAGAATAATTTGAGTCATCAGCTTTGTAGATGCATAATTACATGTTACTTCCCGGATTTTTATAATATTCCAAGCTAGTATTTAATTAAAACTGGCACTTGGGATCCAATTTCTTTAGGGCTTTGTGTATGGAAACCTGGACCCTAATTTTGATATTTTCCTTAGTATTTTGCAGCCTTTCTAACTCCACACCCATCCTCTGCTCCAAGGCTGGCTTGAGGGTGCAGGGTGAGATTTTGGTCCTGTTGAACTCAAGAGCTCAAATGAACATTAAATCAAATTTATTTTGGTAGAACCAACAAAGATTTTGCAGCAACACTGTCAGGACACTTCAGTCTCGATTGACCGATATTTTTTCTATCTGTGCAATTTCTGCTCTTAAAATAATTCCAGAAAATATGTTGAGCTATGGGTAAGTATTGTCCTGCCTCTTTACCTTCTTTAAGATGGAAACAAGATCTGCTTTCATTAAACCCCTTTATTTTTGCTCATTTCTTTCCGTTTCTCTTGTTACCCAGTACTTTGGTTTTCAAATGTGTCACCTTATAAAGCTGTGACACAGCAGGTCCCCCAAGAGCAGGAGGATATTGAAGGATTTGAGCTGTGATCTCTGAGCAGCCGCAGCCCCTGCTCCAACCCCCTCATTTCCATCGCAGGTACAGCTCCTCAGCCCTACATCTCCTCTGGGCAAGGCTTGAGTTCCAAAGATCTCATTTCTCACCGCTCAGTCTCTCTCTTCACTGTATTTTCTCCCAGCACAGGGTGCAAGGCTGGCTCCTTTCCCATGGGATGGTGGCAGGGGGACCCCCAGCCCTCGGCTCCTGGGGCCACTGGTGTTTAACCCACGGTGGGGACAGGGATGTTCTTCCAGAGGGGAGGATGGGAACTGCAGCTCTGCTCTCCCGGAGGATGGCTGCTGCCTCCTCCAGCACATTGTTCTGCACTGACAGCAGCAAATCAGGGCTTGCTCTTTGCTCCAGGGAGTTCCTTCTTCCTCCGATGGGTACTCAGCTACCCCAAGTGTCTTTCTGATCCACAGCAGAGGATCCTGACACCCACACACGGGACTGGTGCCCCGGGGTGGGTTTTCTGTAGGGCTGACTTGGGAAGTTTGCCCATAGGAAATGAATGAATAATTCAGTAATTTGTAGCTGGTTGGAGAGCTGGAGCACCTCCATGCTCTGGCCAGGGTTTGGAAAGCTGACGAGCAGATGGAATTTTGGACTGTGTCCTCTTTCATCCCTCTTAAAGCTCCCCCCTAGCTTTGGGAAGCTGTGGGCCTTGGGACAAGGTGCTGGGGGTGACTCTGTCCCGGTGTCCTGTTCCCCGAGTGGGATGTCTGTGTGAGCAGCGCCAGGCTCCCCCAGGAAGGATGGGGAGCTGGGTGTGCCATGGCTCTGGGCACCAGAGCCAGAGAGGGGAGGCTTGCTCTGTTTGGTGTGTGTTTGCCAAGACAGCCTGGAGGAGAAAGCAGAGCAGGGAATCAAATAGAAAATCCGGATGTTCGGAGGAGGGAAAGCTGGGGAGTGGAGCGAAGGCAGCCTGGAGAACCGTGGGGTGTTCCACAGCCCGAGAGGGGAGCGGGGGGTGACAAGGTCTGGGACAGTGCCAGGGAACAGGAGGAGGCAGAGGCCGTGCAGAGCAGCTGAGAAGGAGCCTTCCTTGCGGGAGGAAATGTTATTATTAGTGCTCAGTTTCCTGGACAAAAGATTCTTGTGTATTTAAATACTTCAGCTTCACGGAGCTGCAGTTCTCCAGACACAATCAAATCTGCCTTTTCTCACTGTCACTGTCATTTCCCGCTTGCAGCAGGTGGCTCAGTGCTCTGGAGTAGGACATTGCAGGCTGCTGAGGGGCTTGGGCAGGGAGGACAAGCCTTGGGGACAGGGAGTTTGTCCCTTGTGTGCCCTCACATCTGTCCATGGAGATGCTGCTCTTCCATAGCAGTGCAGATGCTCCTGGTAGAGCGATAAGATCGATTAGATTTGAATAAAATTGGCCAAAGCATAAAAATTTATTAAAAAATTAAACATCTTGATATAAATAGAACTTAAGAAACCACCTGGGCCATCCTCGGGCTTCCTCAGCCAACCATGGCAGGTTTTAAGCACCAGCAGCAAAATAAAGTACCTCACTAATGCCAAACAATTACAGCTAATGGATAATTGGAATTATTCTTTCCATCCAGGGGTGCACAAAGAGCACACAGGAGTTGGAGTTGCTGTTGTGAGGGGAAGAGATCGAGGTTCTGTGCAAGGTGATACATCTGGGCCAATTCCAGGTCATTTTATGTGATCGGTGAGAAATATTTTTTTCTATCTGTCTAGAAATGTTATAATCTGACAGCAGTAATCAGGAATTTTCCTTGTAGAATCATGGGGTTTTTTTCCTGTATTCAGGTAGCTTGAGTTTAATATGAGATCTATCCCTATAATGATAGAAATGGGACTTTTATTCCATAAAAAGATGGGAGATGTCTCACTCTGCTCTTTTCCTGATTACAATTGTTGCTTTTCCCAAGCTCTGCAAGGCTTTGAAAAGTCAGCCTTCCTGAATGCATGACAAATATATCACAGAATCATGGAATATCCTGTGTTGGAAGGGACCCACAGGGATCATTGAGTCCAACTCCTGGACCCAATATAAATATATATTTATCTAGAATTACTCCGAAAGTGCAGATGTGCGTAAAGCAGTGTGAGGGAGCCGCGGTGGGACTTGTGGCAGTCACGAAGGACACACAGGATGCACAGTTGCTAAACCACTAAAAGCACATCCTGTTCATCTCAGTGGGGAGGGTTTCTGCATTGGGATTCTGGAAAACTGAGCAATTCACTCATGGTGAATGAATAAATGTGGCCAACCTACAGTCATGCCGATTTTAATCAGAGAGCTTTGCAAGATAACAGCAGCCATTCTTTGAATGCAAAACACTCGGGGATGAAGTGCCGGTGCTTTATAGGTGTGAGTTTGATTTGCTGTTTTTGTCAGGGTGTGTGTGGCCTCAGCAGCGATGTGTCAGCCCCAGTGATTAATACTTCGATTTCACAGCAGCCTGCACTGTTCTGTGCTGGACTTGTGCTTCTGCATCGGGGTCCAGCCATCCCAGAGCTCTGAGCTCATCCCCTCGGGTCCTGCTCCCCTTGTCCGCCTTACCTGGGGGTCTTGCTCCCCCCACCCCATTACCTGGGGGTCCTGCTCCCCCCACCCATTGCCTGGGGATCCTGCTCCCAGCCAAGCCTGGCCTCTCTCCTGTAGGGATGAGTGCAGGGCTGTGCCCCCTGCTCCTGCTTGGGCTCCAGGAAGGGCAGGAGCAGCTTTTGACCATGGCAGTGTGTTCTGAGCCTGGGAGCACTGAGGGCGCTCGGGGCAGGGAGTAGCTGCTGCTGGAGCCGATGGAAGGCTGGGAAGCAGAGCAATGTCCAGGGCCAGGCTGTCAGCAGGTCCCTGCCTTCCCTCTGGCTGGGAGCACAGGAGCTCCCGGGCCTTGTCTCTCCGGAAGGCTGTGCTGAGATGTTCTTGGTGCAGCTTTGCAGTTCTGCTGCTCCCCAGGCTGAGCTCTGCTTCCCCTCCATCTTTGCAGTTCTCCTGCCACTCCTCAGGCTGGCTCTGCTTCCCCTCCATCTTTGCAGTTCTCCTGCCACTCCTCAGGCTGGCTCTGCTTCCCCTCCTACCGGAGCTGAGCTCGCATGGTCGGAGCTGTGGGAGTGTGGAAGTCCCTGGTTGAGCTGTGCCTCTGTCCCCTCACTTGGGGAGGTGACAGCTGCCACAGCTGCCTGTCGTGGGGCAAGGACAGGCATCCAGGGACTCCTCCCAGGCTGCTCAGCTGTGGATAAGAACAGGCAGCAGGCTCAGTGTACTGAAATTGTGGCCAGCAGCAGGAAAATTGAGCGGCTCAGTGTGAGAACTCGTGCCAGAGCTTGCCATGGCAGCAGGAGCCCAAGGAATGAGGGGCTTTGTTTGCCCTCCAGGGCAGCTCTGCCTCTCCCCGTGGCCGTGGGGACAGCAGTGGCTCCCGGGTGATTGTGCAGTGCATGTTGGCCCTGGTGATGTGCTGAACTGCTCCAGCAAATCGTCCTAAAATAGACTTCATATGTGATGCGGAAGAACCCAAGCAAAACAGAGCCCAGCCAACCCCAAATTTATGCTTGTGGTTACTGAAGCTTGTGAGATCAATTTTTTGTTTACTTAAAACTGATTTCAAAGAGGGTTTTTCTTTCTTTCCTTTAATTCTCATTCTTGATTCCTGGGCTGGGGGATGGTCATGGCACTGCTCCAGCTGGGGCTGAGCATCCAACTGTCATCATCACAGAGAAGTTCTGTCCCAAAATGCCCAGAATGAAGGTCTTGGTGAGGTGGGGGAGCAGTGTTACACCCCCAGAACAGAGCCTGTGGTCGCTGTTCCATTGGCACATCCCAGCAATCACCCAGGGCATCCTGTGAGATTCTCTTATTTTTGTGACAACCTGGAAATGTAGAGCGCAGGAGAGTTTTTTCTAATTTTTATTTCTAACTTTTGAAAAGATTTAATCTAGGAAGTGTTAAAAGCAGCAGTTCAGTTGGGAAAAAAAAGCAAAAAAAGCCCCAAGAAACAAAAAACCCCAAAGCCCACAGAGCCTCTGTGGAGCTGGCAGCAGCCAGAGCACAGAATCAGCTCTGGCTCATTCCATCTCTTTGTCATCCCACAAGATGGGTTTACCCCAGTGGGGCAGGAAAGCCTCGAAAGTCCAAACTGCCGTATTTCAGGACAAGCTGTATAGAAAATAAACACGTGGGACAAATAAAGCACAGGCAGGAAGCGATGGCTTTGTGGGACAAAGACCTGAGGTGGTGCTGCTCACAGCCCCCAGCTCCTGGGGACCCCTCCCAGCCTGGCCAGGGCAGGGCAGCGAGGGAAGCACCCACCTGTTTTCTTTTTTCAGGAATCCCTGGCTGTGTGGCCCCTGTTTCATGCGAGAGAAATTCCTGCAGCCTCAGCATCTGAACTGGCCAGATCCCTGCGGGGCCGGGGCCAGCAGCTCTGTCGCTGGCCAGAACCCATCGTCCCTTCAGCACTGATGTGGTGAGTGCGCCCCGGTGCCAAGCCCAGATGGAGCTGTTCCCCGAGCAGATTCCTTCCTCTGGCTCCTTTTATTTCTTCTTTTCTTCTTATTTTCAACACTTATTTGCAGATTTGTCAGTGTTATGCGTGGCGTCCCAGTTGCAGTTTGTTTTGGCCCCACAGGGCTGCTTGGGGTCCCTGTGCCCTGCGGGGACAAGAGTGGGGACAGGGCCAGGCAGCACAGCCTGCAAGGGAGGAGAGCCCAGGCTGGGGGTTCAGCGCTGGCAGCTTGGGGAAACAAAACTGATTTGTGTTTGTGAATGGAAATGGCTTTGGGGAAAATCCTGCAGAGAAGGGGTGGCCGGGGCTGCTGCTGTCGCACCGTCTGTCGCTGCAGAACCTCACTGCTCCTGACCGGGGTTATTGTGCTGCGTAATTGCTTTTGGATGCTGTTCAGGCTGCAAAGTGGGGCAGAAGTAACTGTCCAGGCTGGTTTAACTCTCCTGTGGGGTGTAATTTCTGGGTGGTTACAGGGGCAGGTGAGCTGAGAGATGGGGTGGGCAGCGGTGGGGCCGGAGCTGTGGGGCAGCGCCGGACAGCAGGACCTGGGAACGTGGGCAGCAATTGAGCGAGCAATGAGGGATAGCAGAAAAAGGATTCTGCTAAAAAACCGAGGTAAAGCCTCCAGCTGGGTGAGGAATGAGAAGAGCTGGTTTTGAAGGGCTTGGAGGAGCAGAATGGAGCAACAGCTGCTGGGGGAGCAGGATGGTCCGTGGAGCTGTGCTGTGCACACTGGGACCCATCCCGTGGGCACAGAGTGAATCAGTGTGTCTCGGCTGTTGGGAGAGAGGAAGGCTCTTTCCAGAGCTGCAGCCCAGAGCAGGCTGGGGGAGCAGAGAGCATTCAGGAGCCGTGGGGACCTCACTGCTCTTCGGTGGAGACAGTGATAATCGCTGGGGCTTAGCGGCGTGCGGCGGGGCCGGGGAGGAACAGCAGGGCTGCTGAGCAGGAGGAAATGGTTCTGTGTCTAGATGGGCTTAACACAATATAAACTGCACAGTGCACACAGAAAGCTAAAGCCTGCCGTGCGAAGGGCTGAGGTACCCAGCGCAGCAGCGTGGGTTGGCTGGGGCCAAGGGTTGCCTCACAGTGCTGGTGGAGCTAAAGCCAAAGCACAGTGTCCGTGTGCCTTTTCCTTGGGAGCTAAAGCCAAAGCACAGTGTCCGTGTGCCTTTTCCTTCGGACACAAAGGCATCTGCAGTGACAACAGACATCCCTAAGGATGCGCTTCCCAAGCTCCTTCTTAGGCAGGTTGTTCAGCTAGGAAAAGAGAGGATTTCTTTTGTATTGGGAAAAACCTGTCCAGATTCTGGGGAACATTGGTAAAACAATATTTTAGTTATGATTCACTACACAGTGTCTCATTTTGGAATTGCACCTTTGGCCAGGGTACATCTGGCCAAAGATGCTGTGATAGCACCCCAAGCCTTCCTCTTGGTTCTCATTTAGGTTAGAAAAGTAATTAACAGAGGGTAAAAAAGAAGTGACAGAGTTACTGACTCTCTTTCCAAAAGTAAAGGGTTTAGGCCAAACTCTGGCTAGGAAAATAAACAGAATTTCATTTTTTTGTTGCAAGTTCTTCCCATATATTGAATTTCCGTGCTCAGTGACAAGGGGGATCTGCTTGAGTGAGCAGCAATTGGATTCAGATGGCTTTGAGTTGTGCTTGGATTTGCTTTGGAAAGCTGGAGCTGTCCTTGGAGAGCAGGGTTTGGACCTGAGCTTGAGGCCTTGTTCTCTAGGGAGCACAAACCTTGCAGCCTGAGTTATCAAGTAGTAACTTTTATGTGCCTGCAATTTATTTTCCTGCCCAGTAGTGCTGTGACAGAGCCCTTCCTTCCCAAATTGAACCAGCGTTTGCTAATCTGAGCCTAGAAACCTTTTTTAACAGAGGCATGTTGCAGAGGTTGGCTCTTTTGGCACATGTGGGTGTGGATGTCCTTCCCACCTTCTCTCCTCCAAAAGGAGGAAGCACACATTGGGATAATTTCTGCAGAAAGCAGTAAATTTGGGGTGGTGGGCAGTGTCCCCAGGAACTCCTGTGAGCTCTGCTGGGCAGGGGTGGGCCCTGGCAGAGGGGTGGGAGGTGTCCTGGTGGTCACCACGAGCTCCAGAGTTCCTCTGGTGTTTGGTGGTGACAGCAGATGGTCCCAGGGGCAGTGCCTTGGGGGCCAAGGGGGTTGAGGATGAGCCATGCCTCGGGTGATAAATTGATAAATGTGCCATGGCTCAGCTCTGGAAACAGGGCAGGGAAGGATGTGAGCGACAGAGGATTCATATCCCGGAAACGCCGCAGTGTCACGGCTCAGGAATTCAGCAGGATAAATGCATTTGCCTGTCCTGCTGTAGACAATCTACTTAATGTGGGAAGCAGAGTTTCCTGTAGCACCGAGCCAGTGGGGAAGGGAAAACCCTGAGAGCCAGGAAGGGCCAGGGAGAATTAAGCAGGTAAACCCATCAGCAGTGACCACCTCTTTGTGTGGGGATTACACAAAGCTGCTGCTCTTGGATGCTCAGTGTCTCGGGAGGAGCAAGGGCTGCGAGTGGGGGCCTCTCTCTCTCACGAGGGGCTCGACCCCAGAACTGGGATTAGCACTTGCCACAAGCCACCCTCACGAGCCAGAACAAATTGCTGCACGTGCTGAGAGAGCCCAACCTGCAGGAGCTGTGGTGATGCTGTGAGGCAGAGGTTTGGCGGGCTGTGCCCTGGCAAATCCCTCCATTCTTCCCAACGGGACCTTCCTCATGGAAACAGCTCCTCTTTAATGAACAGATTTGCACTGTTCTACTACCCCGAACAGAGGGTTACCCCAACTCCCCGCACAGCTTGGGAATTGTTCAGACACTGGCTCTAAAAGCAGAGCCATGGCACATAGGGTGATAGATGTGCTGTCCCGAGGGCCTATTCGGTCAGGACATCCTGAAGTGGTTTGGCATAACCTGTGTTCAAGGAAGGCTTTTGGGCCAGTGGGAGGAAGCTCTGGGTGCAGCAGAGGGTGCAGAGGGCTGGAGGTGGGGGCACCCCAGTGCCAGGGAGAGACGCAGGGATGGGCATCGCCAGGGCCCAGGCTGGGCTTGGGGGCTCCCTCGGTCCTTGCAGCCCCCGAGGGGATGGCGCTGCATGGCCAGGTGATGGCCAGCACTGTGTCCCACAGCTCCATCCCGAGACGTGTGTGTCCTCCGGCAGCCTTTCCAGAATGCCAACCACAGGAAAGCAGCAGAAACCCAAGCTTTCCTTTTGCTTGGATTCCCATCAGTTCCCAGACTTTAATAACAGACTATTCCAGCCTCCCTCGCTCGGCTCGGTTTGGCTCTTTGGGCCCGGACCGAGTGCTGTCTCATGGGCAAAGCAGCCACGGGTGAGAGGAAGAGGAAGGAGAAGCCGCCCCGTGGGATGAGCGGTTTTGTGGGACCGTGACCCCTTCCTGCTCCCCTCGGGGGTCCCGAGCAGCCCCCGCGGGGCTCCCCCGGGTGGGCGCAGCCCCGGCACAGGGCAGACCCTGCGGGTCCCTGCCGCTTCTGTCGCTCCAGTTGTGCGCCAGATGCTGAGCCAGATGTTGGCGCTACCGTGCGCGCCCGCTGGCAGCGGCGGCGCGGGGGATGCCCGCTCCCCCCCGGTCCCTCCCTGTCGCCCCGGTCCCTCCCGGTGCGGGCGCTCCCGGCGCCTCGGCACCGCCACCTCCCGGCGCCCCGGCGGGGACGCGGAGTCGCCGTGAGCCAGCGCCGGCAGCCTCGGGAGAGGTTATTCCTTTCTTTGTTGCGCGGTGCCTCCCTGCCCTGCAGCCCGGCCCTGCCCGGGAACCCCTCACAGCACACGCGGGCTCCCAGCACGCACTGGGAAAGATCTTCTCGTGTAATGATTTTATTAAATCTTGCAATTCTCCCTTTTTTCCCTCTCACCCTGCGGACAAGCACCCCGAGGTGAGCATGGTTTCTCCGGGCAATGCTGGCTTGGCCGTCTGTCTGAAGCAATTACTGTGGCTGCCCTGGGGATTATTTTTCAGCTCAGGTGTTGACATTTTTCCCCAGCTGGGTGTCAGCTCGTACCTGCGGGGGTGGTTTCAGAGCGGCACAAGCCTAACGAGAGAGTGCCCTGGGTTAATGAGGTGTTGTGAGACAGCACAGCTAAATCCAGCATTACACGTTCCAACTTTCCAGTTTAATTAGAAACCTGCAACTCCCGTTCATGCATGAATTCACTTTTTGACTTGAGTGACAGCCCAGCCTCTCACAGGAAAAGTGACCGCAGTGTTTAAGAAGGGTGTGGGTGGTGTTGTCTGTCCACATCCCTCCGTCCTGCCCAGCTTTGTGTTTGCCACGGGAATACCGTGCTGGAGCCACCAGAGCAGCTGAGCCAGGGACATCGGCAGCGCCTGTGTCCCTCTCTTGGTCAAGAGGAGCAGCTGGGACCTGCAGGATTGGCAGAATCCACCTTTCCACTCGATCTCCAGGTGATCCCACAGGTGGGAAGGGCCATGGAGCTGGCACAGCTCCTTCCCAGCCGTGGCTCCACCATTCCCATGGCACTCCCAGTTTGCCTGGGAGCGCTGGGATTACCAAAACGCCATCAGTGCTGGGGAGAAGGTTTTGGAGCCAGCAAGTGCAGAAGTTCAGGAGTGCAGTAATTAGCAGAGCAATTGTAAAGTGCAGCAGTTAGTGGCTAATTGCTGCTGCAGAAATATGCAGGGCAGAGTGCCTTTTATTCAGCAGGATGGCTGATCCCGGTTTGCTGGGAGCAGGGAGCGTTTGTCTCTTGTCCCTGTCCTTGATGGCAGGGTAGGACGAGGGGGAATGGCTTTAAACTGAAGGAGGGTAGATTTAGATTAGGTAGTAGGGAGAAAATCTGTGAGGCCCTAGCACAGGTTTTCCAGAGAAGCTGGGGCTGCTCTGGGTGGAGCATGGCACTGTGGTGTTCTGGTGATGTTCTCACCTGGCGGGAGTGGCTCTTGAGCTGCTCTCAAACTGCTTGGGAGGTCTGCATTGTGCAGGAGTGGAGAAACTCAGCTTCACAGGTTTGGGAGCCCCCAAGGGGCCTCAGTGGCATTTTTAGAGCCCCATTTAGCCAGACACAGAGGCAGTGGGAGGAATCCCTCTGGGAATGGCTGCGATGCTCTGCACCCTTGTGCAGCCCCTTCCTGCTGTACATGACACCCTCACAGCAGTCCCTGCCACTGCCCCATCCTCACTGGGACAGCGTCAAGGTGCCTGGAATTACTTAGGAACAGCTTGTAGAAGAGACATATTTACTTAATAAATAAACACAAATAACATATGGCAGGTACTAGCATGAAATACAGCACTACTGATGTGAGGGAGGCCAAGGCCGGAGGCTGGAGCTTTGCCTAGTTCAGCTTACCATGCCCTGCTGGCCCTGGATAACGGCACTGTGGTGCAGTCTGGAATTGCTTGAGGACACGTCAGAAGCTACACACTTAGATGGATAAATATGTTAACACACAGTATCCAGGGAGGTTTTGCCTTAGAATGCCAGGGGACACAAAGCGTGCACTTCTCGGGGATCCGGGGTGACCTCGGGCACATTTCGGGGTGTCTGCCCAGGGCAGGTCCTGGCAGCTGCAGTGTGGTCATGGCACACACTGGCACATGGCTGAGGGTCACGGCACAAACCGGCACACAGCTGAGGGTCATGGCACACAGCTGAAGGTCACAGCACATGGCTGAGGGTCATGGCACACACTGGCACACAGCTGAGGGTCACAGCACACACTGGGACACGGCGGAGGGTGGGGGGAGATGGGGCCCTGTGGACCTTGGGGAGCTCTTGGGGCTCATCCCCTCATCTCTGCAAAGCTTCGTGCAGAGCAAAGAGGCTCTGCTTTGGCTGGATTTGGCAAAGCCTTGACCTAAAGCTCGGAACTCTGATGAGCTCTAAGGAGGCAGCAGTGGTAGGGTTTTGGGATTTGGGGTCATCTCGGAGCCTCTGGGCCAGCCTCAGTCGGCTGAGACGGGCAGTGGCAGGAAGAGGATTGCCTTCTGGCCGTAGTGAGTCCGCGGGCCCAGCTTGCTGTTCCCGTTCTTCTTCAGCCCCACAAACCAGTTCTTGTCCGCGTGCATTTTGGAGACATAGGTGTTGTAATGGTTCTCTTCGAGCCTCTCCAGGAACAGACACTCCTCACCCAGTAACTGCTGAAAGAGCCCGGGGGAAGGACAGTGAGCCGGAGCGGTGCCGTGGACATGGGGATGTTCCTGATGTGACAATCCCAGCTCAGCTCTCCCTGCTGAGATGCCATCCAGACCCACCTCCGAGATTTCCACACCCCAGCAAAGCTCCTATTTAAAGTGTGGAGGTAGGTGGCCTTGATTTGTTCCCCTGGGCCACTCCTGTAGTAAGGTGTCTGTGACCTAGGAATTTTATTGGGCAGTGGCTGAGCCCAGTCTGTGCTCCAGAAGCTGCTCCTGGCCCTGGCTCCTGCTCTGAGCTGTGTGGTGGCAGCTGCAGGCTCAGAGCACAGAACCACAGAATGGTTTGGTTTGGTAGGGACCTTAAAGACCATCGAGCTCCAGCCCTTGCCGTGGGAAGGGACACCTGCACCAGGTGGCAGCTGCCAAAGGGCTGCAGAGCAGCTGTTGCTCCAGGTAGGAAACACAATATTTATCACGTGGCAGATAGGAAATACAATATTTGTCAGAGGCAGGGCAGTAAACGGCGTTATTTGTAATTTATTTATTTCCCCCCAAATAAAGGCAGATGCAGAGTGGCCGTGCAGCTGCCAGAATCACAAACAGAGCCTGATTATTGCCTGCGGTTTGCATTACTCAGAGCTACGAGATTTCTGCAGCCCTCCAACCCTGTGCACGTCTGATCCCACGGGATCCTCGCACTTACCGAGCCGTAGAGCAGCCCGTTGGTGTCCATGGCCAGGTACTGCCCCGACTGGGTGCTCCTGATGTGCACCACCCCCACGCTCTCCGCGCTCAGCTGGAGCTGGACTGCGAGTAAAAATAAAGCAACGACCACTGTGAAAGGGAAATAGGAAAAGGGGGAAGACAGAGCTGCTAGGAAGGTTAGTGGGGTGTTTTGTTCTGAAGCCTGGCTTATAAAGAGTTTATAGCAAACAGTACAGTGTGTAATAAAAGTGTCTCCTTGTACCCTCGTCTTCAAAGGAACACCACAGCCATCCTTCAGGAACCAAAGACCAATTTTTCCCTTATTTTACATCAAAGGAAGGGCAGCCTTTTGGTTATGATGCTTGAATGGGACACAGGAGATTGGGGTTTTAATTCTGGCTCTAATTTACGAATTTCTCATGTGGTTTGACAAGACAGTTAAGGAGTGACACATGAAGAAGTATTTTGAGAGCTAAGGCAGGGACGGGCAGACTGCAGATGCCTGCACTGCAACCCCTGATCCAAAGCATCCCATCCAGCCGTGTGCTGCAGCTGGATTTATCCAGTGGGTTGTAGATGGAGAATGGGGAAACAGAAAAGGCTGTGGCTGCAGTCACAGTGACTTGCAAATTCCAGTTCTTCCCAGTGATCGTTCCCATCTCGTAGGCTGCTTTTTTCCTAAGATTTGTAACAGCAATATTTAGGTTGGTTTGAATGAAGTGTGAACGGATGTCTCGGCTCCAACTCCTTCCTTCCTGTTTATATTTAACTTATTTATCCTTATTTAGATGAGGTAAAAGGCAATGTTACCTCTTGGCCTGGTGGAACACCCATCCCAGTGAAATCTTTTCTGTAATGGTTCACATTCTTCATTTTTGGCATTTCCTGCTCAGTAAATGATGGTTAATTAGGAAATTGTGTGGGTGTGGGTTTGCGGGAACACATGGTCCCGGTGCCTGTCTGGATCAGGCTGGGGATCTGCCCTGGGAAAGCCCCAGCCCACCTGCACTCCCTGGAGCAGTCCAGGGGGAAAAGAGGGAAATGGGATGAAAATGATGATACTGTCCTCAAAACTGTCCCTGAGAGGGGACTGAGGGTCCCTCCAGCTGCCAACGGGATGTTGAGTTTTTGGCCTCAGAGGGAGGGAGAACAGTGGATCCAGGGGAAGGAGCTCATGCACTAATTCTTATAGGTTCTGTTACAGGTCTGTGCAGAGATTTCCTTCCATGAAGTAATGGGATGAAAGCGGGAACATGAGACTTTTTTGTAGAAAAGAGCATGAGCTTCATCCTGGAGAATCTGCAGTGTCCAGGTAAGCTTCTTTCCATTCCGTGTTGCAATCTTGGAATGCCCATGCAAAGGATGTGGGGAGTGGATCCTGACATGGGGCTGGACAGCAAGGGCTTAGAGGCAGTGACTCCTTCTGCTCTTCTTAGAGAGCCTCCCTGATTCTGAGGCCATTTAAGAGAAAAATAGGACTTCTTGATATTTGTCTGGAACAAAATGCACATGGGCACAGGCAGTTTGCAGAGCACCAGTGCAGCTGGAACGTCGCTGTCCCCGCTGGCTTCCCAATGAGCCAGGGGTGTTTCTGTCTTGTCCCTCGCGGGTGCTGGCAGGTGCCTGTCCCGGCTGGGTGACAGGATCCCACAGTGACAGTCACGGTCCAGGCTGCTCCTCTTGCACGCCAGGGAATGATGCTGGGCAGCTCCATCATTTTCCAGGCCCAGGGCAGGGCCATGGGCAGCCGCCGGTGCTCAGAGCAGGGTACCTTGCACAGGGCTGCTCTGCTGGCACGCAGCCCTTCCAGGAGTTTCCTCTGTAAATATTAGTACATTCCTATATCTGAGTTTATGAGATCGTTTACAGGAGGTTCCTTCTGGCGGAGGTTTGCAAACATGTGGCCCCAGGCCAGCAGCCAGGGAGGTGTGAGCGTGGCGGGGCACAGGTCCTGCCTGCACTCACTGCATGTGCACAGTTCAGCCACGGGGACCGCTCCGAGGTGATGGATTTGCTTTTCTAGAGGGAAAAGGGCTGGGCTGTGTGGCACATCCATTCTGCGAGATGATGGCTTGAGGCTGGGGCACAGGGGCTGCACGCTCCTGCCCTCCGTAGCTCTCCATGTCCCAAGAGATTCCATCTTGGTCCTGACCTATCCTTCTGACTCCAGCAAAACCTTTGGAAAATGCTGCAGGGACACTGGCTGAGCTCATGCCAGCTCTCCTTGTGTGTCTGTGAGCCCAGTCCTGTCTCCTGCAGACCCTTTGGGTCATCATCCTGCCGTTCCCAGGGTTAGAGGGTTATGTGCTGGGTTTGTTCCTGGCTGGAGTGCCATGCTGTGTTTATTCATCATCATCCATCCCCCAGCACTGCCTTGTGCTGAGGAGACAGTGTTTGTAATTAAAACTCGGCTCTAAACTGTCGCCAAAACAATAGCGAGAGGAAAGGTTACTTTCGCGGGAGAAGCCACATGTGCATTTGTGGTTTAAAGAAAAGAAAAGTGCTTTTCTTAGCGCTTTGTAAGGCTGGCTTGGCTCCACCCAGCCCTTCCTTCTAGCTGGGTAGGAGCCTGGCAGGTCCCGGTCCCGTTCCAGTAAATGTTCAGGGTTTGGTGCACCCAGAGGTTGCTGCCAGCCCCCACTGCCCATGGAGCCTTGCAGGAGCTTCGCTGCCTGCTTGGTCCAGCTCTCCTGGGCATAGCACAAGAACCCAAAAACCATAAAATTCCCAAAGATTCCTGGGTAGAACAAGTGGTGGCATCTGTAGGAGCAGCTCCTCCCAGCAGCAGGTCCCAGTGTCCCAGGGGCTGGAGCCGCCAGGATCCCGAACTGCCGGGATGGGGACAGGTGAGGGAGAGCCTGGCCACGTTAAATTGTTGTGGCACTCAGGTGACAATGCAAAGACAGGGCAGAATTCCATGTGATGCTGTGCATGTGGGATGCCAGGCTGCCCTGAGCCCTTCCTGCCAGGGCCAGCTCCCTGTGTGACCCAGCCCTGCCGTGTCCCCTGTCTCTGCCCTCCCCACGAGGTGATGCCAGCGGCAGATTTAACACTTGAGCTATCTATTTATATGCTTCATACCTACACTTTGCTGGCACATGTATCACACCTCCCCTGCTCTGTGTACGAGCCCCAGGTGTGGTTTTTTGGCCCCTGGGAGGGGTGTGATCTCACCAACCTCTGTGCAGAGCCCTTTTTCCCCAGCTCCCCCTTCCCAGCTGCTGAAATCCCAGGAGAAGGAGCGCCCCAAGGAGCCCCCGGGGTTTGCTTACTGTGCTCGTCGCTGCGGTCCCTGGTGCCATCCACGGTGCCATCCGGGAGGATCCGCAGGAAGTGTCCCCCGTTGCTGCAGTACAGGAGTTTGGGTTTCTTGTAGTTACCCGGGGGAAGGTTGAACTTCTCCGTCAGGGCGGTGAAGGTGGTGATTTCGCCCTCGGCCATCCCGCAGCCTCTCCCCGGGCCGGGCTGCAAGAGATGTGACAGCAGGGGTGACACCGAGTGCTGGGCACCCGCTCTGCTGCCAGGCTTTAAAGCAGGCAGGGAGGGAGCCTGGGGGTCCCTCTGGCTGGGGGCTGTGATTCACAGCGCCAGGACACAGCCTCAAGGTGATGTACCCCAGCGTGGGAGGTGATGGGGGGCTGTGTCCTCCCTGGGTGGGGCTGGGCAGGAGGGACTCTGTCCTTTTAATTTTATCGCAGTGAATTCTGTTTTTGTTCTCCTTTCTATTGACGTACGCGCTAAAATTACACACTCAGAAAACCAGTTTGGAAAACACCCAGTGTCTGATTGGAACCCGCAGGAGGAGGGAAGGGAGCCCAGGTAATAACTCTCTGTCCACTATTATAACTCTCAAACACAATTATGACCAGGAATTGCAACACCCACTGCACGTCAGGTAGGAAATATTGCTCATCTCTTGGCACTCTGCAGCTCACCTGGCCCAGGAACACACACGGAAAAGGTCAGGACATGATAGATATGGTGGGAGATGAGCAGGGAGCAGGAGCTTTCACTGCCTGGGCTGAGCCCAACATTTACCCAGACACTGATCAATAACATGTGGAAAATGGGAATTTTGAGTCTAGGATATGCCATGAATGTACCAGCAGCATTCCAGTGCCGAGAGAGACTCCAGGAGAGCTGGAGAGGGGCCTTGGGCAAGGGCCTGGAGTGCCAGGACAAGGGGGAACAGTCTCACACTGCCAGAGGGCAGGGCTGGATGGGATATTGGGAAGGAATTGTGCCCTGTGAGGTGGGCAGGACCTGGCACAGGTGCCCAGAGCAGCTATGGCTGCCCCTGGATCCCTGGCAGTGCCCAAGGTTGGACATTGGGGCTTGGAGCAACCTGGTCTAATGAAAGATCACATCAAAACCTCATTTTGCAGGAGCCTGTGGTCACTATCCATGTTTAAGCAGCTGCTGTGCCAAAACCCGGAGGCATCACCAGACCAATAAAAGAAAGATGCTGTGGATGTTGGAGGGTGAGAAGTGCCATCACAGACGTGGCATCAGGAGACGCCATGTTCAGGGGCCGGAGTCCCACGGATATTGCAGGTACAGTCATGTTTTTAGCCTAGAAACTACATTTAAAATTTCTCATCAATTCATTCTGTCTTTCATATACAGAGTTCTGTAGTGCTTAGAGAGAAGTGGATTTATGAACAGAAAAAGACATGGCACAGAATAAATCTAGATACAGGAAATTGCTTTAAATGTCATGTATTCCCACAGCTATATTATGGAAAATATTTTATAGCCACTGTTTATATGTGTTTATAGATTGTAAAAATGTCTCTTTAGCACTGAGTTGTGCTACTGGTACATTGGGATGGAGCCAGTACCACACTGTGTGGGTTTGCTGTGGTGCTTGCAGTGCCCTGGGAGATACTGAGGGTGGCAACTCTGCAAAACACACATACACACACATGTGTATATACAGAGAATCTGTAAATGTTTGGCTCTAAACTCTTTCGTAGTTAAAAAGTCTGCAAATGCAGCTGCAAGAATGGGAAACTACTCCTGGAAATGGATCCCAGATGCCTGCAGAGGGTAAAAACCTCAGCAAGTTGGATTGCTAAAAGCTGAACCCCTGGAAATAAAAGCTGTGTGGCTGTTCTGAAAGCACCCCCAGCCGTTGCAGCAACTCTGCTTTGTACACAGCTTCAGCCCTTGCACTCAGATGCTCCATTTGACACAGACTGGGATTTTGGGAAGTGCTTTCTGGAGTGACAGCCCAGGCCAGCCCCTTCTATTGCCATGAGGTTGGTGATGCAGCCTCAGAAGCTCTGTGGCTCCTGGTGGTTTCCAAAGCAAGTGATGGACCTGCCAAATGCAGACTCAAAATTCTTTTTTAACACTATTGTCAGGTGAAATTAAGTGTTTCTTAGAGTGTCTGGTCCCTAAATTTATTTTTCCCTCAAGACCTCATACTTTTCATGCAGCAGTTCAGTTTTCCTTGCCAAGTGCCTGCCCTTCTCTGAAAGAAAGCCCCAAGTTGTGCAAGGTGGCACACAGGGCTCTGTCCTTCACTGAGCTTTAATCAAGATCAGCAGCACTGGGTAATTTCCTAGAACCAAAGCTTTCCTTGAACCTTATCTGAGGGTAAAAGACACTCAGAAGTCTCCTGGTCGATGATGGATAGTATTGAGAAGCAAATATCCAAGGGCTCTGCTCAGGATCTTGCAAACTCTGCTGCCAGGGTTGAGGAGGGGGATGGATGCTCCCCACGGCCACCTCAGGGTCTGAGGGCATCTCCAGACCAGAGCAGCTCGACTGGCAACAGCTCCTTCATCATCACTAATTTCCTTTGAGGTTATTTTTGCTATTTTTGGAAGACTCCAGTGCTCGCCAGCTACCCCGACTGCCCCAGCAAAGCTCAATGAACATTTTTCCACTCCTGTTGTCTCCCCACGCTAAATACTATCACTGTTCTCAGACTTTATGGCCATGGAGCTGTTCCTCTACAAACACCACCACTCACGGCCCTACTATTACACTTTTGGCAGGAACACGTTAGGGTTTTATGGGAATTAAAAAGCACGAGTGAGAAAGAACCTGAACCAAAGACAACATAAAGGGCCTTATTTCTTTGGGTAGAAGCCCAACAATGCTATTAAATAGCTGAAAGCAGAACAGAAAGCTCTCTCCAAGATGCAAAGCTGAGAGACACCACACTGCAGTGGTTATTTGGTGCCCCATGGAGAAAGGAAAATATTCCAAGAGGAGATTGGTGTAAGAGGGGAACGGCTGCTGCCGAGCGCTGACCCTGCCGGTCACACCAGGACAGTGATTTGGAGCTGAGCTGGAGACTGTTTGTCCACGAGCAGCTGTGTTTGTGGCTCCTCTCTCTTTCCTGCAGCCCTGTGCAAGAGCTCTGCTGTGCTGCCTGAGAGAAAAGCCCCCGAGGAGGAGTCCCCGGGAGCTGCACGCAGGGCACCTGCTCCAGCACAGCCCTGCTCCATCTGCGGCACAGGGAGCTCAGGGCACCCTGGCTGTGCTGGATGGAGATGGCAGCGCCCCAAAGGATCAGAAATAACGTTCTGAAGAGAAAAAAAGACTTACGAAGTGAGTTAAACCCAAATGTTCATTTGATCCAGGTCCTGCTGAGCCGTGGTGGCTGCGCTGTGCTGGCTCCCCACAGCTCCAAGGGAGAGGAGCCCGGCGCGGGGCTGGAATAGCTGTGAAATTCTGCGAAGTTTGGGGCTGCTTCCAAGCTTTATCACTGGCCAAACCAGTGGCTTTGATGTGAAATCCCAAACTCTGCAAGCATCTGACTCTGAGCATCGAGGGCTGGTTGAGCTGCCAATAAGAGGCGTGTGAGCTCCGCAATAGCAGCACACGCTGGGAGCTGTGGAAGGAGTGGGGACCTTTTCTCTCTGACTTAAAGCTGATGCAAACTTCACCACATAGCATTTTTTTGCATGACAGAGGTGGTGTTGATGGAAAGAAATGTGGGGGATTCCTAATGGCCCAAAAGCTTTTTGCGTGTCAGAACTGCCCAGAACTTTTGGGGCTTTTGTTGAATGGTTCCTGTGGCACAAATTTAGTGGCCAGCAAAGATTCAACCCAGGAGGCAGCCAGCTAAGGTGAACCTTCTTCCCTTTGGTATAAAATACCTAACTACTACATGGAGGAAAGTAGAAGTATCTCATCTACTGGGTTAAAACCAGACTGGATTGATTCAAATACATAAAAGTTGTCCTTGGCTTTGGACACAATCCTTTATATAGGATTGGAAAGAAATGTTCTGAATAGCCTCTGTGTGGCCACAGTGATGAAAAGTGCAGTTAATCACAATTGTCATTTAGATGATCAGCTAAAGATCACACAGAGAACTCCAGAGAGATGACAAGTTGCTAAACCCAGGAGTCTCCTAAGGTTTTGTCTGACTTCACTTAATGAGATCAGCATCTCCTGAACCTGGCTCTGGTGAGTTCAATGGAAACACTCCAGTTGGTTTCACTTTGGAAGGTGTTATTTTCTCCATTAAAGCAGAAATCCTGTTTCTTCCAGGACGTGTGACTCAGCTGGGATCAGACAGCATCACCTCCTGATGGGCTCCCTTCCCATTCCCACTGCTGACTGCAGTCACCTGAACAGAGCAGTCACTTCCCAGCCAGTTCAGACACTCCATATGGGAATGAAAAGCACTTACAACACGTGGAATATTTTGAAGGCATTCAGGCTCTGAATTGCCTTTCCTGGGGGTTTCTGTGGGCTTTGGGGTGGTCTGAGAACTACTTGGGCACTTGGAGTAAACAGCTCTCATATAAACAGGGATTTTATTCATCATAAGTTTTAGAGAACTTGGGGTGGATTTCCTCATCCAGGAAAGGATTACAGACCAGGCAAAGGTTTCTGTGCTCTGCAGGAGCAGCACGGTGGGTCTGGGGTTATCATCAGCATGGGCAGCCTCCAAGGGCTGCCCCCCTCCTGAGGGCTGGCAGTGCAAGGCACAGCTCAAATTCCTTGCACTGTACATCCTCTTAGAAGGACTTAATAAATGATTAGGCTAAGCATATGATAAATATGTAATAGATCATTCTGTGAGTATCAGTGGAATGCATTGGCTTGTTTCTAGTCTTGTTTATGGCCAGGTGATTTTATCTCTAGAGATGTGCTTAACTGCTTAATGAAATATTTATCAACCAGGTTTTACCCTTTGCAAGTGGAATATATTGTATGAAGTGTGACCAAAAGCATAGAAATCAATTTAACTAATGCCTGCTGTCATCATGCCCTGCTCTGCACCAGAAATCAGCCATTCCCCTCAGTCCCGCTGGATTTGTGGCAGGTAAAGCAGAGGGGGTGTAAAGCTGAAAGGTTTAGCAGTTTCCTGAGGGGGTGTCTAATGGCTGATGACAAACACCATCAGCATCCCGGGAGGGACAGGGGTTAGCCCATCGCAGCCCTGTGCCCTCAGGGGTGCCCAGGGGAAGCCCTGTCCCTGCCCCAGAGCCAGGTGTGGCTTCTGAGCCCGGGACACCCCAGCTGCTGCTTCCCGCTGGGACAGCCAGAGCAGCATCCCACCAAACTGCTGTCCGTGGGGAGACAGGAAACCAAGGCACTCTGCACTTTCTAATTACCTTCCTGCCTCTCCCACCTCCCCACCCACGGCCCTTCGCCATCCAGTGATTAACTTAATTGCAATTCCAGCTCCAGGAGTCAATCCAGCCCCAGAGCAGGAGCTCTGCCAGGAAGGTTTCACCTCTGTGTCCTGCTGGGCTCAGACCAAGGACACGGCCACGAACATGAGCAGCACTGGCTGCACAACAGATCCCACAAATCCCACTGCCTCATGCCTGGATTGCAGCCCTGTCTCCCAGACCCAGTTGGATGTGTGGGACCTGCTGGATGGGAAGAGCACCCTGGGCAGAGAATCACCAAAGCACAGTCCCTCCAGCCGAGGATGGGCTGGAGGTTGGCTGCTCCCAGGACACCTGTGGGCTTTGCAGCACAGGCCATGCAAACACCCTGGGCTTTCCCTTCCCTCCTGTCTGCCCTTTCCAGGTGCCCTTTCCCTCTCACAGGCTTGTGCAGAGACAGTGCAAAGCATCGTCCCAGCACCTCATTCCAGCGCGTGGGGCTGGCTGGGAGCAGCCACTGCCATGTGCCACGAGTGACACCGGTGTCGTCCCCATCCCCTGAGGAGGGTGGCTCTGTGCTGCTGAGCCTGCTGAGGACTCAGGAGTGACACACCGGGCACAGGTACCTTGTTTTGGGTTTGCCACCGTGGTTCTGGGCAGGGCTGTGGGCACCTCTCCTCCCTGGGTCTGCCCTGCTTGGCTTCCCAGGGAAGGGCACCTGGAGGGAGCGGAGACCATGGAGAGGCAGCTGAGAAGGTGCTGGTTGAAGTGTTGGTGATGCTGTGGGGGCAGGGGGCACTCCGTGTGCCCCTCGGCTCCTGCTCACAGCCCCCAGACCGGGGGGCCCTGCAGTGGAGTCCGGTCCGCCCCTGCCCAGGCCCTCCTGGTTCCCGCAGGCAGGAGGTTCAGCTGGTGACACTTCAGCCGGCTCTCCAGTGTCCCCATCCCCCTGCCAGCCGCCCCCGGTGTCCGTGCAGGACACTGGGCACAGAGTCAGACCACAGAGCCCGGCTGTGGCTGTCTGGGCTGGCGCTGCAGGTGCGGCTGCCCTGCACACCCACGGACGGACGGACGGCCAGATGATGCCAAATGACAAACTCCAGCCCCAAAAGTTCCCTCTGTGCTGTTAACCCAAGCGGTGATCTGGCTCTGCTGTTGCACCATGTCCTGTCTGAGCCCTCCAAGCCCACCCCAGTCGCAGCCTGTGCCGAGGCCCCGTTCAGGTATGTGCCTGTCACTGTGTGTCCTGCTCACCCTCCACCAGCCGCCAGCCCTCGCCACCCCCTCGATGCTCAGATGGGTGCCACAGCTCCTGGGCTGCTGCTGATGCTCATGAGGCTGGAATTGGGAGTGAAAAGCAGGAATGCTTCCTGCAGCTGGCCCTGAAGGGTGGCCAAGCCCAGCGAGGGTTGGCTCCAGCTTCAAACTGGGGTTTGAGCTTGGGTTCAGCCTTTATACCCTGTCCTTCCCCAGAGAAGCACAGGATACTGGAACTGAGGGTTTCATCCCCAGGCCAAGTGAAACCCCACATCCATCCTCGTGGTTAACCATCAGCAGACATAGCATTGCTCAGAAATCCAACTTCCTCCAGCACAGCCTCAGTCTGGGTTGTTCCAAGGAAAATCACTCAGTTTCTGGGTTCACCATAAGCTCAGCAGTGATTTACCATGAAAATGTGCAGGGAGTTAATGATCATCCTGCAGTGTTTGTGTAAGGGCTAGGCAGCTGCTCTTGTTAACATCTAAGTAAAACTGGCTGCAAGAATCCTGTGTTTAATTCTGTTGCCCAATGTCTCATTTTAAATTCAGTCCGTAGTACCCCTGGATGCTCACTCTTGTTTTGTTTTTTTTCCTCCAAGCTGCCCGAGTAAGGAGCTTAAGCTGTTGCTCAATAACTTATCAGTGTGATAAAAGCTCGAGGTAATAATGGTTATTACCAGGAAAATCCTCCGATAAATAATAATTTTCTTATCTGCCTGACTTTGGGACTGGTGGAAATGCCTTCCAGTGGAAAGCTGCAGCGTATTAAGAGTGTGCAAGGAGTGTTTCAGGTGAAAGATCAGAGCAAGGCAAGCTCAGAGCTCAATCTTGTTACGTCCAGATGAGTGGGTCATCAAAAAAAGTGGAATAAGTAGTGTGGCTATGTAGTCACTGGAGTAAAGCAGGGAGAGTAGCTGTGCATCTCCACCTCTTGTGGTCTGTAGAGCCAGACAGGTCACTGATTTGGTCTGTGCTCTTTAGACAAAAATTGGGAATTCTCAGTTCTGGCAGTGGGTGGCTCTGGAGGCCACGGACACCGAGCTCTGTTTGTCACCCTCAGTCTGCCCTGGAAGGAGCGAGTCACTCGCTGGGACCTGCCAGACCCTGTGGAAGGCACAGGTCCTGCTGTCCCAGCCGGGGACACAGAGACACCAGTGTCCCTGCAGAGCTGGGCACCTGTTTGGTCCCTGCCGTGCCACGCGTGACACAGGCTGTGTGACACAGGCTGTGTGACACAGGCTGTGTGACACAGGCTCTGTGACACAGGCTGTGTGACACAGGCTCTGTGACACAGGCTGTGTGACACAGGCTCTGTGACACAGGTTGTGTGACACAGGCTGTGTGACACAGGCTCTGTGACACAGGTTGTGTGACACAGGCTGTGTGTCACAGCTGTGTGACAGCAGCAGAGCAGGCAGCGCTCCCACACTGCTCCAAGGAAAACAGCCCTGCCTTGCTTTCCATTACAGAGCCCTCCGAGGGAAGGGGATGTTTTTGGAAGGTTCTTCTGCCCCTTCTCATCTCCGTAAACAACAAAGCACCACAAGGGGCATGGCGCAAGACAGAAGGCTGCAATTTTAACAACCTGCTGAACCTCAGCCCGAGGTGACGCCCACGCTGGCTATTTGCAGCTCCAGCCTGGGCAGTTTACAGACACCGCCGCGTTTGTGGTGCCTGGTGTTTCCACAGGTGCTTTAGGGGAAAGCTGGGGGGCAGCCCAGGTGGCTCCGAGCCCCGTCCAGCCTGGTCTTGGACACTTCCAGGGATGGGGCAGCCACAGCTGCTCTGCTGTGATGCTTGTGATGATCAAGAGAGAAAGATGCTCTGGACTGTCTAGATGGAAAAAACTCCTAAACTTAACCAAAAATTTTGGGACAACCAGGCAGAGCCTGGGGCTCAGCAGTTGCTGTGGCCCCTGCCTGGCTGGCAGTGCCACATCCAGTACTCCCGTGGGTTTTTATCTTTTTCTTACTCATGAGTTCAGCCCTGCAGTGAGATCCCCCAGGAGTCAGTGAGCATCCCCTGTGGTTTGTGGAGGATCACATCCACACCAGGGTAGGTGTGAGCTCCAAAATCTCGTTTGGGTCTGGCAGCCAGTAACTTTTCCCATCAGTCAGAAGCTTTTGTGAACACCCTGCAGCAATGGGAACATTAAGGAAGGGGAAGGGAGGGTGTTTTACTTAATGTTAAATACTTTTGTGTTATGTCCAAGATTTGACCTGCAATAGAGAATCAGGTGCCAAGGGAGATGGAAATTCCAGTGGAAAAAGCACACAGTTGGGTAGTTTTCTGTACAACACCCACACGTTCTGTGGGGCTGTGCAGCTGTCGGAGAAGTAACGATGGATCCCTCTGGGGAAAGCCAGGAATCTCTCTGGGATAAAACGTAACCAGAGCAGGGGAAAGCAG
The DNA here is from genome assembly GCA_013397895.1 of Origma solitaria. NCBI lineage: Eukaryota > Metazoa > Chordata > Aves > Passeriformes > Acanthizidae > Origma > Origma solitaria. The sequence continues at coordinate 896,751 of VZRL01005946.1, forward strand.
CCTTGGGGCCTGCCGGTCATGGATACAGGAATGGCCCTGTGCTAGGCCTGGGGGCTTTGGAAATGGGGTTTGGGACAGGGTGGTCCATGTCCTGCTTGGATGGCACAGGGACGCAGGAGGTCCCCTGAGCCCACAGTGACTGTCCCAGGCTGTGTGTGCCACGGAGAGGGGCAGGGTTTGTCTGGCACTGAGCTCCTGTGATCAGCACCATTTCCAGGGGGCTTATGGCGTGCAGAGAGCAAGGGATAAGCAAACAGCTCAGATCTGGAGTTCATCCTGGGATGCACAGAGCAGGACTTGTCATGGTAAAGATCTCCCCCTCCTGTCTGCCCCAGCGTGAAGAGTGAGGGGGAGAGCGGAGAAGGGAAACCACTCCCCAGGCTCCTGCTCTTGTTCCATGGCCTGAGCACGGGGCAGAAAAGCTCTGTGTGCAGCTGGGGGCTTTGGGCAGGTGGGGGTGACTGTGCCCCAGGGTGGGCGTGCAGGCTGGGGGAGCTGCCTGCCTGATCCCAGGCTGGGAATGCCCTGTGGGACCAGCATCCATCAGGGTGGGCAGCTGTGCTCCTCCCAGGGTCACTGCCAGGCTGGCTCTGCCTTGGAGGGCTGTTACAGACCTGTGGCACTTGGGGACGTGGGTTAGTGGTGACCTTGGCAGTGCCGGGGGCACAGTTGGACTCGATGAGCTTAGAGGGGTTTTCTAAACGAAACAATTCTTGTGTTCTGGGATTCTGTGGAAATAAGGTCCCTGCACAGCTGAGAGCTGCAAGGCTGGTCTGCAGGTGGGACAGGCGGACTCACCAACCCCAGAGCTGTGTGAAGGGAAAATCCCAGATCAAGGCTGCCCCCCAGACCTAAATTGAGAGCGGAGCAAGGACAGACCTTGTGAGCTGTGAGTCATGTGTGACCTGCGTGTCCAGACTGCTGTGGGCAGTGGGCAATCCTTGGGAGGATGGCTCAGGGCACACAATACCACTCCAAAAAGGAGTCTGGAGGGCACAAAAGGGTTTTGGATGTTGTGCCATGAGTCAGTGGCACCTGGGCACAGCAGCCAGCCTGGTTCCCACAGCCTGACAGACCTTTCTGCCCTGTCCTCAGGGACAGCTGCCAGGCTTCGATGCCACAGGTTTGGGAAGCTGCCTGTGGGATCTCAGCTTGATCCTTTCCCCAGCAGCCTCCTCAGTCTGGGGCTTTCCCGGGCAAGGGAGTGTTTGTGGGGTTGGGACAGCACAAACAGAAGGGGAAGGGAGGTTTCTCTGGGCTCACTTCTGAGTTAAGACCCAGAATAATGGGGTTTGTTACCTAATTAAAACAGGGGCCAGGCTTTAAGGGGGACTACGGGTGAGTGTTTTGATGCTGTGCTGGGTAGCACAGCACTGGCTGTGTGTTGGCTGTTCTTGAAGAGAATTCCTAAATACAAGCCCTGGCACTGAAGGGCTATGTCAGCCTTTCTCTGCCACCTTCAGCAGATGGAAATGAGGCACTTTTGTTATTTAAGCTTTCAGAGGGAAAAGCAGGACCTGTGGCAGACAGAGTTTGTCACCTGCAGGTGCCAGGTGCAGGCTGCCTCTGCCTCCCCAGGGCTGGAGGCCAGAGCTGCCTCGAATGCAGGCATAAGGCACAAGTGCCCATCCCCTGGTGGGCAGTGCCACCTGCCCTGTTAAACACTGACAGAATTTGGGGAATATAAAACCTCCAAGACACCGATTGTTGTTGCAGCTGCTCTGCACAGCCCCGGCCTCTGCTTTGGCTTTCCAACAGCTTTAAACCACCAGACAGTGATGCTGGAAAGAAGGGAAGAAAGAGGAACTGAACACCAGTCAGGCACCTTTCTAAGGGGGGGGAGAGGGAGGATTCCTGCACCCACAGCAGAGACTGTGACAAAGCCATCGTGTCTCTTGCTGAACTGGTTTTCAACAAATTCTTCTGCAAAGAGATTTCTATTGTGAGATTTCTCTTTGAAAGACAGACCCAGCCAGGCCTCCAGCCCCCAGGATAATCCCTGGCCACTCTGCACTGCCAGGCAATGTACACAGGATTGCTGAAAATGCCCCAGCCATGAGTCAGTGCCTGCTGTGCCCAGGAGATGTGCTGGTACCCAGGGGCAGCCTGGGACGTCAGGGCAGCATTGGCCTCCCTAGAATATACAATTATTTTTCAGGGAATATTTACTAAAAGGGATTGTAAAGCACAGTGCAAGTGCTAATGTGTTTTGAGGCCAATAAAGAAGGGGCAAAAAAAAAAAAAAAAGATGGAATAAGCAAGGAAAGCTGGAAGAGAAATGGAGGCTAAAGGTGAGAAGGAGTCTGGAGAAGAATTGGAGTCACAAAGAAGGTTGGGGAGAAATAAAAGCAGAAACTGAGAAGTGCGAGAGAAAAAAAGGCTGATCAGAAATAAAAACAAGGACAGAAAAAATAGAGGCTGCAAAAGGGTAGAGGGCCAAGAAACAGTAAGAGAAATGCAGAGGCTGAAAAGGGCAGGAGGCCAAAATAAAGTGGGAGGCCAAAGGAAAAGAAGAGACCAAAAAAAAGTGGAGGATGAAGAGGGGTGGGAGGCTGAAGAGGCACATGAGACACATGGGAACGTCTGTCCAAGAGGGGTCTAAAGTTTAATGGGTTCCTCAGGCAGGACAGGGCTCAGCGGTGATAAGGCAGCACAATGTCCAATTGTTCTCCCTGCACACCGGGTCAGCCCAGCTTCCTCCGTGCTGGGATCTGCAGAACACACACTTTGGATTTGGGCTGGACAGAGCTCGGGTCTGCCGAGGGCTCCAGCCAGACCCAGAGCTCTGCAAGCCCTTTGGATAAACTTTCCTTCCCAGCTCCACCCCAGCCCAGGGGATGAACTTTTCCTCCCAAGCTCCCTAAATGACTTTGGCCTTCCTCCCACTGCTGAGACCTTGATCTTCCTCCCTGCCGAGGCAGCTCATCATGCAGCTGGCTCTGGCTCCTTGCCCTTATTCCCAACCAGCTGAGCCGAAGCCCCGCAGCACCGGGACCCCTGGAACGGTGGGGATGGGCACAGGGAGATGCTGCTGCTCTGCCAGGGGACTCCCCTTTGCTAAATGGCCCGAAGGAGCCAAGAGGCTGCAGGCACTGGCAAGGGAAGGGGGCAGTGAGGACAAGTGGCCCTGGGGCTGTTTTGGGGCTCAGCCCTGACACCTGCACCCCCAGGCAGGAGATTCGAGCCTGCAGCAATTTGTCTTTGGCATTTTTGGTTTGGCTGAGAGAACAGCTCACAGCTTGGAGCGTGATGGTGATGTGGAGTTTGGGCTGTCAGGCCCACCACGATAATCCCTGTGGTGGTATTTCAGTCGTAAATCATAGAATCATCTCAGAACGGCTTGGGTTGGAATGGACCTTAAAGCTCATCCAGCCCCACCCCCTGCCATGGGCAGGGACACCTTCCACTGTCCCAGGTTGCTCCAACCCCATCCAGCCTGGCCTTGGACACTGCCGGGGGTGGGGCATCCCTAGTCATACTTAATCGCCCAGAAAAGCTGTGGCTTCCCCAAACCATTCTAAGGTTCTGTGATTTTTTTTAAAATTTTTTTTTTTTGCATCAAAACCGAACCATTGGTAGTGCTGTGTCATTGCAACAATTTTTCGACTTGGTGATTTTTTTTAGTTTGGTTTGGTTTTTTTACTGGTCCAGATATTATGTTTTGCCATTTAAAATGTTTGGGGTTTTATATAGTTCAGTTCAAATTCTGACCTGGGCTTCGGCTTCTACCCAGAGTTTCAGGTGAATTCGCAGTAATTTGGAGATTGTAATTTGGAATGATGCTCCCATCACTGAGTCACTCCTCTCTCCCTGGGTCTGGGGGCACCTGCAGGGTTTGGGGGGGATTGGTCCCAGCTGGGGGGAGCAGCATCCTGCCACCCTAAAGCTGTCCCTGGGGAAGGGACCTGCTGCCTCACCGCATCCCAGCCCGACTCTGCACGTCGGAACCTCCTCTGTCCCCTCGCTCCGAGCACCCCGTGGGGATTCGTGGGGCTGGCAGAGCATCCCATGGGGAACCCAGAGCCTCCTGTGGGCATCTGTGGGGCTGGCAGAGCATTCCATAGGGATCCCAGAGTATCCTGTGGGGATCCGTAGGGCTGGCAGAGCATCCCATAGGGAACCCAGAGCATTCCGTGGGGATCTCTGGAAGTGGCAGAGCATCGCCCGGGTATCAGCGGAGCATCTACGAGCATCCCGAGGGGGTCCGAGAGCCTCCAGCGGGGATCCTTGCCGATGTGTATGGCTATCCCGTGGGGCTGTCAGGGATGCCGTGGGGCTGTCAGGGATCCCGGGGGCTGTCAGGGATCCCGTGGGGCTGTCAGGGATCCCGGGGGGCTAAGCCCCCCTGCTCGCCCCGGCTGCGGTCCCGCCGCCCCCCGCCCCGCACCTACCGGCGGCTGCGCGGCGCTCCCGGCGGCGGCTCCGCGAATGCGCGCGGGGAGAACCGGGATGGAAGAGCGAGCGGGGATGATGAGGATGAGGAGGAGCTGCTTCGGGGCGGGGGAGCGGCGGGAGGATGCGGGGGGGGAAGGGGGAGGCTGATGGCATCCAGCCGCACAGCGGGGCCGGGCACCTGCCCGCACCGCCCGAGCCCCGGGCAGCGCAGTGGGCTGGGGCCGGGGCTGAGCCCCCCGGGCAGCGGGGGCGGACAAACCCCCCAACAGCCCGAGGAGCATCGGCCGTGCTGCCCCTCGCGTTTCCCTTCCCTGCACAGAGCATCCCTGCAGCGCGGGGGGTCTCGGTACGGCCCAGGGAGGCGATGCCCTCCCTCATCCCAGTGATCCCCGAGTGCCCCGGGCGGAGGGATGGGGTCCCTGCCGGGAGGGGCCGGGGCAGGGCTGTGTTGTGCCGGGCACGGCCGCGCTCCCGCTGGCACCGGGAGAGCTTGGCCTTAAAAGCCGAAGCGCTCGCGGGAGCTCCGTCAGGCGGATAAAATGCAGCTCCGTGTCCCCAGGGATGGGCGCTGGAGCCTGGTGGCGACGCTGGCTCTGTCGCAGGGGCTATGCCGGGGTCTCTGGCATTGCCGGGGGCTCTGGTGGCCCCGGGGCTCGCGGGGTGCCGGGCTGGGTGCGGGTTGGGGTGCGGCTGTGTGCGGTGCGAGGCCGTGGTCGTTGCCACAGCGCTAATGAAACACTAATGAGGCACTAATGAAGCACTGACGAAGGCCGAGCGATGACTTCAGCGCTTGGCCGGGCTCCACGAGCCCTTTGATGTGGTGTTTAGGCTGCGTTATCTAAGGCTCGCTCAGAATAGGCTTTTAGTCCCGGCTCACGCGGAGCCTGTGTGTTTGCACAGGCATTCCGGGCTGGAAATGCCCGGAGCGCAGACGTTTGGATAAAACATTCCCGAGTTGACTGTGGTTACCAGCGCCTGCTGGGGACGGCTCTTAATGCTCCCCACAGCGCAGGTGGACTCGGAACGTTCCTGCCATATCAATATTCCTTTTCTTTTTCCTTTATTTTTAATAATCCCGCCCAATATTTCTTCTTGCTTTTTCAGGAAATAAAAAATAGATATAGCCAAACATTCCTGAATCTAACAGAAGAGCAGGCCTGGCTTTGCCTCGGGCTCTCCTGGATGAAAGGAACGGGGCTTCTGAGGATGTGAGGACGATTAGGAAATGCTGCTCCATTTTCTCACTCAGGGGAACACACTCTGGTTTCGGAGCTGCAGGGACCCCAGCTCTCCCCATTTGCCCGGCTGCCCTTGCCCCCTGGTTGTGGTTGGCACTCAGCAGCCCTGGTGTGGTGCTTTGCAGACAGTGTCCTGCCAAATTTGTGTCCTTTCTGCCTGTCTCGAAGGTTGATGTTCCCCGGATGGAGCCAAGAGCCAGAGCGACGCAGACACAGAGCAAACATGGACTTGGGCAGCAGGATCTGCGCCGGGCACAAGGGACAGGAAGCTTGGTCAAAACCCAGACACCGACAGTGCTGCGGTGACCGTGGGCCCTGCACCGAGAGCTGCAGGGATGGGGGACACTGCAGGGATGGGGACACTGCAGGGATGGGGGACACAGTGGAAATGGGGAGCACTGCAGGGATGGGGTCAATACAAGGATGGGATCACTGCCTCGGCAGCAGGTCTGCCTCCCCCTGCCCTCCTCCGTCCAGCCCTGCCTGGGCAGCCCCAGCTGCACGCGCAGCAGGTGCCTGTCGTATTTCCGAGGCTCTCGGGAGGAATTTTGATGCCTGGCTGCTGCTCCTGTTCCTCTTCTGCTCCTGCCGCTGCCTGTGGTAAGGAACCTCCTCACCTCAGTGCCCCGAATGCCCAGCAGCCCCCTGGGCTCTGTGTCCCATCCATAACAGACATTTCCCGGGATTGTTTGGAAGCACAGTGAATAATTAACCGTGGAGCCCCGAGGAAGCTGCAGGTCTCTGCCTGGCCCCACGCACGCAGGCAGTGCCTGTGAGGGCAGCTGAGCCCCAGACCTGCTGCTCCGGCGGCTCCTCGCTCCCCCAAACCACAGTCCCACAGCAGGGATGACTTAGACAAAACTTCCTGCACGTTTTAAGTGAGACCCACCGGTCCCGGGCTTTGGTTCCATCCCTCCTGAAGCGGTGTTCCTGGAGGGACTCAGCCAGCACCGCTCAGCCCAGTCCGAGCTGGGAACAGCACCAAAGTGCAGAGCCCCCTCCTGCCTCCTGCCAGCTCCCTGCCCTAGAGCCGGGCGAGAGGAAAAGGAAACCCCCGTTGTTCCTCAGCACCACACACGTGGGCGAGCTGGTGAGCTGGGCCGGGAGTTCAGGAGCCAGGAACGTGCCGCAAACCCTTTGGGAAAGGACAGCAAAGCCCCCGGGAGTCTGTGACCCTGCAGGACGCTGTGTCAGGGTGGTAAGTGCAGGATGCTGGAAAACGCACTCACCTGAGAAGGGTCGAGGTGTGCAGGGCTGGGCGCTGGGGGCGGCCGGGAGGCAGCGCCGGTGACCTGCCCGGAGGTGGGCAGGGACGTCCTGGGGTCACCCTGCCCCTCGCTCCACCTCCCGGAGCCAGGCGGCTCCTGCCAGGGTCACGCCCCCGCCCCTCGCAGCGCTCCCGGTGCCCCAGAGGCAGGAGGGTCGCTCAGCTGGGCGCTGGCACCGGGGATGTGCCGGGTCCCGGGCGGCGGAGCGGCCGCGGCTCTGCACCCACATCGGACGGGGAAGTATGGATGGATAATCCTTCGCCTTGCTATTTTTTTCCTCTCATGTGATCTTGTTTTTGGACGGCTATTTTGGGGCTGGACTCCAGCCCAGGTGAAAGACAAGGATTGAATCCAGCCTCCCCCCTTTCCGGAGGCCCTCCCCGGACCTCTGCCCGCCCGCCCGCGGGACGGGGACAAGCCCTGCCACCGGCGGCCACCCGTGCCTGCTCCAGCCCTTCCGTCTGCTGCCGCAGAGCCCTTCCCGGCCCTGTGCAGCCGCGGGCTGATGGCAGCAGGCTGTGCTGAGCAAGCGGTGCCCGGCCACCCCTGCATGCCACGGCCACCCTGCATGCCACGGCCACCCCTGCACGCCACGGCCACCCTGCATGCCATGGTCACCCTTGAATGCCACTGTCACCCCTGCATGCCACGGCCACCCCTGCATGCCACGGCCACCCTGCATGCCATGGTCACCCTTGCATGCCACTGTCACCCCTGCATGCCATGGCCACCCCTGCCCCGCGTCCCCAGGGCTGTCCCCGGCACCGGCACGGCTGCGGAGTCGCAGTCTCCTCAGCATCGCTTGCCTCTGTGCCAGTTTCCCCCCAGAGCAGCCTGGCAGGAAGCTGTCGGGAGATAAACACATTAAAAATATGCTCGGAGCGTGCAGCAGCCTTGGAATGAACCGCGGCGAGCCCCAGCCCCGCGGACTGCCATCATCCCCTGCTGCCGCCTGGGAGCTGCCACCAGCGCCGGGGGGAGAGGGACAGGAGGGGACAGGGGAGGAGAGCGACACGCAGGGACAGCGGAGCCGAGGGGAAGGAGCCCAGACCCTGTGCTCCATCCTGCCAGTCCCTGCCCTGGGGGCTCCTCTGAGGGCATCCTCGGGAACATCTTGGTGCCACATGCTCAGTGATGTCGGGGATGACTATTTTTATCTCCTTGATGCCTTTTGGCCGTCTGGATGAAAGCTGAAGGGGGCAGTGGGGAAGGGCAGCCTGGCTCTGGGGCTCAGAGGGTGTAGAACACGGATGTTAGGGATGTGACACTGACTCTCGCTGTCCCCAGTGCCCGTGTCACTGTGGACACATCATGCCGGGAGGAGTGGGTGCTGTCATAGCGTGTTTGGCTGCCTAAATTGTATCTGCATGACTGAAACTCGTTAAAGGTCCCTGTGATGAGTCTCAGAGAAACCTGAATTTCCCTCAGCTCAGTCTCCCCAGCCCAGCCATGGGAGAAGCTGGTTTGGCACTGACTGCCCAACAGCAGGGCAGGTGGCACATGGTACCACGGGCCAGGTGAAGGACAGGCCTCTCCACGAGAGACTTCAGTCAGAGGTGGGTGTGATTTGTGTCGCAGAGAAATGGGTCATTCCAGAGCTCTGCTACAGGTGTGAAGAATTCAGGCCCAAAAATTAGAGGTCGCTCATTTTCCAGTCTATTTCCCAGTCTTTATTTTTAAAAATATTCTATATATGAAACATGTGAAAAATATATTAAATGTATATTAAATATTAAAAATATTAAATTAAATAGTTTTAATTAAATTAAATGTAATGCTATTAAATTTAATTAAATTGTGTTATTTACATTAAATATATATTTAATTGTTTTCTTATTTCTGCTTCCCATTAATCAGTTTTATGTGAAATAAGGAATTGATCTCTGATACCTATTAAGTGCTCTCTTTTTGGGAGGACTCTCAGCAGGGTCAAAGCTTTCCTCTTGCAGTCTCTCTAAATTAGGGTGTTCATCATAATAAGGTGAATTTTGGTAACCGGAAGCTCTTGTGAAGCCACTTTTCCCCTTTGGGAAAAATCAGTGAAGAGGGAAAAGGGGGAAAAGTCACTGTATAAAGGTAACAGCGGTTTTAATGAAGGAAAAGGAGAATAAAATGACTGAGTCGGGAAAATCCTGCAGCAGAGGGAGGCGCAGGGAGGCTCCGGCGCCGCCAGAGGGCGCGGCGGAACCGTAGCACATGCAGCTGGGCACAGCTGGATGGGGCGGGCACAGCTGGATGGGGCGGGCACAGCTGGGGCACGGGGCAAACGGGGCGATGGCACTGCCGGGGCACAGCTGGGCCGGGCACAGCTGGGCTGCCTGGGGCACGTGCGGCAGCCCCAGGACACCTGAGGCCCGTGCAGGTGAGGGTGCAGCGTGCACAGCTGGAGCACATCTGGGTGGCAGCAGGGCCGGCCGCCCTGGCCCAGGGGCAGCAGGTACTCCTGTCTCTGTGCACATTCGGTGTCACACTCACACGCACACCTGGCGGCCCGGGGCGCCTCTGGGCGCTCCCCAAAGCCGCTGCAGCTGCCCCAGGGCTCTCTCCCTGCAGGAGCAGGGCTGGGGTCAGGGCTCTGCCCCTGGGAGCCAGGCAGGAGCCTGGGCCTCATTAAATCCTCTCGTTCTCCCTGATCTCTGCCAGAGCCTGTCACTCGCCCAGCCAGACACAGGACAGTAATTCTGTTTGTCTTTCTGTGCTCTTGAACATCGCTCTCGGTCCCGGCTCCTCCACCAGCATCCCTTTGGTCTTTGGCAGTCGCCGTTTCCCAGGAGGGAGCACCCCCTCCGGAGGAGTGACTCCCAGCCTTTGTGTTTTAACAAACGACCTGAGACACTGAACCCAACATTGTTTACTCGCTTGGCACTCAGAGTCTAGAGCTGCCTCCCAAAGGGCTCTCCTGGACACACTGACCAAACGAGGCCTCTTCTCTAATTACATTCCAGGGAAAACAGACATCTCCTGATCCATTTAATATGTGCCATGTTGCATTTAGGTACCTAACAGAAGCCCTATTACCTTAAAAGTCCTGCTGTTATCAAGTACTGACTTAATTACAGTTTTATCTAAAAATAGATCAAGTTAGCTTGACAGAATCCATTTGTCCTCCTCCCCTGCTTCCCTGGGATGTTTCCTCCCTGCAGTTCCTGCTCCATCGTGTCCAGCACCAATCCACTGCCGCAGCCTTTTCCTGAGAGGTGCTGAGATCCCATGGGCATGTTTGCTATTCCCTCATCACAATCCTCCAAAACTTACCAAATACAGAATCACAGAGTCATGGAACGGTTTAGATTGGAAGAAACCTTAAAGGCCAACTTGTTCCACCCCCTGCCATGGGCAGGGACACCTTCCACTATTCCAGGCTGCTCCAAGCCCCACCTAACCTGGCCTTGGACACTTCCAGGGACGGGGCAGCCACAGTTGCTCTGGGCACCCTGTGCCACCTCTATATAAAGACAAATATATATATATATATATAAAAAATATAAATATAAATATAAATATA
>VZRL01005946.1:907195-919063 GCA_013397895.1 Origma solitaria
GATCCAACTCTGGCTGCTTTTAACCTTTCTGACCTTGGGAGCTGCTGCCACCCAGGCAATTCCTGGGGGCAGGAAGTGGTGCATCGCCCACTGCTCCTTTGCCATAGGTGCTGTCGATCCCAGCTCCCACCCAAGGTGAGGCCCAGGGCCAGTGTCTGCTCATCAGCATCACTTTCCTCTTTCCTCTGATTGTTGTGTGGTTTCCACAGCTTTTGTAGCTGCCCCACTTCCCTGGAAGCCAAGCCAAGGCAGCTTTCTTCCCATTTGGGAAGGAAAAGGCTCTGAGAGGTGCCTGTCATCAGCAGTGGTGGCTCTGAAGGAAGGGTGGGAAAGTCTAATCTCTGAGCAGCCCCGTCAGAGGTGTCCCAGCTGCTCCCTGTGCTGTGCTGGGCGCTGTCTGGCTTTCATTTACTTTCCCACGTGCTTGACAACGGCCAGAGGCTTTTCTCTCCTTGTTTTGGCACAGGAGGATGCAGCCCTGCCCCGGTGGCACTCTGGGTGCTGCAGGGCCAGACCTGGCTCACCAAGCCACATGATGGATGGACTGAGAGGCTCCCAGCTGTCCCTGTGTGTCACTGGTGGATCTCGCTGTGCCTCACTGCCTCGGAAGGTTGTTGCTCCCTCGCTGGGTGAGGAGGGCAGGAGGGCAGCCCAGGACCCCAGCGGGGCAGCTCAGCCAGGAATGTCAGCTCTGCTCATTGCAGAATTGCATTTTCTCATCTGAACCCATGAGGAAAACAGAACTGGGACTTCTGTGTGTGAGGGCTGCTCCTGGAGATACCTCACTGCCCAAAATCTCCAAGAATTCCTGGTTTTGTCTTTGTCAGCCCAGCCACTTGTGGAAACAGCGTCAGGCCAGGGCCGGGCACACAAAGCTAGGTCGGTTATAAGCCATTCTCCTGGAACAGAGGCACTTGGAGCCAGCACAAAGGAATCTCTGTCCCTCCCCTGCACTGGCATCCTGGCAATTAACCCGGAAAATTGCAGCCTGGCCTTGTCCTGGGCGCGGAGTGCGGGCCAGTGCAGGGCAGGGGGTGGCTGGCCCGGCCGGGGGTCTGCCCGTGCCGTGGCCTCGGCTGCAGGGAGATGGAGCAGCCAGAATCCCAGTGGGAAGTGCCAAATGAATGGGAAACTCGCCCGCTTCCAGAAAAAATGAGGGAAGTAATTAGGGTTTCTACACTGAAGGGGGTTTAAGAGATCTGTGTCCGGAAAACAGCAGAGTTAGGAGTCACCTGCACCAGAGCATCGTGGAGGAGCCTGAGCTGGAATGGACCCACAAGGATCACCGAGTCCAGCTCCTGGCCCCCCACAAATCACACCACGGATCAAATGTGGGCAGAAACACTGAGCCGGTGCCATCCCCAGGAACAATGTGCCACCCTGCTGGGCAGTGCCAGGTAGAAACCCAGCCCTGCCCTGCCAGGCTCCTGCTGCAAACAGCAGCCATCAGAGCTAAACACAGCACCCTGGGAAGGGCTGCTGAGGCAGATAATCTGCAGGCAGAGGCTGTGACAGCCTGCTCGAGTATGTCACAGCACTGTCACCATCATTAGAAACACAGTAATTGGGTGCCCAGGCTGGGCTGATGTACAAGCAGGGGAAGTGCTCTTGAGTAATTAAGAAATGTTCTGCTTTTGGTTTGCCACTGCACTTCCTACAGAAAAAATAAGTGAGATATTAAGCCAATTTCAAAGTAATTTTTTAAATTTTGGGGTTGTTCTTTGGATTTTTTTTGTCTAATTTTTTTTCATGTAAAGTCCCTGGCAAACCTCACTGCAGCTGATAAAGGCACAAGGAGTGAGGGAATTAAAGGTACAAAAAGGAAGGCAACAAGGAAGAATGCAGGTCATGCTTAAAGGATATGGTAGAAACTACAGTTCACCCAAGTCCAACCCACTAGGAAACAAATATTTAATTGTACAGTAAATAACATATTTTTATGGTTCCAAACCACATCTCAGAAGCCACATGAATATAAACAGGCATGAGATCAGCTCAGTCCTGGCCCTCCTGCATCTGCCATGGGGTGGGGACAGCAGAGGCACAAGAACTGGAGGGGAATGAGCAGGGCCAGATGTGTTAACTGGAAAATTGTGATTGGCATTTGGGGGCAGCTTTGTAGGGAAAGGGAGCACTGCTCTCTGAGAAGCAGGACTGGAAAGGAGAGTGTTGGAGGGGATGGGCATTTCAGTGCTGACCCTGGGGAGCTGACAGGCAGCTGGGCACAGGCACAGTGGGCAGCGGTGCCCGTGGGATCCCCTGGAGCAGGCATGGATGCGCTGGGGACCCCTGGAGCTGCTGCAGTGCCCGGCACGGGCACGGCGCTCATGGCACTCCCCGCAGTTTGTGCCCGGCGTGCCCTTGCAGCAGGTGTCAGGTGAGGAGCTCTCCGGCTCTGGATGTTTTTATAGCAGTGGAACTGCTCCCCATCATCAGTGTCTTATCTGCACGTTTCAAGGGCACGTCCTCTGCCAGCAGCGCTGTGAAAGCAAACACGGAGCAGTGCCCGGGCAGGGTTTACCCGGCGAGGTGAGTGCCAGGGGTGGCTCTGTGCCCGCCCCGGGGGCTGTGGCTGCAGGGACCCAGCAGTGGGAGGACACCTCACCCCAGAACCTTGAGCAGATAAAATATGTGCCTGGAAAATAATTGAGATGATGAGGATAACTTTGTTCTGCTGCTCCCACAGCTGCTGCCTCTCGTGCAGCTTCTGTGCTCTTGTCCCCGGCACAGCGAGGCCACCGCGGGGCTGTGGGGACAGGCAGGTGTCCTGGCTGGGGATGTGGCGCTGACACAGTGCGAGCCGCTTAGGGAAGCTGCCAGGAGGTGGCCATGCCTCCACTGCAGCATCGCTGGAGCGGCTCCGTCCATCCTCACCCATCTCCTTGGAAGGCTCTGGGCCACCGAGGGATGTCACCCCACCGAGCACTGCCATCTTCACAGCCCACAGCCAGTTTAGCACCCTCATAACCAGTTTAGCACCGCCACAACCAGTTTAACCCCCCCCCAGCCAGTTTAACCCCCCCACAGCCAGTTTAACACCCCTGACGTTTGCTGGGGCTGTGTCCCACCCCATGCCGCTGCTCGGGGGTCTGTACCCCACGGCCCCCCGGTTTGCAGCAGACCCTGGCTGGGGGAGGCAGTTCCCCCCCCGTGCCTCTGTCCGGTCCCTGCTCCTCCAGGCACTGTGGGACATGGAGCAGGGGAGCTGAGCTGAGGGCTCTGATGCTCCCATTTGGAAGGAGCCTCTTCCCTGCGGCCGGACAAAACTTCTTGAACTCAGAGCTCCAGCCACGCTCTGCCCTGGGCTGGGCTGTTGGACACACGGACAGGCTGGCATGGGGACACACGGACAGGCTGGCATGGGGACACACAGACAGGCTGGCACCGGCCCCTCGCTGTCCCTGGCTGCCCCTNCATGGGGACACACGGACAGGCTGGCACGGGGACACACAGACAGGCTGGCATGGGGACACATGGACAGCTGGCACAGCTCCCTGCCCGGCAGCTCCTCCTTTTTCTTAGAATCATTAACTTAAAAATGCAAATCTATTTTCCGGTCTTTCTTCCCTTTTCTTGTAAATCAGCCGAGCTGCAGCCTCTGTTCGTGCCCTTGCAGCTCCTCCGGGCCAGGGGGCTCAGCCCCCCTGGGATGTCCCCATGACACCCAGCCCTTGGGGACCCTCACGGTCACCCTCTTCCTTGTGTTCCCCTGAGAGCTCAGAGCAGGGGACAAGCGCTGTGCAGAGCCAAGGACAGGCAGAGGCCACACGGGCACAGAGGGTGGTGACACCAGCGGGGTGCAGTGACATTGGGGGGGGCAGTGACACTGGGGGAGTGGGAGGTGACACCGGGGGCTGCAGGGTCAGGCAGGGGAACCAGGACTGGCTCCTTGAACCCCAGCCCCAGGAACAAACCCTTTGTCTGGGCTTCCGGGCATGGTAGGGATAGTTAGTGGGGATTTCCACAGGAATTTTGAGAAACTGTTTGAAGATATTTTTATGCAGGAAAGGCAGTGGCCTTGCTTAATTATGAGAATTAATACGATTTGCACTGAAGCCAACAGTAGGGAGTTGCTGTAAAGTGGCCCATGTGCAGGGCTGGTCACTGAGTGCTGCTGAGAGGAAAATCTCCAAACAGATTCCAGGAGCAGAGGCAGAAAAGGAGGGAACACTGAGGGCTGGGACCACTGAGCAGCACCAGGAGGAAATTACTGTTTACACAGGGAGAGGCAACGCTTACATCTCTCCTACGGGTCGTACCAGGGCTAATGCACAGCAGACATCTCTGGAGCCCCTCCAGAAAGGAAACTAGAGTTTGGTTTGGGAACTCCTGGTTCTAATTCCTGGAAACACAGCTTCAGCTCAATTTCACAGTGGTTTGTGACTTTTTTCCAGTGGTTATATAAATTTTGGGAAAACATTCCTCTCCTTGGAATTGTCTTGTGATAATACAACCCCGCTTAAGTGGTTGGAGGTTTTGTATGGCTTCACACCCCTTCACACCCTGCTGTGAGAAGCAGCCCCCATCTACCTGGCACAGGAAACCTTAGGATGGGCTGCCCTTGAAACTTTTTGTGATGTGGGTGTGAGGCCCTGGCACAGGTGCCCAGAGCAGCTGTGGCTGCACCTGGATCCCTGGCAGTGCCCCAGGCCAGGCTGGACAGGGCTTGGAGCAGCCTGGGACAGTGGGAGGTGTCCCTGCCATGGCAGGGGGTTGGAATGAGGTGATCTTGAATCCCTTTTGTGTCTCTGGGCTTCCAGATGCTCTCCAGGAAGGATTTTCCCTCCACAGGTGCTGCTGGGAGCAGGGGCAGGTGCAGTGTGTCAGTGCTGGTGGGAGCCAGGGTGGAGCAGGCTATAAATGCTGCTGCAGGGCACCTCCAGCTTTTGGGGGAGCCTTGCAGAGCTCCTGGCTGGGGCAGCTGTGCTGGGAGCACTGGTGCCTGGAGGCACAGGGACCTGCCTGCAGCTCCACAGGCACTGGAGTGGGACATGTGGGTGCCTCATGCGCTGGTGAGCAAAACCTTTCCTGCCTCAGGGCTGGGCAGGGTGCAGGTGACACCTCTGGGAGCTGCCTGCTGCTGTTCCACCTCCCGGGGCACATCTGAGATTTCTGGAGCAGGATGAGTCCCTCCTGTACCCGCAGCTCCTCGGGGTCCTGCTCCTCTGCCCAGGGCTCCCTCCCCTCCCCACAAGCCCTGTGTGACCTGTGCAAGGGTTTCTCCATGGAACATTGCGAGACCAAAGCTCCCATGCAGAACATGGACAGAGGCTGATATTTTATGTTTGGAGAGGAAATGAGTGGCAGCTGCTTGGCTGGGCCTTTGAGGGGATTTCCCCCAAAACTGAGAGTAGAATAGGCAGACTGTTTAGCCTTTCCTGACAATGAAACTTTGTCATCTCTATAATTAACCCTGTTATTTAAATAATTCTTCCATGGATATCATTGAAGATTTCATAGCCCTTGGTTCCTTTACTTTTCCATTTCAGCTTCCTGCACTGCAGTGACTCCCAGGGGCATGACTAATTTTACTTTTCCATTTCATTGAGAGCTTGTTTCTGACTTTGTGTTTTTAGCTGTAGCTGGGGCAGCTGCTTGCTGCCTTGTCGCTGCCCAAAATGCACCTGTCAGGCCTTTTCTTTTCCTCACAGGGAATTTAGAGAAGGTCTATGACCAGCTCTTTCTTTCAAAAATGTTTCCATCACAGTGATGTGTTGTGGGTTTTCCTTATTGTGTGTTATGTGCCCACCTCCCCTCTTAAGGAATTCACCCAAAAAATCCCAAGCTTGAAATTCTTCTTACTTATGTATCACTTGTATTTTTTTGTCAGTAAGGACTTCCCTGAGGGCCTGGAGTGGTTTCCTTTGCCACTTTCTGGCAGCTAGAGGGTGTGGATTCCCTTCTTCCCCTCACTTGCTGAATATCCAGCACCCTGCTCAGCAGAATCCTTGTGCCAGTGATGCCTGCACGGAAAGGACCTGGTGAAGCTTTTGGACAGCACAGGGAAAGCCCAGGGACGAAGAGAACGATGATGCTGGAAGCCCTCCCTCCTCTCAGGATGAGACCATGAGCAAGGGGACAGTGATCTTCATCGTCACTGATGCTGTCTTTTCCTGGAAGGTAACTCAATATACAGATTCACATGTGAAAACAGTGCAGCTGTGGCTGCCCCATCCCTGGAACTGTTCAAGGCCACATTGGACAGGGTTGGAGCAACCTGGGACAGTGAAAGGTGTCCCTGCCCGAGGTTGGAACTGGGTGATTTGAAGGTCCCTTCCAAGCCACACTGGTCTCTGAAGCTCCTGTGTGTGCTCTTCCTGCATCATGTTGAGTGTGCTAAATGCCTGCAGACGTGGCAGCTCCCTGACCCGGTGATGTGCCACCCTCATCTTTGTGCTTGAACAACCGTCATGTCTCCAGAAGCTGTGACCTTCCTGATGTGTAACACAGCCTGACTCGTGCTGCCAGAGCGGCTGATAATGCAGAGCTTTGTTCTGGCCCACATGTGTGCACAGCCCTGGTAACATTTACAGTGGGAATGCTGCTCCCGAGGGAGACAGAGAAGGGTCATTGTGGGCTCAGTCAAACAGAGATTTGTGCTGCTGGGAAACCGAGCCTCTGCCATCTCCCCGCTGAGGCATTGCTCTTTAAAATAATGTTTCTGATTTGTAAATTATTCTCTGTGCCGTTCCTGGCCAGCACAGGGTGAGCACAGACCCAAGCATGGCAATTCTAAAAGCTGCTTCAACATGAGGCTCTCGTGGCGCCTTTGATCATCGGTCATGAATACCATCACCGAATTATGGGGACACAAAGCAGACATTGGGTGCAGGAGCCTGGCTCCAGCACCAGGAGGTTCATCCTGGAAACAAAAGGCAAAATCAGGCTAGGCAAAGCCACAGGGGTTTGTGAGTCTCCCTGTGCTCTGGGGAGGATCCTGATTTGGGGTCCTGTCAGCAGGAGGGGTTGGGATCACACATTCAGACAGGAAGAGGGGAAGGTGGTGGAGAAGAGCTGAAATCTTAATGAAGTAGTAAAAATGTAAGTGAAATGCCCCTGAAATTGGGGAAGGGGAAGACAAATAACACTGTGGGGAATGGTGCCAAAAATCAGCAGAGCTGGGCACAGTCGCACCCGTGCAGTGTGAAAGGAGTGTCCAGCAAAGCTGAGGGGCAGCTCAGGGGCACATATGGCTGCTCAGTGCTCTGCCTCAACAGCACTGAGAAGTTTGCTTCTATTTTTAACAAGGAATCAAAGGAAACAAAGCTTCCTCACTGGCTAAAAGCACCAGCAGCAGAAACTCTCTGAAGCCTGAGGGGTGTCCCTGTGCTTCCTGCGCTGGGAGCTGGGTCCTGCTCTATCTGCTCTGACACCTGCCAGCGAGATGAAAGGGAGCGGTGCCTCTTCTGGAGACAGCTCCCCTTGCATGCAGCACCCGGGGCTTTGTCCCTGCGATTCCTGCTCTCCTTGGTGCTCCCAGGTCTCTGAGGCACGTGCCAGGCTGGCAAGGTGGCACCGTGAGGAGCTGGCGTGTCCTGGGCATGCTGGGCGGCTGTGAGGGCGGCACAGCACGAGCAGGAGGTGAAGGCAATCAGCTAAAATAGATGAGAGGCTCGAGAGCTGCGGTTCCACCTCCGCGCTCTCTGCGGGGGACAGAACTCATGGCCCGAGGCAGGAACATGGGCTGGGACCTGGAAGGAGCTGCATGTGGAGATTGTTGTGGCACCACAGGCTGACTAACAGGAGATGGCATCGATATTTCCATTCAGGGAAACCAGTTCCAAAACCAGTTCCAAACCTGTGCTGTCTGGGGAGACTTGGCAGCACAAGTGGCTAATGATGAGTTCTGCAAAATATCTTCGGAGATTAATAAGTGTGAGCTGGAAGCTGAGGAGGATTTGGGACCAGGGACTGCAGCCCAGTTTGGGTTTGATTTCAGGAGGATCTGTCCTCGTGCAGAGGCTCAGCTGTGTCACTGCTGTTCCCATCTTGTCTTGTCTCACCCACCCCTGCAAATGTGCCTGAGGGCCAGGAGGAGGGACTGCAAGGAGAAAAGTGAGCTGCAGAAGGGGAAAAAAGGAATTGAGTAGGTGGAAATTCATGTGTGACTCCGAGAGGTGCAACGCAGTAAGGAAAAGTACTGTTCCACTCTAAAATATATATATCTAAATCATGTTATATGGAAAGCTCATGAGTGCTGGGTGGAGGGAGAGCTGTCATGCCAAAGGTGTCACTAAGGCTGTTTGCTGCAGTCACATGGAAAAATATCAAACGAGAACACACCCAGAGCACACTTCCAGGATAACATGGGAGAAGGGGAAGCCCTTGGTGTCCACCCTACTGTTGTATTCACGGCTAATAAAAGGTCCAAGGTCAAGGATCAGATCTCTTGGAGGGTTGGGAGTACAACAGGTCAATACATGCCCTTTGGTTTACAACAGGGAATTCACGGATATTCATTGTGATGGTCTAATGTGCCATCTGAAACAGGGCTGTTTTATTTTTGCCATATACAATGCCTCGTCTGTGTCTAGCCCAATAAAACAGGTCCTGGGAGCGAGGAAGATGCGTGTGTGATATACAGCCACGTAATAAGTAGACCTTGAACATTGCTGCCTGAGGGCAATTCCAAGAAACCTCTCGCGCAGCTCCTGGATTCTGCCAGCCAGGATGCCTGCTGTTGCCTCCTGGGGTTTAATGAAATGCATTAGTGCCCAAGCCTGCGGTGGTGTGAGCCCTGGGCAGTGTGTGGCTCTCCACCTTCCCTCCCCTGAAACGCAGGTTCTGATGTTCACGGCAGCGGGAATGCTGCTGGGACTGGGTCAGCTGCTGGAGGGAGCCTGCGCAGGACAGCCCCAGGAGGAGTGGGAGCAAGGCCTGGGGTCCCTGTGGGGCTGCTGGTGCTCAGCCCCAGCCTCCCGCAGGGCTCTGTGCTCCGAGGCTGCCGACACGGAGCCGTGAGCTGTCGCGGTGGCTCCGAGCTGCGGTGTGGGGATGGGGCTGGCTCCTCACCTCCCGCTCCTGCTGTCACTCCAGCTTTCCCTAATTGGTAAATTTAACTGGCAGGAAGCTTTCCTGGAGGAGAAGGGGCTCCTTCTGCCGTGTTAGCAATGGATGTGTCACGGGCATCCAGTGACAACTGCAGCCAGTGGGAGAATGGAGCAGGAGTGTGGAGGGGGGAAGATGTGCTCAGATGAGGGAGCTGATCCAGCTGAAAACTCGCTCTGAAAAGAATTGCTGTTTTTCAAACAAAGCAGTTTAATCCAGCTGGCTGCGTGACCCACCCAGAGATAACCCTGGTAGCAAGAGAGGGCTGGGAAGGGCAGCTGGGGCTGATCTGAGCTGTTGCCATTGCAGCCAGAAAATCCCAGGCTGGTTTGGGCTGGAAAGGGCCCTGAAGCCCACCCAGTTCCAGCCTCTGGCCATGGCAGGGACACCTCCCACTGTCCCAGGCTGCTCCAAGCCCTGTCCAGCCTGGCCTGGGACACTGCCAGGGATCCAGGGGCAGCCACAGCTGCTCTGGGCACCTGTGCCAGGGCCTGCCCACCCTCACAGGGAAGGATTTCTCCCCAATATCCCATCTAACCCTGCCCTCTGTCAGTCTCCCTCTTCCTTCCACTTGGCTGTGGTGGCTCCCACACCTGCACCAGAAGTTATTTGATCCCAGAGTCACCTAATCTAGGTGGAATCTGCTCTTTTTTTATTTTTGTTTTAATGCTGGATTAGTTTGCTGCTGCTGCTCCTGGAGCCAGTGAGCTGTGGGATGTGGGTTGGTGAGTGAGGGAGAATGTGCTAATGTGTGGTCAAGGACAGCTCAGGGGTGGGGATGTGGGATTAGGGCAGCCACGGTTTTCATCTGTGGGAAGGATGTGTGAGCACAGCCCTGCAGAGGCTCGGAGGAGGGCTGGCTGTGGCCAGTGGGCTGAGCTCTCGGCGGCCAGGGGTCTGCCCAGTGCTGCTGGATCCCTGCACGGTGTCCAGCTGACCTGGCTCACTTGGGGTGAGGCAACGCAGCTGCTTAAAAAAATAAATCAGAGCAGGCAAATATGGCAGGGATGCAGAGGGATGCAAGCTGTTGCTGGCTACAGGCAGGAGGATGTGGAGGTTTGCGGGGTTTGTTGGATCATTTTTCCCTTCAGTGATCCACGTTCTCAGGAATGTGGTGAGATTCCTGGGGTTGTCCTGTGCAGGACCATGAGCTGGGCCCGATGACTGCTGTTGGTCCCTTCCAACTCAGGCTGTTCTATGATATTCTTTCGCAGTTTGGATGCACAGTCCTAGGAAAATGGGGCTGGAAGATGTCCATGGCTGCTCCTCCCCGGTCCTGCTGCCAGGGTCCTGCTCCTACACTTGGAACTCAAGCACAATGAGTGTCTCCTGATGAAAGGAGCCAGAAAAAGGGGAGAAGATTCCTCACTGCCTGTCCGAGGCCTTGGTTCCAGTGGTGTATGTGTGGTATTTCATGTGTGACAGAGCTTTGTATGGCCTTGATTCTGTCCTCATCAGAAAATGGCAGTCTGAGCATCATCATTTTCTGTGGTTCTGGAAAAGTGCTGAAGAAAATTCAATTTTGAGACCCAGATATTCTGATCCTCTAAGGCAGTGTCCTACAAATCTAGTTCCAGGTTCTTCTCTATTAGCAGTAAGTGCTGGAACACTTTTAAATACAAACAATGGTGATGTAGAGGGATAAAACCAAAATAGTGCTCCTGTGGCTTTGTGCAGCGTAGAATTAGGGAGCATAATCCAAATAATAACATCTCACGCTTTTATGGTGCTGCGTGCATATGGCGTAAATGACAGCTCATTAAACTTTATATCCTGCCTACAAGATAAGCATGTAATTAGTATTACATCCTTTTTTATAATTAGGAGGCCTCATCCAAAAAAATGTGGCTCGCAAACCATATTTGAAGGCGGTGACTCAGCCTGAATTAGTGTGTGGTGCGAGGATGGGGAGAATCGTGCTTTAGCGGGTAAAAAAAACAGCGACAAAAGGTTGAGCTGGTGTCAGGTTCCCGTGCCCACCCTCCGGCACACACAGGTGATGAACTTTGTGCCGCCGGGCGCGGGCTGGAGCTGTGTGCGGGTCCGGCCGGGGCTCTGCACGGCTGAGCTCGCAGGAATGCGCGGGGCCAGCGGGGCTGCGGCTGGCCCGGAGCGGGGACCGAGCGGGGAATTCCAGCCGCCGGGGATTAGCCGCAAATGTGTCTGCTTGTCACAGCCTGGGCGGGAGGTCACCGCCGGCTCCTCCGTGCGTGTCCCTGCCGCGGTGGCTCGGGGTGGCTCGTTCGTGACTCGGTGCCGGTGTTTGTGGTGGGATTGGGTTTTCTCCGCTCCCTGGGGCTGTCCCTTTTTCCTGGTGATCAGCGGCCACCATCCACCTTATGGCAGCCAGAGGGACCCCCGGGGAGGAGCAGCTCTGTGCGGCTGCAGTGTGCTCCTGGAAGCTCCCGGCCGAGGGAAGGAGGTGACGAGGCAGCAGCTGCGCCCGGGCCAAATTCCTGGCGTGTCCCTGAAGGAAGCGGGGTCTGTGCGCGGCGACAGCCATCGTCTGGGGGGAGAAGTGACGACATCCATCATCTATGGAGGGAAGTGGTGACAGCCATCGTCCATGGGACGATGCTCTTTTGAGGACGCAGTGCTGGGACAGGGCCCCACAGCTCCTCGTTGGTGCCGGCATCTCCCGCTGCCGCTCCACATCCAGCCCTTCCAGGAGATTACGGGTTTATTCTCTCCGATCGCACCACTAAGCCCGGGCAATAATCTCCTGCACAGATGTGCGATGGGAGGAGAAACGTGTGAGCCGCCACCCGGCCGGGCACGGGGCGGGCCGGAGCGGCGCTCCCGCAGGCCGGGGCGCGGGTG
>VZRL01005946.1:919804-943425 GCA_013397895.1 Origma solitaria
GGGACCACCTGTGCCCGCCGGTGTGCCCCCTGCATGTCGTGCTGTGGCTGGGCCGTGGGGACGAGCCTGCTCCTGGTCCAGCAGGACGTGCGTGGTCCATGGGGACATGTGTGGTTCTGGTTCTGGTTCAGCACATGCACGGGCCCTGCCCTAGTCTGTCGGGACATGTGTGGTCCATCAGGGTGGGTCCATCGGGATGTCCTGGTCCCGGTCCGCCAGGATGTTCGTGGCCATGGTCCGTTGGGACATGTGTGATCTTGTTCCTGGTCCACCAGGTCCCGGTGCATGGTCCTCGGGGGTCGCACCCTTTGGGAGTGGTTTTCTGGGGTGATGGGTTGGTGCCGTGTCCCCCCCAGCTGCCGTCTGCCCCCTCTCTGCTCAGGGTCGGGGATGCGCCGTGCCCGCACTGTGGCTCTGCCCGGGCTGACCCCTCCGGTGCTGTCCCCTCTGTGCCATGGGAAGTGAAGATGGTTGGAAAGCTGCAAAGCAGTGTGCAGGGAATGCAGGAATGGATGGATGCAGCAATGCAGGCTGTGGCCCCGGCGCTGGGGACACCCTCACCTGTGGCTGGCAGCATCCTGGTCCTCCCTAATGCCCAGGTTGGGCTGGCTCCTGTCCCCACGGCTGGGGTTGGGGCCACCTCTGCATGGCTACCCACTGCCAGGGTTGGGTGGGCTGTGCCCTTGGGCTGCTGTGGTGGGTGGGCTGCACCTTGAGCTGTGGCTCTGTTCCTGCTGTTCCCTCATGGGGTCATTTGAGTTTTTTCTGGTTTTAAGTTTCTTTGGCCCAAATCACAGGGTGCTTTCCCATCCAGGGGGATTCTTCTACCTGACACGTTTCATAGGGTGACAGGGACACATCCTGAACACTGGTGCTGTGGAGCCCTTGCAGCATCACCTGCCATGCCCCAGCCTGGCCTGGGTCATTGTGGGGGCTATGGGACAGAGAGGTCACCCCAGGGTGTGCAGACAAGTGATGTTCCATCCATTCCCACCGCCCTGTCTGTTCCCAGGAGGGCTCATTCCTGCTCCCTCCCCTTCTGATCTCACACCGAGCCCCATGGGTGTAGTTCCCCTGTGCTGAAGTAGCAGCTGCTAACATCTGGCTTACAGGGACTCCCATTGTACCAATTCTTGGCATTTGAGGTTAAAAGAATCTCAAACCCAACAGCTGCGGGTACATTTATGGTTCTGCAGGTCTGGGCTGTGGAGTGTTTGCTGAAGGCAGCCAGTGCCTGGCCCTGCCTGGAGTGCTTGTTTTATCCTGGAATAAATCCTACAGTGTTGCCCTTCACAGAAAATACGTTTTGGGAGTGAGCTGGTGGGTCCCAAGGTGTCTCTGGGCTCAGTCAGTTAGCGTGTAGCAGGTGCTGGCTGAGGTGACCAGCTATGCCTTCGCCCTGGTTGTGCTGTGTGCAGGTATTTTGGGGTGTGCTGAGAGCCCCTGTGGGCTCGTGGCTGCCAGCAGGCTCCTGTCCCCCCGGCTGTGGCCGTGGCTGAGCCGCACGGCCCCGCGCCCCAGGCTGCCCACACCGGGCAGGAAGAACGCTCGCTGGCCTCTGGAGATAAGGATGTTTTTATGGCTGAATTGTTTTGTAGCTTCTATTGAATGCGTTCCTGGATTAGCCCTTAATTCCTGCACAGGGCTGGGGGGAAGTTCCAGTGGTGCCCAGGCTGCAGGGACAGGAATAGTGCTGATTCTGCTGAGCGTAAACCAGTGCCCAGGCGCCGGCACTGCCTGCCCTGCTGCCACCTCCCCTGCACGTGTGGCACTGGGGTGGTCCCCAGAGCACTCTTGGGGAGGATTTGGGCTGTGTGGGACAGGGCACGGCCTGGGAGGCAGGGAAGGGGTGTCCCCTCCCTGGCTGGGATGCTTGGGCCACTCTGTGCATCCTTCTCCTGCTGTAGGAGTGACTTCGCCTGCTGTGCAGCTGCTCCAAACCGTGATGCCTCCGACTGATCCAGCAGAGCCCTGGTGCTGGATGGGATCAGGCCCAGCTCTTCCCACGTGTGTCACCCTCGGTGTGTGACAGGTCCAAGGTCTGATGTGTGGCATGAGCCCTTACAGACCATTCCAGTGTCCATCAGCAGGGATGGAGATGCTCCAGGGGTGAGGCTGCTGTGTTGCCTGTTGCTGGTTGTTGTATCCGTGTCACTGCTGCGGGGGCTGGGGTGTCACCCCGTGAGCCAGGGCAGGTGGAACCTTGGGGCCATTCCTGGCCGTGACTGGTTGCTCACTTCTGTTACCCGGCTTTTTTTTCTTTCCAGTGTTTCCAAGTGGTTTTGCTTTGCCTCCCCATGACTGGGCATGGTGGCCTTATCTCACTGTCATTGTCCCCATGCTGTTGTGGCACGTGGCTGCAGAGCTGGGCAGGCGTGGGGAGCAGCAGACGCCTGGCTCAGGACTGCTGCCCATGGAGTGAGGGAGTCCTAGGGTGTGTGGGCCCTTGGACAGTGTGACAGCCTGCAACTGGAGTTACGTGAGGTCTCGGCAATATCCTCTCTCATTTTCCTTCCTCTTGCCTTTTCTGCTGAACGTTTCACATCCTCTTTGTATGAAGACAGGCGAGGAGAACACGTAACTGTGTATTGGTGAGGGGCCGCTAGGATGGGGCGGCGGAGGGGAGGAAAATGCAGAGGGGGAAGATCCCTGTGCAGAGCTGGGCGGGAGGAACAACACTGGCATGCAGGGATGGTGAGAGGAGCGGATGGAGTAAGGACACAGAACAAAGTCTCTGCCAGAGTCTGGTAAAGGGGCTGCTCTGCCCTGCTTTTGCCCTCTGTGTAGATACCGAGAGAAAAAGGATTCACAGAGCTTTCTTCTATCGTTAGAAGAAAGAATAAATTCAGAAGATTGAAAATGATCCTCGTATGCTGAAGGGCTGGTCTTGCTAAATATCCTCTGGAGTGTGTGCGCGTGTGTGTATACATAAATGCTGTTGGATCTTTTTCCCCCAGTGAGTTTCTGTGCCTGTTTCCATTGTCTCTCTTCACTGCTTGACTGGTATTCAGTGACCTGGTTTTCAGCAAAACGTGTCCCTCTTCCTCCCTGATCTACCATCCATAAATTATTCAGAAAGTTTTGCAGATGCAGAGACTTCAAGTGTGACATAAATAATGAACTCGAAGCCTGGATGCCTTGAAACTCGTTCTCCAGCGCAGGAGCCGTGGTGACCATTAGGTAGGAGCAGGGATGCTGAAGAATTTTGTCCTTTTGCGTGTCCCTGTGCCTGTGCAAGGGGCAGGCAGGGAGCCAGTGGCTCGTCCCTGTGCTGGCATCGCCTCCAGCCCCTGTGCTTCTGTGGAGGGGGAGGTGGAGCCCAGGCGCCCAGATGGTGATGTGGAGGTGCCTGGAGCTTGCTTTGGGAAACAAGCAGCGCATGTAAGGATAGAGGAGTGGGGGTGCAGGGGCTGCCAGCCATCGCCTCCCCCGTGCTGTGGCAGGGGCTGAGCCTGGCACCCTCCTCCTCCTCCCTGTGTCCCCGTCCCTGTGCTGCCAGGCGCTGTGTCCCGGTGGCAATGGGGCTGCTGTCCCCTTCAGGCACTGGGTGCAGCCTGGTGCCCTGCCACGTTTCTGCTGGTTTGTTTTCCTTCTTCCAACTCCCAGGCACTAATTTGAAGCCACCAAACCCGTCCACGCCCCGGCTGCAGCCATGCTCCCACGGCACAGACTGCAATTTGTGTGGTGGGGCTGGGCTGGGGCGACTCTGTGAACCCCCTCCCCACAGGGGCACAAGGGCTGGGCCCCAGTGGGGCTGTGCCGTGTCCCAGGGTCCCACGGGAAAGGTGGAGGTGCCTGTGCCCCAACAGGCAGAGCTGGGCTGGTTTGGTGTTTTGGATCACTTCTCCTTTAGCTGTTTTTTTGGCCGGGTCACTGCAGGGCTGTGGCCAGCAGTGAGGAGAGACGGGAGCGAAGGACTGATGCTGGGGTGGACCTGGATCCTGCAGTGCTGGGAGCTCCTCTGGGCCCCCCAGCTTCACGGGGCAGATGCTGTGGCACTGCCCCACAGGTCTCACACCAGCTTTGCCCCCCTCCAGTGTGTCCCGTGCTGGCTGTGGTGAGAAGCTGGGGGTTGCCCCTGCTCGCAGCTGAGGTTCCCAGCTGGTGCGTGTGGCTCTCAGGGAAGCGTGGTCGCCCTTCTGTCTGTGCCTGCAGGGTGTGATTTTAATGAGCTGCCCCCTGGGCTGACCCCTGTGTGCCTGCACTGTGCTGGGGTGGCTGTGGTGGCCTGTGCTGCCGCCATGGCTAATGCCAGCAGGGCTTTTGCTGCAGCTCTGGGGATTTTCCCAGGACACATCCTGCTCTGGGGCTGCTGTGCAGCATGGAACGTGAAGCGGGGTGGTGGGGTAGTTCCTGGGGATGCTGTTTGTGTTCCAGACTCTGGGATGTGCTTGAACACAGGTTCTGTTCCACATCTCAGCAGCACCTTGGTGAAACAGACCCTTTATGAAACGTCCTTGCCCGTGGCTGTGGGGTGGCAGTGCCATTCCTGGAGCTGTGCCCATGGCTGTGGGGCAGCAGTGTTGGTCCCGGATGGAGCTGGCACTGGATCTGCAACAAACTGGAAGCGAAAGTGAAACTTTTGTCCAGTGTTTACTTAATTCCATTTTCACACAAACGAGGCTCAGGCGGGTGATAAGGAAATGTGACTGGGCTGGCTGATGCCGCCGATTGCCCACTTTGCCTCCTTGTCATTGCCTTTCCCCTCCTGCTCTCCACGGCCCCTGGTTCAGCACTCTTGTCCCCCTGGGTGTGGGTCTGGGGGAGCCCTGACTCGGGTGGGCAAAGGGCAGGAAGATAACAGGGTGCTGTGCACTCAAAATGCCCTCCTGGGCCTCTGCAGGCAGAAAGCCCTTGGGTGTGTTGGAGTGTGATCCCAGTCTTGGGCTGCTTTGTCACCTGGTGCCATCTGAGGTTACATGTCCTCATGCCCCAGGTGTCTGCTGGTGCTGGGGAGGAGGAATCCAAAGCCCATATTAGGTTATTTTCATCCTTTTTGTGCTTCTGCTCCCTGAAGGAAAGAGTCACAGCCGAAACCTTCCCACCACTTTTGCACAGAGGAGAGGAGGGATCAGGATTCAGAGGTTTAGGTCCGTCCTTTCCAGGAACAGCCCGTTTGTTCAGGTGCAAACCTGAGTGCTCAGAGCTGTTCTCCTGCCCAGGAGAGTGCTGGACTTTGCAGGCTCCTGTTTGGAGGAGAAGGAGCACTGTGCTTTCTGGAGGGTGCAAAAACAAAAGTAACCACCTCGCTGGGTTGCTGTGACCGCTGGCACTCGGTGCTGCTCGGGTTGTGGCACGAGGATCAGTGCCTGGCTGCTGCCAGCGAGCGCTGCGTGCCAGCCGCCCCCGGGCTGGGCTGCGGTGGGTGCGGGGCAGCCAAGGTGAGTTACCTGCAGCGCTGCACAGCACGGCCTGCGCCTTCCCAGCACCGGGGAATTGCTGCCTTGCGGCAGGGGAGGATTTCCTGCAGCATCCGAGCCTTCCCCAAGGAGCTCATTCCATGCTCGGAGGGGTGGGGGGTCCCTGCTCGTCCCCCCAGTGGCGCTGGGGTGCAGCTGGGGCCCCCAGGCTCTCCCTCTGCCAAGCAAACCACAGGGCTGGGCTGGGGAAAGCATGTGGGTTTGGGTTTGGCTGCTAAAATGATTTACTTTGATTTTTCCTGCTTTGTTCACCCAGCCAAGGTATAACGTGGCTCCCTTGTGTCAGGGTGTATTTTTCCCCCCTTCATTCCTGTAGGAAACATTTGGTGTAAGGAATACTTTGGACCATGGAGGAGTGACATGGTTATGGCTCAGCCAGTCCTGCACCAGCAGAGCCAGAGGCCCTGAGGACTTCTCCTCCTTTGCATGACCTGTGTGGCTTGTGCAGCCACATCTTTAATAGCTTGCCTGGGATTTTATTCAAATGAGGGGTAGGACAGGTGATAATACTGTACTTCACTTCCAGCACAAATTGATCCGTCTCTTCCTCCCCAGTGGAAATTAGCAGCAGGATGTATTCCTGCTTGGGAGATGCTCTTTGTGATGGTGGGTCTGCACCGTGAGCCCCGGAGGGATCGTGGTGCCGGCAGGGCTGGCCCCAGAGGGCTGCACACTTATCCCTCCTGTCTCTGCCTGAGTGCTGGGGGGAAAGTCGCTCTGTGTGGATGCTGCAGTGGTTCCCTGTGTGCCCTGCTGTGGTTGTGATCCTCACAACATCCCCGGGAGCATTCCTCCATCTCCCAGGTGGATCCTAGCCCAGCCACGACCCCTCAGTGCTGATAGGTTTGGGGACTGACAGTGGGAGCCAAGGAGAATGGGGTGGGCTCCTCGGGTCCTGCAGTAGGCACTGAGCAGGTGCTGTGTGGCTGGGCTGGAGCCGGGTCTGGCCTCTCAGCAGCACTGAGAAGGAGCCTGGTGAGCACCAGGGTTTGGGTGTGTGGAAGAGTCTGTGTCCACGATTACATCTTTTACATTATGCTGACAGAAGGCTCATTAGCAGGGCTGGGAGATCTCCATAATTGGGAGCATGCCCACAGAGCACCTCTGGGCACATGTCCTGATACGCTGGGGTGGGGACAGAGCACGGAGGAGCCGCAGGGCCTGCGCTGAGTGTGTGTCCCATGCCGGGTTAAACCCCACCTTTTGGGATGGCTGGGGGTGGACTGGGATAAAGAGCAGCTGTGAGAGGGAGGGGCTGGGACTGCCAGAGCTGGTGGAGCCTGAGAGGGCACAGCTGTGTCCAGGGAGTGACTCTGAGCAGGGGATCTGGGAATGGGATGTGAAGGGCCAGCTTGGATGTCCCGGTGTTCCTCCAGCACTGGGAGCTGGGTACCTGCTGTGTCCCGTTCCTGTTTCCAGCATGGAGCAGATTTGCCTGATTTGGGTCAGGAGGCTGTTTTCCCAAGGCTGCAGATGTGCTGGCACAGCTTGAATCATCTGTCTCCATTTGTTTCTGCAATGCTGCCAGACCAAGAGGTGTGTGGCATCACCTGCGGCGTGTGTGGCATCACCTGTGGCATGTGTGGCATTCCCTGTGTGCCCTGGGCATGGGCTGGGGGCGGTGGGCTCTTCAGGTTTCCTTTTTTTCCTTTCCCTTGCTGGTAGCAGCTCCCAGTGACGTGTGGAATCCGTGTGAGGAAATGCCGTTCCCATGGTTGCTGCGGGGAGGGTGGGAGGCAGCGGCGTGCCAGTGTCCCTGTGCTCTCTGCAGGTTGGCACACGTGGTGCTTCTCGGCTGATTCAGGAGCACAGATGGGATGGGGTGACTCAGTTCTGCCCTTGCCGTGCTGCCAGACCCCTCCCCAGCTGGCAGGGGGACACCACCAGGCACCCTAAAATCGTGATGTGCTTCTCCCTGAGCCCCAGGAGCAATGCCAAGGCCAGGGCAGCATCCCTGCGCACACCAGGGCAGGGCTGCTCAGGGGTTGGCATTCCTGCGCCCTGGCAGAGGGGCTTCAGTGCCCCCACCGTGTCCGAGGGGCAGCAGTGGTGCCCAAGCAAGCCCTGCTCACTGTGTGCTTCTGGTTTGGGGCATTTGAGGACCCTCCTGCCCCATCCGGGAGCAGGACAGGCTGTGCCATGGATCCATCACGGATCCATCGTGGGGCTCAGTTACTTCATCCCTCGCTTTTCAGGACGCTGTGATGAGTAGCTGGAGCGTGACCGTGGTGGGTGGGAGGGGAGGCAAAGCGAGGGGGAGCTCAGCTCGTACGGAAACCTGCACAGCTTGTTCGCTGTGCTGTGAATCATCCCCCTCTGCCTCGCCTCCCCCGGGCGCGGGCACGCGAGCGGCTGTCACCGCCGTGGGGACAGGGCTGTTTACCCTCTGTTCCTGGTGCTCCCCGCACTAAAGGTGCTTCACCTGCTCTGTGCCAGCGCCGTGGCCCTGGGCCCCTGGGCTCCTGACAGGGAGGGATCTTTAGGGCATCACCCCAGCTGTTAGTGGCACGGATGGTCTCAAGTGTGGCTTGTAGGAACTGGGAATTGTGCTCCTCTGCCTCTGGTCCCTCCTGCCCATGGGAGCTGGGGGCCACAGCGTGTCTGGGGTGGGGAGGAGGATTTCTGCGGAGGGACGGGGGATGCTCTGTGGCGCCGAGGGGGAAGGGGATGTCTCCGCCGTGATGCCAGGCGGGTTTCTAGCTGGAGCTGTGGGAAGCACACCAGCCTCCGGACCATCTGCTCTGGCACGTGGAGCGGCGGCGCAGCGCGCGGGGGCCAGGCTGCCTGTGCCAGCGCGGGGGCGAGGGGACAGCCGAGGGCTGGGAGCAGCTTCCTTGCCCTTCCCTGTGCTTTGGACCCTCAGGAAGGGCTTGGAGCAGCCTGGGCTAGTGGAAGGTGTCCCTGCCCATGGCAGGGGGTGGAATGAGATGAGCTTTAAGGTCCCTCCAACCCAAACCGGTCTGGGATTCCATGATCCACAATGACAGAAGTGTGAAGGGTTCTCTTGGCCGAGTGACCTGTAAAAAGAGCTGGCATGTGCCTTTTGCTAACACTGCCTGGTACAGCCTCCCTTTGCTGGGTTTTTATTCTTTTTCTCGCTGAAGCAGCGTCTGTCCAGAGCGATGCCCTCATCGAGTGCTGGTTGCTTAGCAATGTTCTACAAAAAAACCCAACCATTGCAGAGCAGAGTGTTGGGTGTCTCTCCCACGAATTATGCGAGAAGGCCCAGGTTACAGGCAGTGATTTCTTCTGGAAAGGATGATCAGACACTGGCACAGGCTGCCCAGGGCAGTGGTGCAGTCACCATCCCTGGAGGGGTTTTCCACATGAGGACAATGGTCAGTGTTGGCTTTCGCAGTGCTGGGGGAATGGTTGGACTTGATCTTAGAGGGCTTTTCCCACCTAAACTCTTCCATGGTTCTATGCTGTGCCCTGGGCTGTGCATCCCTGTTCTCACCCTGCGTGCCTCCCTAGGCTCTGCTGGAGACTTTAATTTATATTTCTCTTTTCCTGCCGAAGCAGGAAAAATTGACTCACTTGCCACTGATGTTCCTGCGAGCGCAGTGGGATTTTTCCTGTTCTTACAGCTGAGGTGGAGGAACACTGGAGACAAAAGGATTTCCGCAGCCTCCTTGGGAGGAGGAGGAAGGAGGTTGTGCAGAAGCACTTCTGGAGGGGTGAGGAGCTGACCCCACTTCCCTGCCCTGGCTGTGGGTGAGAGCTGCTGCCTCTGGGATGGGGACGAGAGAGGAGGGGCAGAGGGGGCACTGCCCCATGCCATGGCCTGGCTGGGAGGTGCTGGGAAGGCCTCCTGTCCTACCCACAGGGACAGGGCATTGGTCCCCTCTCCACCTGGGGCCCGGGGTCTCTGGGACCACCGTCCCCTGGGGACCCTGATGGGGGTCCTTTGGCGCCTGCCCCTTGAGAAATCAAGCGGGCTCCCTAACTAATTAGATTTAATAACAAACTAATCCAGAAGCAGGGCCAGTGCCTGGGGCAATCTGCTCCTGCCCAGTGGTGTCTGGCGGGGGCTCTGCCACAGCCCCCTCTGCAGGGAACCCCCTCCCTTCCAGATCCCCTTCTGCTCCACTAATGGGCATTGCCTGGGTCAGGAGCAAATTTCTTCTGGATTAGTGTCCTCTAAATCGATTAGCTGTCTCGGGCAGGGTATTCTGTCCTAATGAAATGTGATTCCAGGCTCCAGTCGATGAAATATTGTGGTAACAAGGGTAAAGTCATCTGCAGCCTTCCTGTGAGTTGTGCCAGGGTTTGGAGACGAGAGGAATCACAGAATTACACAGTGATTGAGGATGGAAATGACCTCCAAGATTATCAAGTCCTACCTCTGACCCATGACCACCTTGTCCCTAGCCCAGAGCACTGAGTGGCACGGCCAGTCCTTCCTTGGACACTTGCAGGGATGGGCACTCCAACCCTCCCTGGGCAGCCCCTGCCTATTCCTGACGACCCTTTCCATGCAGAAATTCCTCCTGATGTCCAGTTGAACCTTGCCTGGCCCTTTGAGGAAAAAAATTGGAGGAGAAGTTACAAGTATCAGAGCAGTGTTGTGCTAACAGGGACTGACCTGCACTCCCCAGTGAGGGAATTGGAGGAAATGGGGAGTTATGAGTAAAACATAGCATTTCCATCCTGCTCTTGGAGGCACTTTACTTGCAGGTGTAAGGCTGGAGGCATTTACATGACCTGCCAGGAGTGGTGGCAGTGGGGCAGTGTGCAGGAGGAGGGGAAATGCAGTATTCAAAATCCTTGTTTTGGGAATAGTGGTCTGAGATTGGGGTTTGAAAGTCAGGCAGCTCTGGGCAGCGGGACAGCCATACTTAGCAGGTCTGACATCTCTCTCTGAGCCAGCACTGTGCCCAAATCCCTGGCCTGGTAGGGCCAGGGATTTTCACTGCTGCTTCCTCACATTGTTTGCTCGTGCAGTTGACTGCCCGTGGAAATGCCAGCCGGGACAGTAATTTTCCATTTCATTACCATGTCCCTGATGTTTTCCAGGCACTTAAGCTGTCGCCTATGTTTGCTGTTTGGATGCATCCCTCCTCTGTGTTGGAGTGGTGAATATTTACATTTGATTTTATTCGGACACCTTGCCTGCTCCCACCTGAGCTCCCGTTGCTGCCGTGCCTGGCTGCCCGCCCAGCAAACTCTGTGGCTGCAGGTTGGGATGGGCCAGGGGGTTCTGCCATAAAACAACACCAGGATGTGAACAAAAATAAGCACAGGAAAAAGTGCCAGACATGGGAGCTGGCTGGGGAAGTGGAGAAATCCCACTTTATTTTGTTTTGCCACTAAGTGCACAAAATGCTTCGTGTCCGACGCAGGAGAGCGGGAATTGCATCTGGGGCATGCTGCCCTGTCCTGGGGGGCCGATGGGCTGTGCCGCAGCAGGAGCTGTGGGCAGCGGTGCTCCGGGGGCTGTGGCAGGACTGGGGTGTTGAAGCCCCTGAGCAGGGGGCATGGAGGGCTCTGCTCGGTGCTGGCGCTTGTGCTGATGTGATGTGCTGGTTCTCTGCACGGCGGTGGTCAGCCTGGGAGCTGCCTGCCAGGGTGGTGGCACCTGGCCTCGGGCTCCTCATCTTGCAGCAGCATCCTGGGCTTTGCAGTGGTGGCCAGCGCTGCCAGGAGGGCTCTGGCAGGCCTGAGTTTCTGTGAGCACTGCTCCTTGCTGGGAGTGAGGACTCGTGTGAGGCTGTGCTTCCCTGCAGCTGCACACATCTGTCTCCGCAGCCTCTCCAGGAATGGGAAGCCTTTCGGGGGGTCATTTACATCATTCCTGGGTTTTGTTTCCTCTGTGTCCTGGCTGCAGGCAGGGCGAGCTCTGCTGCCCTGGTACCTGCTCCTGGTCACTTCATCTGCCATCGCTGCCCTTCGTCCCCATCCAGCATCGTCACCTCTGTCCTCTCTCCCCTGAGTGGTCTCTGAGTTGAGAGCTGCTGCAGCTCATTAAATAACCTGATTAATGCAGAGCTGGGCAGGGCCAGGCTGTGTCGGGCACAAAACAGAGCGCTTCACTTTGGAATGGTTCTTGCTGAAAAATCCCGTTTGGGCAAGTGGACAACATCATCCAAAGTTTCCATGCAGGACAGGTGGGAGCCTGCCAAGTCATCCTTTCCTGGTGGGATGGAGCGGTCATTGTTTGAAAGTTCATGTGTCCAGTGCTGAATTTCCTTCAGGTGGGACCCTTGCTGAGGGGCACTTCATTAACTACATCATTAACCTATCCCTGCTTCCTGGACCAGTTTCTCTCCTGCCAGTGTCATAGCCCTGGTGACACTGTGAGGGGGGAAAGGCAGAGCTGTTTGCATGAGCAGGGCTCCTGCAGTGTCTCAGCCACTGTGACATGAAGATCTGAGTCACGAAAGGGACTGCTGGGGCTTTGTTGCAATATAACTTGATGGGCAAGTGCTAAGAAGAGCTGAACAGGAAGGATGGAGCGCGGCTGCGAGACCTTTGCTCCGAGTGTCTGTGGCAAAGCAGGCTCAGCGCTGGGCTCAGGGCTCCAGCGCCTGAGGAAGTCCAAGGCTATGCAAGGCTGAGAAGTGGGGTAGAAGGGCAAGCGTTCCAATTAACCATCAACTCCCTCACAGCAGGAGAAAACAGTGGCTGGAGCAGTGGCAGTTGAAGGAAGAGGCTTCTCACCTTGGTGCTGCTGCAGCCCTGGCCCTGCTGCAGGATGTCACACTGGGCGCGCCGGGCTGGCAGCTTGGGACCTGCTGGTCCTTCTGGCTTCATTTCCCTTGACTCTCCAGTGCCTTCCATGGGGAATCTTGGGAAGCTTTGCACAAGCGTCCTGGCCTGGCAAAGCTCCCAAGATAACTCCAAGCGTTATTGATTTGGGGGTGGCACGATGACGTGGCCGGGGTGCTGGGCTGGTGGGCAGTGGGGGATAATTTTAGCCGTGCAGCCAGGCAGCCCTTCCAAGGGATAACTTTGTTTTTCACAAAGCGCAGAACCTTTATCTCTTAAAATACCATTGAAGTAATCATGTCTTCAGCGTGCTGCTCAGATCTGATGTGCTGTTGGAGCCTGGTCAATGGTGCCTTTCAGCCCACAAAGGGTTCTCTGTCCCTCTGGCAAGCGCTGCCGTACGGAGCCACGTTGAGTGTGTGAATGCAGGCAGACAGGGACGCCTCGGCTGGCAGCAGTGCCCAGCACTCCCCTGGCTGCCGGGCAAGGCTGAGCCAGGGCTGTGGCACCTCCTGCACCTGCAGTCTTGGGGCATCTTGGACAGATCTTCAGGTTATTTTACACTTTAGCACACCTGAGCAGTTTTGGGTTTTTTGCTTGAAGTGTGGTTTGTAGGGTATGTGTGTTTGTAAACTTTCCGCGGTGCAAATGAAGTTCTGGGATTTGGCAAGGTGGGATTTGGCCTCCCTGTGTGTGCTGCTGAGACAAGGCTCGGCTGGAGGCTGAGTGTGGAAAAGGCCCCAAAAAGGGCTCTGGGATGCTGTGGGGCCACGGTAGTGATGCTCTCCCTGCCTTGGGGGTCCTGTCTGGGATGCCTGCAGGGACTGTGCCTGTTGCACTGTG
This sequence comes from Origma solitaria, assembly GCA_013397895.1. Taxonomy (NCBI): domain Eukaryota; kingdom Metazoa; phylum Chordata; class Aves; order Passeriformes; family Acanthizidae; genus Origma; species Origma solitaria. The sequence goes on from VZRL01005946.1 coordinate 932,776, forward strand.
GGGGTCCTTGGGGTCACCTTGCTGTCTTTGGCACCGGCTAACCTCCATCTCTGGCATGTGCCAAGCCGTGGCAGCCTCTCCACAGGCTTTTGAGCGGAACATGACGGCAGAAGCTGTGCCAGAGGTGGGGTGGGCTCTGCCCATCTGGTTTGATATATTTGCTCATGATGATTCAGAGGGGAACCTGCCAGCAGCTGCCATCCCATCCTAAATCACTGATTAACTCCAACCACCTGGTGGAGAAGTTGTTTAATAAACAAATCAGTGCTAACTCTGTATGGAAGTGACTCTGAGACTGGGCCAGGCCCAGAGGACCGCGGTGTCTCATGGGAGCAGAGCTTTGCTGACCTTGCTGGGAAGCGCAGAGAGGGGATTTAAACCTTCTGGAGCAAATGAAGCATTTAATGATGCTGCCCTGACGCTTGATGCTGACCCCAGTGGTGCAAGGGCTGGCGCTGGGCGGGTGAAACTCCATCCTGGCAGCTGCAATTGCTGTTTTCAGGCATGAGGTTCTTGTTGCTGGATTCCTGCATGAACTGTGGGCCAGGCTGGATGAGTGTCCCATGCAGAGTGCTCACGTGCATCCATGGGCCAGGTCCAGCTGGCCATTGCCAGCTCTGACCTTTCCCAAACGCCTTCCCTGGGTATCCCTGAGCTGCAGGAGTGTTGTGTGACCCCACAAAACGGTGTTGTGCTGCAGCCCTGGCTTGCCGTGGGGACAGACACCATATTGCTGCTTTCTAAGCACCCTTGGCAGGCTGTAATCCGGCTGTTTTGGCTGCTGATTAGAGCGGCTGTTCCCTGGATTACCCGTCCTGGTCCCGCTGGCCCTGTGGTGCTGCTGCGTGGCTGGGGAGGTGTGGGGCTGTGCCATCCCAGTGGCCAAGTGTGTGTCCTGTTCTCTGCAGCCAAAGGAGGGGTGTCCAGCGGTGACCCCCAGATCTGCCTTCTCTGGGCTCCTGCCCCGGGGCTGTTTCACAGGGCAGCCCTGCTTGGGGCACAGGGGCTGCTGCTGGGACTGGCATTGCCCTCCTGTCCCTCTCTGGGGCTTGCAGGGGACACACAACCTGAGCTGCTCCTGCTGTTCTTTGCTGCAGGGGAAGGAAGGGGCAGGAGTCTCAGTTCCTGTTGTCCACTTGAACATTAAATATAGGCTATTAAGCAATTTTCTTTGCAGGAAGTGTAGAAATCCCGCTCCGTGTGAGCACAGCCTCTGGCAGAGCCCAGAGCTGGAGCTTGCCTTGCAGCAGCATCCTCTGCTCCCCCTTTGGAGCAGCATTAACCCTTCATGGCCAGACTCAGCAGCAGGTTCGATTTTAACCTGAACCACCCACCCTGCTGCTTCTGCCCCTGTCCCGGGTCCAGCTGAGTCAGAGCTTTTTTGCTTTTTCCACCTTATGTTGCAAAGTCAGCTCTGGGGAGAGCCCCCACCTCTGAGCCAGCAGTTTCACTTTTCCCTGACTGACCTGGGCTTTCCAACATGGGGCCAGGCAGCAGGACCAGGCAGGGAGGGGACCTTTGTCTCCCTGACATCTGATTTTGACGTGTTGTGGCTCCCCTCGGTGTCCTGCCCATTGTTCTGGGGTGCTGACTGCGGACGGGGCTGGAATGGGGTCATCCCCATAGAGCCCGGGGTGCTGCACTCGTGGAGCAGGGTTGGGAAATCGTGACTTCCTTCTCTAAATGGCCTTTTTCAGTAGTTCCAAATTCCTTTGGAAGAGGCTTTTTGTGTAAAAAACAACCACTTCAGTCTCCTTGCAGTAACAGCAACCACTTCCCAGAAAGACTGGACTTCCAATAGCTGAGGAGGAGGAGGAGGGACAGAGGGAGCACAAGGTGCTCCCTTGCTGCTGATCCCTTGCAGGATTCCCGGGAGCTGGAGAAGCGTCTCTTCAGGCAGGTTTGGAGGGAGCCCTGGAGCTGGAGGTGTGTGGCTGGGATGGGAATTCAGCCAGCAATTACCCAGCTCCCTGTGGCTGCAGAGGGAGGAGGAGTGTGGGGTGACCCCCGGGCTGGGTGTCAGGGAGGAGGGACAGGCAGAGGGGTTATCCAAGGCTGCTTTCAGGCAAAGGCTGCTGCCCTCTGTCCTGCTGGGAGCTGTCCCCCTTCCTGCTGTTCCTGTGGTGGGTGTCGAGGATGCAGTGGATGGGGAGGATGCATCACTTTTAAAAGGGCATTTAATTTCGATCCTTGGTAACTGTAGCTGTGCAGGTGGACTTGCGTGTGCTGATTTTCTGTCAAGTGGACTTTCCTGAAGGGATCGTCCCATCCCCTCCAGCCCAGGTGGGAATAGGGAGCCAAGGGAAGTGAGGAGGAGGAGAACTACAGCCTGAGCTGGCTGTGTTGCTCAGTCAGAAGGATTTTTCAGGTTTTTTGTGGTGGTTTCCCTGATGCAGTGGTTGACTGATCAAGCCAGCGGAGAACTTGGAAGGAAAACTTCCAGACCCTTGGCACAGCCCAGCTGTGACTTGTGCAGTGTCCAGGTGGCTCTACTCGTGCATGAGAGGAAGCAGTTCCTGTTGAGCCTTTGTAGGATTTTGGGTTTGCTTGTTCACAGTCCTGGGGAAGAAGAGCCCTCAGGAGCTGAGCTGTCCTGTGGAGGGGCTGCCCTGCTCTCGCTGTGCCTTCCTGGAGGGTATTGTCCCAAAATGTAGTTGAGAGGTGCAGCTTTTAGGAAAAGGGGAGGCTGGGGTGGGGTTGGGTCTGACAGTGGCCCAGGGAGGATGATGGGGCCCCACGGTGTGGGCATGGGTGCCCCTCTCTCCTTTTCTGGCCGATCCTGCTGCTAATTTTGTCCTTTATCGCTGCCACTCCAGGAGTTATCTCCGTCTCCCCCTGCCTCTCTCTTGCCTATTTATAAGCACTGTGGGCCATTGCCGTCAGTGCTGCTGGCTCCAAAGGCTTCTTGGCTTTGCTCTGGCTCGTGCCTGTCCCACAGCCCCCACCTGCTCCTCACTCTCAGTCAGGGTGGGTGGCCCTGGAGAGGGTGACCCTGCCCTGGGCACCCCCTGGGTGTTCATCCCTGTGCTGCAGCAGCCTCCAGCTCTGGGGTCCTGCCCAGCCAGTGGTGGCATGAGGGCTGTCACATCGGGCCTGGTTCAGGTGGGGACCTGTCACATGTAACGTGGCCAAGGGCTCGGGGGGCTGGGGGAGCTCGGGGGTCAGCAGGGGCTGNCTGCTCCAACAAGCTCTGGTGAGGAAGGAGGCTGTGCTGCTGCTGCCGCCAGCATGGGGACGGGAGGGGAGCAGGGAGAGCTGCACGGGGCTGTCCCAGTGCTCTTCTCTCAGCTCTGTGCTGAGCTGGAGCAAACCTCCCGCCCTCCCAAGTCCCTCTTCTCAACCCTGGCAGCAGCACCTGGGAAGTTTCCAAAGAAAACCATGTGTCTTTCTTCTGTAGGTGCCAGAGGAGACCCGCGGCAGCTCCAGGCATGGGAAGGATGTAAAAGCCATGCTCGTTCCATCCCGCAGGGAGCAAAGTGCAAATCCTGTTATGTGTGAACCTTCTCCTTTGAGAAGCCCCCTCTGTAGTTTTCCACTGGGAAAGCTCCTGGGGATTTCCCTCTCCCTGCCTGCCTTGGCTGGGTGATTTCCTGCTGCCTTAGGAAGCAGTTGTGTGAAGGCGGCTGGGACTGAACTGGGCAGGATTAGCCACAGGGCTGTCAGTAGTGATACTGGGAAAACAGCTTTAATGCTTGGAGAAAGTTGCCAACTCCTTTATCCCACGGGGAAAGCAAAACACTTGGACTCTGGTGTGGTTATCTCTTGGCTGTTGGTGTCTGAGAGGAGGAAATGGCCTTTGCATGCACACACATTTTCCACCGGTGCTTGGACAAGGAAAAAAACACAGAATTTTGTGCTTTGAGTGAAGAAATGCATGGGGGAGTGAACACTGTGTCTTCCTCACACCAGCAGTGCTGGCAGCCACACCTTACCTTCAGAGCCAGGGGCCTCGCGGTGCCCGGGACTGTCTGCGTGTGCCAGGTTACAGGGCTGGTTTGAAAAGCCAATTCTGGATCCACTCAGGTCACTGCAAGTAAGAACTTAATAGGATCCAGATCTTGGAGAGAATCTGCAGCTCGGGGAGCAATAAACCTCTGTGCTGCTGCCTGCCCTCAGCAGGACAGGAGCATGGCACAGGTGCCATTTCTAGGGGGGCAGTGTCACTGTGTGTCACCATTTGCCGCTGCCCCATGGCTCTGGGCCTGAGCTCTGTGTGGCTCTCCTGGTATTTGAGGTTCCATCTCCTGTAGGGTGTTTTGGAAGGTGCTGACAGGGACCCCCCAGAGCCCTGTCCTTGGGGTGGGTGCGGAAGGGCAGCACTCTGGGGCTTCCCTGGTGCCAGGGGTCCCTCGGACAGGTCCCTCTGTGGGTATTTCCCAGCGGGGATCATGTGTCTGCCTGCATCCTGCTCTTGTGGGACTTCCCCATTTGTAACATCCCTGTTCTCCCTGCTCCTGCTTTCACAGACCTGTCGGCCGCCCAGCGCAAGTTCGCAGATTCCCTCAATGAGTTCAAATTCCGCTGCATCGGCGACGCTGAGACGGATGATGAGATCTGCATAGGTGAGTCCGTAGCTCCTGGAGCTACAGCCCAGAGTCCTGAGCAGGACACAGCAGGGAACACACACGAGGACACCAGGGGCCCCAGGAATGTGTCTGGGTGCTCTCTGGAAATGGCACATTTCTCCTGCTTCAACATCAGCAAACCTTTCCCCAGGGAATCAGTTGTTGCTTCTTGGCCTGAATCTGTCCCTGCCAGATCGGAAAGGGAGAAGATTGCCCGTATCTGAAACCATCTCAGTTATCTGGATGTTTTGCACTGGAGAGCAGGGTCTGGGGTGATTGTGGCTGGGTACCCTGCAAGGGGCTGAAGCAGAGGAGCAGCAGCCTCCCTGCTGGCTGCAGAGCACACAATCCTGTGCTAGAGGGAATCAGCAGCGCCGAGCCTGGCAACGCTCCCTGAACTGATCCTGGCTCCACCACGGAGCTTCTCCTGGCACAGGGCTGCAGCTTCAGCCTCTTCCCTCTCTGTCCTGCTGCTCCTGCCCCAGCTGAACTTTTAGAGCTTATTGTGCACATCGTCTGGAGCCAGGAGAGAAAAGGAGCTTTAGCCCTGATTTAACTTTGCTTGTTTATTTGTGCCCAGTGTCTCAGCAGAAGTAGCTCCTCATCCAGGTCTCCCTGGTGCCATGTCTGTGCTTGGGGAGCTGTCCCTCACGTGCTGGGCATGGCTGGAGGCCAGTGCTGGCTGTGGGGTTGGTTAGTGACTGACTGTTGGGTAGGTCTGAGGTGAGGATGTTGCTCTCTGGAGGAGGAAACATGGTCCTGGGGATGCTCTGCTGCCAGTTGCCTTCTGTAGGTGGCAGGAACCTTTCTAGGGAGAGAGCGAAGATAATGGAAAAAACCCCAAACCACCCCCAGCAAAACACAGGCAAAACCCCTCTGTTCAGTTGTCTTCTTTAAAAATTGAGCATTAAATGCTGACTGTGTCCCTTCCAGCCAAGTCTCTGCAGGAGTTCGCCACGGTGCTGCGGAACCTGGAAGACGAGCGGATGCGCATGGTACGGCCCCATCTGTCTTGGGAGCTGGGGGTGGTGGCACCGTGAGCACCGTAGTGACACCGTGGGCACCATGGTGACAGTGGCTGCCAGCCCCAGTGCTCCTTCCCTTGCTCGTGGTGGAGCTGCAGGGGAGGGCAGAGGGAGAAGAGGGTGGGCTGGGTGGGGAAACACTTGAAAAACATCAGGATTGCAGTCTTGCAGTTGGAAAGTGGCTGCTGCTGGTGTTGTGGGGGCTCACAGGTTTGGGATGGAGGGGTGAGGCCTGGGGGTGTCTGTTGGCTGGGGGAGGGCTCCCGTGGGAAAGGCTGTGGAGCAGCACAGGTGAGCTGTGCCTGTCTTTGCCCCCAGATCGAGAACGCCAGCGAGGTGCTGATCACGCCGCTGGAGAAGTTCCGCAAGGAGCAGATCGGGGCTGCCAAGGTAAGCCACCCACTGTCCCCTGGAGCTGGCCAGGAGCTGGCGCACTGCAGGAATGGGCTGGGGCATGGCAGGAGGCAGTGTGCTGCTGTGGGATGGACGTGGGGACAGTCCAGCTCCTGGCAAGTGCCTCAGTGCTCCGAGTTCACCCACAGCCGAGTAACATGCCAAGGGCAAAAAGTCACATGCCAGCTGAAGTGAACTTTTTTCCTTATTCCAAGGAAGAATTAGGATTTTCTTGGAGGGGTCCCCAGTTGCCTGATCCCCCTGGCCTGTTCTCCCCACCCCAAAGTGTCACTGGGGGTTGCACGGGAACTCCGACGCTTCTGGCAGGACGGGGAAGCGCCGGTGTGGCTGAGGGTGGCTGGGAGACAGCCTGGGCCCCCCCTCTTTCTTTCCTGCCTTTGTTCTGAAATGAAAACCACTGTCTGCGGCTCCCCTGTTGTTATAACAACCTGCTGCTGCCTGCAAGCAGCTCATGCCAGCGCCCGGGGCCGCGTTCGCATGGCAGCACTGCCCAGCCCGGCCACGCTGCCCGGCCTCGTGCAGCTGCAAACAAAACACAGAGGAGCCCTCCAGAAGGAGCTGCTTATGAGCGGGTGCTGGCATGGATCTGGTGCTGGCGTGTTGGGGTGGCCAGGCTGAGATGAGGGATGCAAAGGAAAGTGAAGTTGACGTTCTTAATGTCCCTGCCGCAAACAGCTGAGTTACTGTCCTGGTCCTGTGTGACGCAGAGGAGAAGCCCTTGCAAGGGTGGGATGTGAAATTGTGGCGATGTTCTGGTTAGGAAGCACTTTCCTCGCTCTGTTGTTTTTGGACCTGGATCTGGCTGTTTCACCAAGCACTGGGCCCCTGGAATAGAGGAGGGGTTCCCTCAAGCCTTGGGTTTTGGCAGCATCAGCTGCTTTCCTGTTGCTGCCTGATGCTGACAGATAAAAGCAGCCTCACCTGCTTGCAGCTGCCGCCCCCAGGTCCTGCCTCATGTCAGTCCCACCTGGGACTGCTATCCTGCCCAGTGGCATAGGGATGCTGTCACAGCTGCTCCGGTGCCCTTGTGTTCAGTGTCACACTTTTTATTCTGTTTTGTAGGATGCCAAAAAGAAATACGACAAGGAGACTGAGAAATACTGTGGTGTCCTAGAAAAGCACTTGAACTTGTCATCCAAGAAGAAAGAATCCCAGCTTCAGGAGGTGAGAGCAAACTCTGAGTTTCCATGTCTGGCTATGACTGTGGATGAACTTTTTGAATGCCTCACACAGCTTATAACAATGGTTCTCCTGGCTGTAAACTCATTTTTTCCCTCATTCTGGCTGTGGGTGCCGGGTTTTCCCCTTTTCCTGTAATGAAAGGGGACAGAGCTGTTTTGGTGAGTAAGTCAGAGAGATCCCAAAATGGACAGCAATCAAAAAGGAGAGAGGGTTTATAATTAAAGAGTGTAACAGAAAGGAACTGGTTCTGCTGCAGGCTTCCCGTGTGCCAGCACAAGTCATGGATGTCTGGTCTCCTTCTCTACAAGTGGCTGCTCTGCTTTGTGCTCCAGGGGAGGAGGGATCAGGCTTAGTGCCTTAAACTCTTTAAGAGCCATCAGTGACTCAGGACCTGGTGAGCTGTGGTGACAAGTGCTCCTACTGGATGAGTACCGAGTTTTCAATCACTTCTTTCAAGTCTGGAATTCCCTGTGCTGCCCCAGAGCTGGGTTGGTCCTGCAGGATGTGTGTCCTTGCCTTGGGCCGTGGGGCTGGTGTGCTGCTGATCCCTTACTGGGGGCACTGGTGGGCACAGGGCTCCTGTACACAGGTGCTGGGATGGTGCCCAGCAGAGCTGGGGACTCGAGAGCAGGAAAGCCTGTGGCACAGGTAATCATCTTCCAGCACATCAGGACTGAGGAAGGGTCAGAATCCAGGCAGATGTGTCTGCAAGCCAGCCTTGTTCTTGGGGTTTGTAAATAAATTCCACGTGTCCCAGGGGATGGTGGCTTTTAAATGACCCTCTGTGCTCTTGGTTTATTTCGTAGTTGAGACACTGATGTGGGGTATGGGAGTGGAAGGAATTCTGACTGTGGAGGAAAGGATCCACTCGTGGTTGTCAGGGTGCAGGGTGGCTTTTGGAGTTGTGATCCTGTGCCCTGGGACAGAGCATGGCCCTGTGGGGCTGCCTGGAGATGCCATATGGGATACAGGAGGGATGCAGTGCGGGATGCAGCGTTGGATATGTGCAGGATGCAGCATGGGATATGGGCAGGATTGTGTTCGGGCTGCCTTCGGGCTGCGTTTGGGATGCTCTGGGGCTGCGTTCAGGATGTGTTTGGGATGCACTGGGGATGCGTTTGGGACAGTTTTGGGATGCTGGACGCTGTGCAGGTGGGCTGGAGCAGCGCTGGCTGCTGGTGCCATCTGGTGGCATCTCCCAGCGCAGACTCTGACTCGGGATGCTGCGGGGAGGCAGGAGCGGCCTGGAGCCTGCTGGAAGCAGCTCCCAGTTCAGGTGCTGGGGGCTGTTCCCAGTGCCACTGGGAAGGGTACAGGGCTTGCGTGGCTCAGCCCCCAGCGAGGGAAGGGATGCCTTTGAAAGAGGATTCAGTGTGGAGTTGTGAAACGTGGCTGTGGCATCCCTGGTGAGTGGGAGTGCTTTCCAGAAAGGGGAGAATTGCCTTTTCTTGTCAAGTTCATAGTGATTTCCCATTTTTCTCACCTCTACTGCATGTTTTCTACCCATCTGTTGGGGAGGTGAAACGTGAGTCAAAGTCATTTTTCTCAGCTGAAGCAAGGGTGTGTTCATGTGGATCAGGTTTATGTTTTCTGCTGTGCCATCTGTCCAGCTGGGGCTGGGGCTGGGTTTGCTCTGCATGGCTGTGTTCCCATCAGAGCCAGGGGTGCTCTCCTCCTCCTGAGCTCTGTTTCTGTCCCACCGTCTGCAGGCAGACAGCCAGGTGGACTTGGTCCGGCAGCACTTCTACGAGGTCTCCCTGGAATACGTCTTCAAGGTGCAGGAGGTCCAGGAGAGGAAGATGTTTGAGTTTGTGGAACCTGTAAGTGAGCTCTCAGTCCGTCTCAGCCTTCAAAAGGCTGGGGATGGTGTGGTGAAGGAAGGGTTGTGGGGAGCCCTGGCAGTGCGGGGGCTGGAGGGCTCCACAGCCCCTCCCACAGATGGGGAAGCACTGTGGGAGCCTTGGGGCATGGAGCCCCTGGCTCAGTGACCAGATGTGTGCTGGAGACATTTCAATATCTGATTTTTTATTTTGGGGACAGTTCATCAGGGAGGGATGGGCTGAGGGGCCTGAGCAATTAAAAGAAAACTGCTCTTGACTGGGGAAAACCCCTCAAATTTTAATCAATGTTCACTAAGGAAAAAGAGTGCAGGAGTGACAGAAATAGGGAAAAAAGTTTCTAAGATGTACCTTTGCTCAAATGTTAAGTCCTTTAAAGCTGTTCTGGGAGGTGCCAGACCTCCGAGCTCTTTGTAAAGGTGATTCCTGCTGAAGCAAGAGTAACTGGGAGCTGGGAGAGGCACAGAGTACTGCCTGCTCTGCCTGACACCTCCTGGCTCTGCTCCTGGTGACCCTGGAGCTCAGGGAATGCAGGGAGGGGGACAGAGGTGTGGGGGTCCTGGGGTGGGGGCTTGCCTTGGCTCTGGGGGAAGGAAACAGCCTCGAGATCCATTCAGAGGAGGCTTGGAGTGAACTGAGGAGCAGGACATCTCCCTAGGGGCCCCCAGGGAGCCCCTCCACCCTGGGGGGCTGCAGTGGTGGCTCTGGGAGCAGCTCTGGGTCTCTACTGACCATCTCCAATCGTTTTTTCCCAATGCAGCTGCTGGCCTTTCTGCAGAGTCTCTTCACATTCTATCACCACGGCTACGAGCTCGCAAAGGACTTCAGTGATTTCAAGACAGAGCTGACAATCAGCATCCAGAACGTGAGTGTGCCCGGAGTGTCCCTGTTCCTGTCACTGTCAGACAGAGCCAATCACCTTCTGTATTTAATCATAAGAATCACAGGATGGTTTGGGTTGGAAGGGACCTTAATGATCATCCAATCCCACCCCAGCCATGGCAGGGACACCTCCCACTGTCCCAGGCTGCTCCAAGCCCTGTCCAGCCTGGCCTGGGACACTGCCAGGGATCCAGGGGCAGCCACAGCTGCTCTGGGCACCTGTGCCAGGGCCCCTCCACCTTCAGAGGGAAGAATTTCTTCCTAATAGCCAATCTAAATCTCTACTCTTTTAGTTTAAATCCATTCCCCTTGTCCTATCACTATCTGCCTGTGTGAAAAATCACTATCCATCTTTTTGTAAGCCCCCTTAAAGTACTGGAAGGCCTTGGTGATTGTGGTAATACTTTTTCTTTAGCTGAAGTCCAGGCCCGGGAAGCAAACGTGCCCTGTGGCTGACACTGAGCTCCCCAGTCCCGTTTCCCACATGGCTGTAGGGACAGCCCCACCCCACGTGCTGCAGAGCCAGGCACAGGTCCCTGCACTGGAAAAAAAAGCCATTCCTGTTTTAATTTGCAGACAAGAAACCGCTTTGAAGGAACAAGGTCAGAGGTTGAAGCTTTGATGAAGAAGATGAAGGAAAATCCTCATGAGCACAAAAACATCAGCCCTTACACGATGGAGGGCTATCTCTACGTGCAGGAGAAGCGTAGGTGTCGGGGTGGGGAGTGTGGGCAGGGGGATGTG
>VZRL01005946.1:943645-1026435 GCA_013397895.1 Origma solitaria
GGATGTGGTGGGTGGGGGCCTGGGGAAGGGGTTTGGCAGGACAGGGGCATGAAGGCTTATCCAGCAGGTACAGAACTCCTGGGAGAGGGATTGGCCCAATGAGTGGGGTATTAAGGTGGGAATGCGGGAGCCAGCGGAATCACTGCCAGAGCCTCACAAAAGCCTTTCCCCCGAGTGGGAGGTGATAACACTTAATCCAGCAGGAACTGTAGGTACAGGAGTCTGGCATGTGAAATGATAGTTAAACAGAGCAGGTTCTGATGTGAGGGCCCTGAAACTGTTCTGGGAATAAACCCTGTATTTACTCTGCAGGTCACTTTGGGACTTCCTGGGTGAAGCATTACTGCACCTACCAGAGGGAATCGAAGCGCATCACGATGGTGCCCTTTGACCAGAAGTCAGGAGGGAAAGGGGTGAGTGCTGGCAGGGAGCAGCACTGTGTCCTGCCAGGGAGCACGTGGCACTGCTGGCTGCAGGCTCTCCCGGGGCTCAAACTGTGTCACCTTTTTGGCAAGGTGACACAAATGCAGTGAAGTGGGTCACATTCCTTCCAGGCTGAGTGGCTGCCACATGGGGAATTAACTTGGCACCTTGTTTGAGAAAGAAAAACAGGAGAACCCCCAGAGCCCACAGGTCTTTGCCAGCCACACGCACCCACCACGCTCCAGCTCCACGGGCACCTGCTCCCCAGTCCCTCATTCCTGCTCCAAGGCATGGACAAGAGAACCTGTTCATTATTTCACTCCTTTGCCTGTGACTTGTCCCAGGCCAGGCTGGACGGGGCTTGGAGAAACCTGGTCAGGTGGAAGTGTCCTTGCCTGTGGCAGGAGAGGGGAATAAGATGAGCTCTAAGTTCCCTTCCCACCCAAATCATTCTGAGTCTCTGGTGATCCTATGTCTTGAGCAATGAAGTTGTTTTGGTTTGGACAGAGCCCAAGGAGAGCCTGGAGCTCCCCTTGGCCCCGAGGGGGTGTGAGGAGTTGGGGAGCAGTGGGTGTGGGGAGCCAGCTCCTGCTGTGTCCCCAGTGCTCCCAGGGCTGTACCCAGGGCTGGCTTTGCTCCTCTCTACAGCAGGAACAATAGGCCCCTCCGCAGCGTTCCCAGCTGGGACAGTCTGCAAACACAATCCCCTTGCTGGGGAGAGCCTGTGGCAGCTGGACAGGCTCCCACACGGCTTCCTGCTGGCACGGGGAGCCGGCTGTGGGCAGGGAAGCTTCTAAAATTCATTTCCTCTTGCCTTGGAGCATCTTCATTATAGCTCAGCATTAACCTATCCCAGCCCTGTAATCATCAGTGGCTGTGTTGTGTTTCATCTGGCCTCTTCCCATTTCAGGGCTCGCCCTGCACCCAGGGGTGTGGGAGCTGCTGGCAGCACCCAGAACTGGAGCTGGAGCCCCTCTCTAGGCCAGGCTGGAGCCCCTCTCCAGGGCTGTGCTTGCACTTGTGGCTTGCACCACCCTGGCACAAAAGGCTGCCTGTGCTGGGGCAGCTCTGGCTGGGCTCCAGGGTCTGTCAGTGATGACCACCGTGGCCATCTGAGCATGGAGCAGCCTGGGTTCTTGGGGCTGTGCTGCTGGGAAGTTGGGGTCTGGCTGGAGCAGGGGCCAGTGTGCTGCAGGAGGAGACCCATCAGTCGTGGGTCAGAGGTGCTATCAGCCCCTCGTGACCTGGGGCTGGGTGTTGGTGGGTTTGGAGCAGGGGCATTCCCTGAATTCCGTACAGGGAGCTGGGCAGAATGGGAGCAGCGCTGTGCCTGCAGTGGGCCAGGCTGGGGAGGACCAGGGGCAGGTGGCCACTGCCCAGCCCTGGGGAAAAGCCCTGCAGGGAGCTCTCAGCTGTGTCTTCCTGGCTCTGCTCTGGGTCCCTTGTCAGGGACACAAGCGTTGTTGGTGAGTTAGAAACCATGGAAGCACATGAGAACAGCCAGGTGGGAATTAGGGCTTCTCCCCCAAAATGTGGCAGGTTCAGAGTCCCAGCAGAAGAGCATCTACAGCAGTGCCTGCAATGTGGGCAAGGAACAGGATGGGCTGGAGCCCCAGGGCAGCAGGAAAACTGTTGCCATCACGGAGACTTGGTGGGATGACTGGTACTGTGCACTGGGAGATGTTTTGGCTGTGTGGAGCTGAATGATGGTGGCAGTGGGGAGGAGTGTTTATGGATAAGAATCAGGGAGTCACCCTCCCTGGAGGGATTTAATGGATGTGTAGTTGTGGCACGTGAGGACATGGATTAGTGGTGGGCTTGGCTGTTCTGGGGAGCTTTTGGACTCTGTGATCTTAGAGGACTTTTCCAATCTAAGTGATTTTAAATATGTTTCCTGGAAAAATGGTGATGTCAGGGAACACGGTGGTCAGCCAGGGTGTCATCAGGAACAGCACAGAGAGCCCAGGGAAGTGTCTGTCTCCAGGAACTCCTTCAGAATTCAATTTCTCTTAAGTCATCAGTGGAATTTCACAGTTGCAGGAGTGTCTGTGCTGGCAGGGGCTAAGGCAGGATTTCCTCCAGCAGAGGACAGCAGTGCACATGGATCCTGCTGGATTGGTGCTCATCCCTGTGGAAATCCAGTACAACTTGGATGCAGGGAGGCATTCTCTGGATGGGAGAATGGTTTTGTCATTGCCTTGTTATATAATAAACATTTTAAGACATGTTTGCTCCTGTTAAGAGTCCTTGTGTGCAGAATGCTGCCAAAAACGCAGCGTGGAGTGCAAACTGCCAGCAGGTCCATGGAGTATTGTTCAGCAATGGAAAATGAAGCTGATTTTGCCCAAAAGTTGTGGTCCAGCACTCCCTGCCCACACGAAGAATGGGTTGTGTGGTACTTAATGCACAGATTGAATCGTGGGCATCCTGAAGGGAAGGCTGCTTCTGGAAGGTTTTGGCCTAAACAAGGGTGAAAAGACAAATCCTCGTGTCAGAGGTATCAATAGATGTTTTTGGCAGGGTGATGTTGCCAGGTCCCCCCAAGTTTGAACCCACTCATTGACAGCAGGGGGTGCAGGGGACAGGCCTGTGGTTGTTGGTTGTTCTTGGCCTCACCTGTGATTTTGTCTCTTGTCAGGGGGAGGATGAGGCTGTAACCCTGAAATCCTGCACACGGCGGAAAACAGACTCCATCGAGAAGAGGTTCTGCTTTGATGTGGAGGCTGTGGATCGGTGAGTGCCAAGAGGAAGCTGCTGAGGCTGTGGTGACCATGTGTAGGGAAAGGCTGTGCACCTGCACTTGGCTTTGGGACAGTTCCTGTGCAGCTTCTGTGTTTCTCTCCTTTCCTCACACCCTGCGTGAGTGGAAAGCATGAATCCATGGAATCCGAGCTCTCCCAGCCAGGTGCTCTGTGTATTGAGCTGCTGCTTTGCTTTGCAAGGTGCTGAGTTTGCTCAAGTCTCTCTGACTTTGAGGGTGTTTTAGCACTTCTGCAGCCTCTGGCCACACAGGGTGAGCGGTCAGCAGCCTGGGAAAGGTGCTCTGAGGGTGTTTGGCAGGGATGTGGTGCCTCTTTCCAGCCCTGGGTATGTGCTGGAATAGTGTCAGCTTTTCTGCTGGAGTGGCTGTTGCCGGTTCACCATGGATGGGTGATAATGGACTTCTGGCTCGTGCCTCCAGGCACTTTCACTCCTTTTTCCTGAAGCAGTAAAACACTTGTGCTGTGACTTATCACAGAGCAGCTGGACCAGAGGTGTGTGTGGATCCAATCTGTGGCACCCAGGAGTGAGAGCTGTTACCATATCAGTTAGTATCATGCATGGCTCACACATATAAACAGGAAAGCCAGGCTGGTGTTTCTGTTCCAGGAGGAATTAGTCACTGCCTCGGATCTCCCTCGCTGCGGGAAGTTCACATGGTTCACACAAGCCTGCTCCAGAGGCACTCAGTGTGTTCTCCCAGCTGTGTACCTCTCTGTGGTGCAGCTGTCCCCCCCTCTGTAGGAGTTCCCAGGAAGTCTCAGAAAAACCCAAATTCATTAAAATCTGAGTGTAGAATAATGCTGGAATAACCCATGGTGCCTCTCCCTGCCCAGCCTGTGCTTCGGCAGCGTTTCGGTGCCAGCCCGTGGCAGGGAGGGGTTGGGGTGATGGAGCTCTGCCTGTTTTGGCTGAGGGATGAGATAACCTGGGGCTGCCTCCCACTTTCTGCAGCTCTGCTTTTCTCCAGAAAGCTGCAGTATTTCTGCTGACTTAGGAGTTTTTTTTTGCTGTGCCCTGAGGGTATTTTTTTATTATGTGAAAATCAAACTAAAAGTGGGAGAAGGAGAATGGAGCCACAATAATTTTCTTCAGCGTCTTCAGAGGCAGTTGAAGCTTCCCTTGATGTTTGGAGCCTGCCAGGCATGGGATCAAGAGCTGCTCCATGCTCCATGTAAATCATGGTGGGGGAATAGCACAGGAAGGGGAGGCTGGAGGAATTTCTCCTTTTGTGTGCATGTTCCTGCTGCAGGGATTTGCCTCTGTCCAAGAGGGCAGGAGAGCAGGACACCTGAAGGAAAAAGCTGTTTTTTCCCAATATACAGCCAGCTCTGCATTCTCTAGGTATCAGAATTTGTCATTAGATGTCTAAAATATTGGATATTCCCAAGATAAACTTAAGAGGAAGAGGAAACAACAGGTGTTGCCATGTCTGAAAGAGCCTGCAATGTGCTCAGTTTGTCTCCCTCTTCAGGGGGTAGACCTGGGCACCATCAGGTCATCAGGGGCTGCTGGCAGTGCCAGGGTGTGCTGCAGATCTTGCCCAGCTCTCAGGCTTGGGCTGTTTCACAGCTCTCAGCACAGCCTGGAGGTGGCAGCCTCCGCCGGTGCTTCCTGACACTGTCACTGCACAGAAATGGGCTTTTGTCAGCACTGCATTTTGGGAACGCAGACAGCACGGGGTGCAGGGCTGGAGCTTGGCAATAACACCCTAAATAGCACCAGCTAAGAGCTGTTCCTTCTTAGGTGGGGAAAAAAAAGTGGGTTTTTCTCCTGTAAAGATGATTTAGCACAACTGAGCTGAAAATCTGGAGCCTGATCTGTTATTACAGCATTGCTTCCTTGTCACAGAATCCCAGAATAGTTTCTGTTGGACCCTAAAGCTCATCTCATTCTGCCTCCTGCCATGGGCAGGGACACCTTCCACTGCTCCAAGCCCTGTTCAGCCTGGCCTTGGCATTTGCATATCGTTCTGATATTCAGTGTAGCAAGTTAGAAGTATTGTATTGCTTTGTTACAGCAAAATTAACCCCGGAATGGTGTTCTAGTGCCTGGCTGAAATCCACCCCCAGTGTGATGGATACTGTGTTTTACTGCTAATGCTCTTTTTCATTAACTGAACTTGTTTGTAGTGTCTGCACATTAAATCAGGTTTGTAAACAAGGTGAACAGGGATGACAGCCAGTGTCTTACAAAATGAGCCTGGGGAGGAGGAGGATCTCATTTGACTGATGACAAAGGCTTTGTCATTTAGGATAATGTAGGTCATTGCTCTGGGCCAGGAGCAAAGTGCCTCTGCGTGCCAGCTGGCTTTTATGGGAGCAGGAGGTTTTCAAAGGCAGGGTTTGCTCTCTTGGTGGGTCACAAGGGCAGTGACCTCTGCAGGTGCCACCCTTGCCTTGGACTCTGCCCGGGTGCCCCCGGTGTGACGGGCACCACACCTGGTGCACGATGGAACTGTAGGACCACAGAACAGAGTCCCTGAGGTGGGAAAAGCCCCCCAAGGCCATCGAGTCCAACTGTGATTGATCCCCACCTTGTCACCCAGCCCAGAGCACTGAGTGCCACGTCCAGTCCTTCCTTGGACACCTGGAGGGCTGGGGACTCCAAACCTCCCTGGGCAGCCCTGCCAGGGCCTGACCTCCCTTTCCATGGAGAAATTCTTCCTGACAGAATTGGCACAGTGGCTGGATGGTTGGCATGGGCTGGGTGAGCTGCCAGGCCCCGGCTGAGCACTCCCCAGCCCAGATGGTTTTCCCTAGGAGGGCTGCTGGCCTTGCTCTGGGAATGCTCTTGGCACATCCATGGCTCTGACTGGGGCAGGAGCTGCTCCCTGCTCCCCTGTGCTGGGGCGGGGTCATGCCAGCCCTGCTGGTGTCCCCTCAGGTGTCCCCTCAGTGCCTCTCGGTGCAGTTCAACCTGTCCCTGTTCCTCTGCCGGTGTCGCCTTTCCAGTGACCTTTAAAACAAAGCCTCGGGGCTGGCACAGGGTGGTGAGGGATGGGTTTGTCACAGTGAGGGAGGGATGAGGCTCCTTCCCCTCGGTGGCCATGGGACCCACGGTGGCCCTGGGCCCTGTTGGTGGCTGTACTGATGGTGCTTTGAGCTCTGGGTGGACACCGAGACTCTCTGAGTTCAGGGTCACAGTCTCCCCCTTATTTCCATCTTTGCTCCTCTGCATTTTGGGGCCACATCTGGCTTCTGATGCCTGGCCCCTGGCCATGGGGTCCTGTCTGGGCTGCCCTGCTCTGCTCTGGCTGGGATTGGGAATATCTCTGTGCACTCTGCTCTGCTCAGCCCTCAGCCCCTGTTATTAATGCACTCTTGTGTGTTTTCATCAGCAGTTTAGATTGTCTCGCTGTGATAAGCTGCTACAGCATTTGGAAGTTCTTATCTGTTTCTATTGCTTTCCTTATTTGTTTGTTTTCCTGGAAGAAGGAAAAGCTATTGCACTTTCTCATTTTCTCAGTGTGCTTAGTCACAGCTCCTTAAGGCCAAGCCATTTGTCACAAAAGCTGAGATATTGAGAAAATTCAAATTTCCTGTGTGGTCTCATATGGAAAAATCTTCCATTTTTAGATTGTAGCATATTGAAAATATACTTTCTTATTAAGTGTTTGCCATGTTCTGCTCTGGTCTCACCCTCCTACACTCCATTTAGAAATGGATTTCTTCTGGTCCCAAAACGTCCCTTTCCCCTCCTTGTGTCCCATAAAAAGGCAAAGGGGTTTGGTGCCTGCAGGTGGAAATGTGGGATGCAGCACCTAGGAGGGAATCAGCAGGTCCTTGATCTTGTTTGCCCCAGCAGCTCCCGTTTGTGCATCTCGGATGTCAGATCAGGAGGGTGTCCTGCTGTCCTGATGGGACGGCCCCACGCTGGCTGGGGTGGGCTGGCTCCAGGAGGGTGTCCTGCTGTCCCGATGGCAGCCCTGGCCCTGGCTCCATGTGGGTCCAGGTGCATCCCGCGTTGGGAGGAAGTGGGAGCTGCCCCACAGCAAAATCTGTATTTGCTGAATATTAATTTTATAAGTAATTATCTGTATAAATGACCCCCGGTATATGGGGTCATTTGTTGGGTGAGGGGACGAGGACAGATCCGTTTTGCGTATCTTTTGGGAAAGGGAGTCAGAGCAGGGTCTTTGCCGTGGCTGGATAATGGAGATAGCCCAGGTCTAATGAGCTGTGGATGTGGTGGATCCTGCAGGAGGCTCCGTGAGGATGGTGCTGTTTGCAGGCAGCGTTTCCAGCAGGGCTGGGGCTGGCAGCCTTGGCAGGAGGCTGAGCCAGTGCCAGCCATCCGACCTGGCTGTGAGCACATGGAACCCCGTGGGCATCGGCCACATCCATAATGAATGAGGCGTAATGTGTGGGTGCATTTTAAATTTATCACAGCCAGGAAGATGGTTCTGCTCAGGAAAGTGATGCAATGGGTGCCCTGGCGAATAAACACTGGGGGAGGAAATGCAGAGCTATTTGCAATGGAAATTGGGTTTGATTCAGTTTCACAGCCCCTCCCCTCATGCTGTTAAAGAAGTTTGACTTTGAAGTGAAGCCCGAGGAGTTGTTATCTGCTCAGAGGCAGAACAAACATTTTGCTGTTCCCACCTCTTTGCCCTGTGCTGGGGGAGCCTGGCACTGCAGATACCAGCGCTGCCACGCCAGGACCGAGCTCTGCTGGAGTCCAGTGCCCAGCACACCATGAATGGAGGCTTAAAATTTCTGTGTTAACATCTTGGCTAAAGAGACAGAAATCCCAATATTTCCTTTTCTGTGTATCTCTAGCTGAGATAGAGCCCTTCCAGGGCTTTCTGACTGGGATATCTGTGCCTTCAGCAGCAGCTTGGCTTAAACTCGGACCTAAGCCCTGCCTTAAGCGACCACTGCAGCTCCCCAGGTACCAACGACTACTCTTCAGTCACTTTGTGCCAGCACAACAAGGAGCTTTGTGCAGTGTTTTGAACATATTTGCTGTTGGATGTGGAGCATTTTCCCTCTCAGATGGGGTGATGGTTAAGTGGTTTCCTCTTCCCTTCAAAGTGAGTAAACTTCCAAACCACTAAGCTGGTGAGTATTGACTGACTCACCAATGGGATTAGCAGAGATCAAGCACATTATGTCTGGTTTTCTTGGGCCTGGGCACGGCTTCCACTGGTGGGGCAGTGCTGAGCTGCCGTGTGTGCGCTGAAAGCTGGGCTGGGTGGATGGAGATGGAGGTAGGGAGAAGGGTTAATCCTCAGCTCCTTGCCTGTGCGTGCCACGAAGGAGCAGAAGGTGGGCCAAACCCACCTCTTGAGAGCCCCTGTTAAAGTTTACTTTTCTTACAGGCTCTTATCAAGGACCAAAGGGCATCTGCAGAGCGTTGGTGCAGCTCACGTTTTCCTGCTGAATCAACCTTGGGAAGTTCAAGTCAGAAATCACCCCTCAGCCCAGGCTTTATCAGGGTTTGAGGATTGAGTACCGAGCACAGCCTACATGCTCTGCGGAACACTCCGCAGGCGGTTGGCAGCTCCCGAGGTTTAATCACCCTTCCCACCTTGTGCCCTCCCGAGCCGTGTTCCTGACTCCTGTGCCATTCCAGAGCCCTGTGCTCTGCTGTGGGTGGGAAGAGCAGCCTCAGAGGTTCTCTGCTGTCACAGTTCCGCTATTGAAACCCCACGAGCAGAGAGCACCAGCAGCCCCCCCTGCGTCTCCCTGTTGCCAGGGAATCTGCTCGCCGTGCTCCGGTGGGAATAGCTGCTGTGCTCTGCTGATGTGTCTGGGAGCAGCTGGGGGAGTGCAGCAGGACCAGAGCAGGATCACGGACAGGTCTCGGTGTCTGACTGAGCCTGGGGGCTCTGCCCAGCCCAGTTCCAGAGCAGCACTGGGAGGGGATGTGGCCCCTCCTTGGGAGCTGCAGACCCAGCTGTGTGTTGGGATCCAGGCTGCGGGATGAGCTGGGATGTGGAGATGGAAATGCTGGCAGCTCACAGCCAAGCGCTGCTGTGACACACCAGCCCCTGGTGTGGGATCACAGCTCCCATCCTCGTGTCCCCATGTGCAAACACACCCCGTGCCTGAGGCTGTGCAAACACTCCATTGTGTTAAATCCATCCTCAGCAGGTAACTGAGCTTGGCCTCCCTGTGTGGGAAGGGTGGTCCGGGAGTGGACAGAGGTGGCACTGACCCTCGAGCAAGGGTGGTGCCAGTGCTGTCCCCTGCCCCTGTGCTGTGTGTGCAGCACTCGGGCCTGTTCTTTGCCCCTCTCATTACAGTCAGTGAGCAGTCTCAGGGCTGTTTGTTTGTTTGTTGGAGGCTGCCTTGGCAGGGCAGCTCGGGGCTGTGGTGTGTGTGACAGTGCTGGGGGCAAGACCAGCACCCTGCGACTCCTGCAGTGCTCCCCTGTCAGGCTGCTGGAGGTGGACACCAACTAGCTATGTGTCCCTGCTGCTTGTGACAGCAGGGTACGGACAGGGCCAGGGGATGGCACAGCCACGAGGACATGGACATCTCGGGGATGAAATGTTTCGCACAGCAGAAGGTCCCCTCCACGAGCTGGTGCTTGGGGTGGTGGTGAGACGGAGGGCTGGGATATGTGGGGCTCCTGCTTCCTTGGTCACCTTCCTTGGTTACCTTTTTGCCTTCTCCTGCCGTCGCATGGACGTGCTTAGCCCAGTGCAGGTGTGCTGTCTGGCTGAGGGCCACAGGAGGAACTTGGCATCCAGCTCTTGCACAAAACCACTGGAAAGGTGTGTTGATTGTTGGAGATGTCCTCTGTTCACTTGCTGATCCTCATCAGGACCTGCAGGGATGTCTATGGCTCTTCTCCTAATGCTGGGGCTTGGCTAGGAAGGAGCTCCCTCTTCCTCTCATGGAAGATTTATCTTTGCCACTTTTGCTTCCCGTCCCGCAGTCCATTTACGCTGTCCCCTTTCTCTCTGCAGGCCTGGCGTCATCACCATGCAGGCGCTTTCCGAGGAGGACCGGAGGCTGTGGATGGAGGCGATGGACGGCCGGGAACCGGTGAGCAGAATATTGGCAAAAAGCAGAGAGAACGTGGCGAGCTCTCGGCAGCCCAGGGCAGATCGCTTGCCCGGAGCTGTCACGCAGGAGCTCTATCCGTGGGGCAGCTCCTGCCTCCTGCCAAGAGAATCGTTTAATCCCTTGGTTAAATATTTGAGGTAATACTGTATCTCCTGTGCTTGGATCGCTTGGAGGTGCGGTGGAGAGGAGGAGGGTAGGCTTGGCCAGCACAAACACGCTGCTCTGCCGTGCTGAAAGGAAAACATGGCAAAAAGTGCAGTGGAAGAAAATACGCTGTAGATTTCCAGGGCTTTTGGAGTCCTGCGGCTCCTTGGCAGCCGTTTCTGGGTCTGGTAGAGAATCGCACGTTTCGTGTGAGCGGAGGAGTGCGGCCCCTGTTCCCCATGTTTGCTCCTGCTGTGCCAAAGGCTTCCTCACCTCTGGAAGGGATTCTGGAGGTTTGCAGAAAACTCGTTGTTGTTCGTTTTTATTTTGGAATGCGTTTGCAAACCTTACTGCCAGCTCGAAGAGCGTTGGCTGGCTCTGAGCGGGTCCCTCGGGGGTGCTGGGGTCGCGGTGTGGCCCATCCCAGCTCGGTGTGGTGACTTTCCCGTGACACCCATGGCACCGCCGAGCAGCCAAGAGCAGTCTGTGGCCTCCGTGCCTGCATGGCCAGCAGTGTTTTGGGATATGAAAAGAAGCCATGTGGAGAGCCAGAGCAGCCCTGACTGTTCTGTGACACCCGTGTGGTTTTGGAGTGGGTGTCTGCTCTGGGCTCAGCCGGGCTCTGGCAGTCAGAGCAGAGTCTGTGCAGGGAGCAGGGTGTCCCATCCCAGCACAGCCTGCTGCCACAGACTGGTCCTGGTTTGAGCAGATCCCCCCCAAATCCATGGAAAGCTTCTTGTTTGTCAGGAGAAACGTTCATTGCAGCCAGGTGAGGCGTGGGCACTCGAGGCTTTGCAGTGAGTGTTGGAAAGCACGTGCTGGACTTGGTCAAGCGCTTGCTTTTGGAACGTGTGGCACTTCGGAGCTTGGGAGGCTGCGTGTGGGAGGAGCTGCCCTGCATTTCAGGGGAAGGATTGCGTGGTGGATTAGAGCCAGGTCCCAGCCTGGAATCATAGATCATCAGGTAATTCAGGTAGGACAGGAGCTCGGGAGGTTTCTGGTGCAGCCTCCTGCTCAGAGCAGGTTGCTCAGGGTGTTAGTGGTCGGGAGCTGAGAGCATCTGAGGGAGGAGAGGGCACAGCCTGCCTGGGCCCCAGCCCAGCTGCTTCCCTGGCCTCCTGACCCCAAGGCTGAACCTCTTTTCTTTCAATTTTCACCTGCCCAGGGAAGCTGTGTCTGCCCATCCCTGGTCCAGGTCCAGGTTGGACAGAGCTTGGAGCAGCCTGGTCTAGTGGAAGATATCCTTGCTTGTGGCAGGGGTGGGACTGGATGAGCTTCCAACTTAAACCATTCCATGATTCTCTGATTCTGTGGCAGCCTTTGCTCCCTTTTTCTCTGTTGAAAAGAGGCTGTTGTTTGGGAGAACCAGCCCTTGGCTCTTGACCTCTGGGGCAGCTGTAGTGGGACTGCCCTCTCCAGCTCCATGTGCCAGCTGTCTTGATCCCTCCTAAACGAACCCCTGCCCTGATTCTGGTGGCACCTGGAGACAGGATAATATTTTCCATTTCTTCAGAAACAAAATTAGCATTGTTGCTCCTCGCCTGAATGGAGTCTCATGCTCCTGCCGCCTGCTCACCTGCTTCCCTCTGCACACTTCTGCTGTGGCAGGGATGGCAGACCCAGTCAGCCGCGATGGGAGCTGCAGGAGTGCCATCACCCCGTTGTGTGCTCACCTGCTGGTGTTACCAGGACGCAGCACAGCAGCAGAGCCAGTCTGCAGAGGTGCAGACAGATTCTGGGTGCATGCAAAGCACTGTCATGCGAAAGGTGCTCTGGAGCAGCCGGGACAGGACTGCCAGGATTATCCTGTTCAGAATCTGGTTCAATGAGAGCTCCTTCCAAACGGCACAGGCCCTGGTGCTGCCTGTGTGCTGCTGTTCTCCCCTGCCGTCCCCATCGGCTGAGCTGAGGGCAGCTGGCTCCTCCAGCACCTTGGGCTTGTGGCTGTGCATTAATGCAGTTCCTCGTGGCATTTAATTGCTAATGGCTTACACTGCCCTTCCAGGTGTGGAGTGGGAGTGGTGGGAATGCAGCCTGCATGGAAACAGTTCCAAGAGGCACTTTGCCGCTGAAGGTGGTGTGTGTTGACAGATGAGGCAGCTCCTTGTCCTCAGGTCTCCTCCTCCATCCATCAGAAGTGGAGCTGTGGGCTGTTCTGTTTGGGTTCTTACCTTGCAACACCAGGGTGCAGCGTGTTACCTTCTTGTTACCTTCGCCACAGGGATTTCCTTGAGCAAGAGATGAGGATTTAACCTGTGAACTCCTAGAAATATCCATCCTATGCTTTGCCTGTATTTCTATAACCAAAGAACCCTACTGGAAAGAATGTCTGGTTTTCTTTTGATTTGACTGTAGAGTGTGGGGAAGGATTGGCACGGTGGGGACAGTAATTCCATGTGCAAATTCAGGCTCTGGAGAGATTAATGCAGACTGGAGTTTGTTTCTTAATTATAATGAAAAAAGTAAACCCAAATGTCAAATTACATCTTAGTGAGATTTGAACATAGAATGTGGCTGCATTAGCCAAGAAATTTGTCACAACTTGAGAAGATTTACACTGTGTCTCACAGTCAGAGCAGCCTCCAGACAGCTCTCATCATGCTGTTAACTCTTACCACTTGTTATTCATTTGGATAAAGCCCCCGTGTTGACTTTGGGTTTTCTTCCGTGTTACAGAGGCTAGAAACAGGAGAAACTGCTGACTCTGTGACGGAGCAGTGGTGTTTGGTTTTGTTAAGATACTCAGGATCAGTTTCTTACGGATTTTCTCCTCTGCTGATGCAGTTTGTAAAGGTATATGGTGGAGGCTGGAGCGATTCTGAAACTTCCTTGGAACTCGAATAGGAATTAAAGCTGTGTTGGCTGATGGTGGCTGTGCTGGGCTGTGGGTTTAGGACAGGCACAGATTAGGCTGTGTCCTGTGACAAGGAACAAGGTAAGCATTTAGGTAAGGTTGTGGTGCTTGAGTGTGGAGGAGGAGGAGGCTCAGGGGGGACCGTGTGGCTCTGCACAGCTCCTGTCAGGAGGGGATAGATGGGGGGGTCTGTTCTGCTCGCAGGGAACAGGGACAGGAGGAGAGGGAACGGCCTCAGGCTGGGCCAGGGGAGGCTCGGTTGGACATCAGCAGGAATTTCTGCATGGAAAGGGAGGTCAGGCCTTGGCAGGGCTGCCCAGGGAGGTTTGCAGTGCCCATCCCTGCAGGTGTCCAAGGAAGGGCTGGAGGTGGCACTCAGTGCTCTGGGGACAGGGTGGGCATCAGGCACAGGGTGGACATCAGGCACAGAGTGGGCATCGGGCACAGGCTGCACTCGATGGCGTGGAAGCCTTTGCAGCCTCCGCGGTGCCAGCGGAGCCGTGGGTTCCTGTGACTGCTCCCCACTAGATGGCAGCTGAGACCAGCCCCTGGTGCCCCGCGGGGCTGGCGCAGGACCCCCACAGCCCCGGGCTTTGGGGGACCCTGGGGCTGCCCTCACCCCTGCCCGGGCTCTGGGGGAGCCGTGGGACCCCCGAGCCTGTGCCAACAGGCTGCTGGTGCTGCTCGGAGTGGGGACAGCACTCACTTCCAGCTGTGTCCCCAAACCTGGCACAACCCCAAATCGGAGCTGCTTCCCTTCTCTGTTCCTCTGTCCCCTCTCCTGCGCCGTGTCCCCTCGGGGTCTCCATGTGCTGGTGCCATGGCCCTCCAGCCGCTCTGGCCGTGCCCCGAGGCTGCTGGCGATGGCTGGGATGGTGCCTCTGGAGCTCCCGTGCCACGGTCCTGTCCCGTGTGCTCCTGGTGGGACAGCTGGTCAGTGCCCCTGGAGCTCCTGCAGCTCCGGAGATGCCGCTGGTGTTCGTGTGCAGGGACAGCAGAGCCCAGCCCCACATTCCTGCCCAGCGCACCTCCTGCTCCTCCTCGGATATTGCTTCTGGGAATTCTTTCTGAAATTGTTTTTCATTTTCCTTGTCTAATTATACAAAATGGTGAGAGATTTATTTCCCAGTGGAAGCGTCATCTTTTGAACTCACTCCAGTGCTTTCAACCTCAGCATTCCTGTTATTTTGGCTCATTCAAAAAATAAATTCCCTTGAAGGACTTCAGTCCCAGCGTGGCTGCGGGGGGATGGACAGGCACCCACTGCACCCCTTCCCAACCCCTCATACTGTGCTGAGACTCACTGGAGCTGCAGATCTGCTTTATCATTTGAATTCATTCCATCTCAGTTATCCGAGATGGTAGAACAATCCTCACCCGGAGCATCTTTGAGTGCAGACGGTGTCTGTGGCCTGAGTTCTGTGTGTGGGGAGCCTGTGGGCGAGTGCCGGAGCAATCGCCATGTTCCCTGCTCTGCTCTCCCCAGGGTCTGCTCCGTGTCTGTCTCCTCGGTGTCTTTCTTCACAGCCTTTTTCATGCTGAGCTTTGATTGTGCTCTCAGTCCCACAGACGTGTTTTTGTCAGCTTTCTGGAAAAGATGGTTTTTTGTGTACTCTGTCTTGCAGGTTTTCATGGCCTTCATCCTGCCTGGGTTTGTTTGCGTACAGCAGATTTTTTTTGTTGTTCTCTATGACCTGAGTCATTGCCATTGCTGCCTCTCCATCTCCCTGTCTCTCTCCTTAGTGAACAGAACATTTTTTCCCCACTCTGCCCACTCTTAATGTCTAAGTTTCTATTGTCTGCTGCCTCTCTTTGCCTCTAATCTGTTCCCCAACCCAGACAACCCAGTGAACTTTCCCTGAACCAGAGCTCAGTCTCTCTGTGCTCTGGGAGCATCCGTGCCACCTCCCAGTGTGGGGAGCCGTGGCGATGGAGAGTCCCACTGGGCCCCAGCCTGGCCCAGGGGAGCTCCTGCTTGGCTTTTTTTGCATCCCACAGTTCAAGATTATTGCCTCAAAAAATTCTCTGTCCTCTTTGGGGACAAGGTGGTAGCAGAGGATCCTCAGAGAATCACGTTCCATGTCGTGTCCCATGTTAGCTCTTGTATCACGTGCTCTTCCCACTGCTCCCTGCTCCTCCCTCCCTGTTTGGTAACCCATTTAAGACTGTAATAGCAGTAACTTCACATGGAGTTTGTAAGCTTTTATTTTGCTTCTAAAGCACTTAAGCCAGTGAGGTCTTAAGCCTTGACTTCAGGCTTTTATTCCTGGTTCCAGCAACTGCTGCTTCAGTGGCTGTGGCTCACCCAGCTGGAGTCACTGCGGCTGCCGGGGTTTGTCCTCTGCTTTAGAAGCTGTTTGACAGAAAAATGCTTAAAGAAGCATTATAGATAATTTTTAAAAGATAAAAGAACCCTCTGGATTGCTTTTACACATCTAAAAGTGCTGTCCCACCCAGTTTTGGCAAGTTTGTGACCTCTAGTTCCAGCTGTGTTGTTGGGGACGTCCAGGAGCAGAGCAGTGGCTCCTGTCTGGTGTGAATGCCTCATTGTTTCTGTAATGCATTCCTTGCTCTTCCCTGGGGCCTGTGCTGCAGAAATTGGCTGTGAAAGTTTGGCTTTGCCTGGACACTGGGTGGTTGGTCCCAGGACAGCAGCTGGGCTCTGCTCTCCCTGTGGAAGGTATTGCTCTGGTGGGGACCTGGTGGCAGCCACTGACCTCTGTCTGTGTTGTGTCACTGCTGATACCCCTGGGGGGGCTCGAGGGGGCGAGGGCTGGGGGTGTGAGTGTGGGTCCTGGTCCCAGCACACATCTCCTGTGCAGGACAGCCCCACTCTGCCTCAGGGGTGTCAGTGTGGGTCCTGATCCCAGCACACATCTCGTGGGTGGGACACCCCCACTCTGCTGCAGGGCTGTTCTCAGCTGTGGGTTCAGGCTGGAGGTGAGCATGGTGCTGAGGGGGTGGGACTGCGGAGTGCCTGGGGAGCAGGGATAATCGAAGCTGGATTGCAGCACAGATGGGGAACAGGACGGAGCAGCTGCTTGTGGCAACCTGTTTGTGAGCCTGGGCCCCGAGAGGTGAGCCAGCCCCAGGGGAGGGCGCAGGGTGCTGCAGCCACTGATTTCATGGCGTGCCTTGGTGGGAACTTGCTGTGCACCCCTCAGCCATGCTGGCAGCCTCTGCGGGGAGGCACAGAGCCTCAGCTGGAGTGACAGACCAAAGAGAGTGTACTCGCTTTCCTTCCCTCTCTTCATCACCTCCGCCTCGAGTTATTTGATCAGGCAATTCAACAAACATGTAGAAATTAAGGGAATAGCTCCGTGTTGGGAGAACAAATTTCCCTGCCAATTTAAATAGACTATTAGAGTATTGTTTCCTACTTTAAATTAAAAATTAAAGTAAATGGTCCATGCTACAATGACTCGCAAAACCAGCCTCCTCCATTATTTCCTCCTTTATTGGGTCTCACATTTGGTTTTAAGCAGTGATTTACTGTTCTGCTGCAGCCCCACCAGCATCCCTCACCCAGGGGTTTTCCTTCTCCCAGCTGCAGCCCCAGAAGGAGGTTTTTGGAGTCTGTTGTTTAATAATTTTATTTCTGTATTCACCCTCGGTTTGGCATTCCTGGCAGATCCCTGTGTTGGGCTGGGCTCTGGCAGGATCAGGATCGGGATCAGGACTGGGATCAGGAGCAGGCAGGCTGCGGGCTCAGGCCATGGCAAGGTGCAGGTGGATGTGTCTGGATGGTAGAAATGGCTCTGGTGAGTGCTGGCAGCTCCTGGAGTGGGGCACAGGCAGGACTGAGGGTTTCCAGGGAGGTTGTGAGTCTCGTGGAATTTCAGGTCCTGTCGGGAAAGGGATAAATGTACTGCTGCAGTTTTGGAGAGGGACACCAGGAGCCTTTAAAGCTCCATGGAGCTCCCAGCTCCAGGGAAGAGCCTTGTGCTGCATCCCAGGGCTGCTCTGAGAAACCTCTGCAGCCACCCTGGGCTTGCAGCAGTGTCTTTGGGAGAGGAGGGATGGGACTGTGTCCCCTTGCTGCTGCCTTCCCCGGAGCCTCAGGCTCTGCCCTGCCCCACACCTGGCCCCAGGTGTGCAAATGGGGGCCTGAAGGTGGTCTCACCCTAGGGATATCACAGTCCTTAAAGCATCAGGCAGTGGTGACTGAGCCCATCCTGGCACTGAGCCACCACCGTTGTTCGGAGCGCCCGGGCAGTGTCAAACCTCTCTCACAGAGGAGGAGCGCCAGGCATGGCTGTGTTACAGTTATTTTAAAAATAAAGATGACACTGTCATTTAAAATTAGGCTGGTTTTGATGTGTTGAGAGCCCGTGTTCATCAGCAGACGTTGGGAGGAGGAAGGGCGTGTGTGCTGGCTGGGGCTGGCCGGGCTCCAGGCAGAGCTGCCGGAGGAGGATGTGCAAGTTGTTGCTCAAGCATCCTAGAAAACTTGGGGGAAGCTTAGGCCAGGAGAAGTTTTCATTTTTAATCAGTTATTTGAGTGATCCCAACATATCTGCTTCGCTGGACTTGCTTAAAAATGCTGCTCTGGGAAACTTTAAATGCTTTAGTTATTCCAAAAATGTATTTTGTTGCAGCGGTTGACCTTTAGCTGCGTTATTCCCAGGCCGCCACGTATCTGACACTCTGCTCCCCTTGCTCTCATACGGCCCCAGCGTGGCTGCTGCTGGGTTCCCTTCTCAGAGTGAGCCACGGGAAGGTGACAGTCTGACCCAGGTGATTGTTTCCTTGGGTGACAAACAGGGTTATATAACGGCGCTGAGCTAAGCAGCCCAGCTGGCTGGCGGGGAGCCCAGCCGGCCTCGGCTCCGCGGGCCCTTGGGAATGCCTGCACTTGTAATAAAATGTGGGCTTGTTTTTAATTAGAACCATCCTTTAGTTCAGCTCTGAGAGAGAGAAGACCAAGACCCATGTAGAGGATTCAAAGCCCCAGATGCTTCGTTTTTGATCGATTTTTTTTTTTCTGTCTTTTAATCAGGCCTAGGGTGTAAGTTTGAAGCTGAAATTTATTTTGGAAGGAGGAGGGGAGAGAAAGGGGAACACGAGGTGGGAGATGATTCCGACTGTGGTAAACAGTAGGTTGGGAGGAAAGGAAGGAAGGAAGGAAGGAGCTGCCAGGGTCTCTGGGCACCCTCTTCCAAATGAACAGCTTCGTCCACATGACATAAACCAGCATTTCACAGTGGGTTTCTGCTGCCCTGCCAAGTTCTCCACTTGGGAAGCAAGGCATATTTTTCCCTCCCCTCCTGCTCCTGCACAGGGTTGTGAGCTGGGAGAGATCATACTCCTATCTATATCCTTCTGGCTCTCAGAGCAAGGAAGGTTATTTCTAACCACAACACAGTGTAGTCTAGCTCTGAAAATCCTGCTTGTAGTACGAAAACCTGGCTCTCAGACAAAAATAGAACAGGGTTGATAAGGCAGAGCCAGAAACAAGGGCTGATTTCATCAAGGTTGCCAGGTGTCCTGCTTTTAACAAGGAAATAGGCTTTTTGTACATGGGCTTTGCTGGGATCCTGCTCCAGGGCTGTGTCCCAAAGGAGCAGCTCCACACTGCCGAGCTCAGGGGCAGGCCAGAGGGTCCTGCCTGGCGTGGCACTTGCCTGTGCCCTCTCACTCTTCTCTTCTTCCTTCTTTCCGCTCTTCCTCTGTCCCCTTCCTTGTTGCTGCAAGGACAGGGTGCAGGGTGTCCCCTCTGCCCAGTCCTGTGCCATCTCCAAGGGATCCCTGGCTGCTGGAGCTCCAGCCCTGCCCTGGGCATCCCTGTGCCCGTGGAGGGCCCTGCAGGACACGCTGGGGACTGTGGGGACATGGTCAGGTGCATCCCTCGTGTCCGGGTGAGGAAGACACTAAGAGCAGAGATTTGTTCCTTGTGTTCAGGGCAGTCAGGGTGTGGAGAAGGGCTGCGTGGGTTCCCGGCTCTCCCTCTGCCGGGCTGAGCCAGGCTGGGGCAGGGTCTCCGTGGGCTTGGGGTGCTCGGGGTGCTGCAGACACCCAGCAGCAGCTGAGTCAGCCCCAGTGGCCGGGCTCCAGCTGGAGCGCTGCTCTGCAGCCCATTTTCCCTTATAAAAGGGTTGCAGAACACCCATGTGGAATGTCTGTGCTCCTCCTGCCCATGTGTTCCCAGACTGTCCCAGCGTGGCTGGGAGGCCGCTTGGGCTACCAGTTCTGAGGGAATATCATATCTATTTATACCCTTTGGGCTTGTGCATCTTTTGAGCTGAAAGTTAAAAGACTCGTTCCTGGCTGTTTTGAGGATTTCTGAATATGAATCACAAGGAAATTGCATAACACTGCAGCATTTCCTCCCATTGCTCTGGACCTTGCAAACACCACTCTCCCCCAGGGAGAGCAGGGAATTCTGGCAGGACTGGCCCATTCGGACAGTCCAAATGGAAAGTCTGGCTTGAAGGGAAGGACCCAGCACCAGCGAAAGGAACGTGAGGTGGAATCTTCCACTCCAGGGCATGGAGCTGAAATCCTTCTCAGATGGAGATGCTCCTCTCTGCAAACCAGGGCTGCTGCCTCTTGGTCTGCAAGGCTTTCCTTAAACCCCTCTTCCCTCTGAGCAGCTGGACAATCCTGCCCTCTAGATTTTAGCCATTGGGCAGAATTTCATGCTGATGTTGGAATTCGAAGGATTTTGGAAACTGTGCTAAACACTGTGTGGCCTCCAAGGGCTGCAGCTTAGGTGGGGCCATTTTGGATTTTAAACTTTAAATGAAAACCTGCCTTTTGTCTGAAATGTGTGTTCACAGAAAGTTTGTGGCACACAAACAAACGCCATAGAAAAGCACAGTCCATGTCTTGTAAAGGTTAATGAACACTATGGACAATAGTGTGACCCCTGAAATGAGGAAATAAAAATGAAATTACTCAACATCTTTTTGTAGTTCCCCTTCCAATCCCCATCTACTTCCTTTTTCCTTTTCTTTTCCCTCAATCCAGTGTCATCCCAAGCCACTCACATGCTCCTTTGCTCTTTGCACGTCATGTGTGCAGTTTGTTTAGGATCAGGCTGGAAAACTGATGGGTTGAATTCTTCTTGATTTATCTGTGCACAAGCAGAAAGTGGCATCGGATGGTGAACAATGGCTGCAGGACCATTTTAGGCTCTGGATGGTGTGTGAGGTGTGTTTCAGGCTCTGGATGTTGCCTGTTGGTGGCTGTAGGAGTGTTTTAGGCTGCAGATGGTGTCTCTCAGAGGATTTGTGATTAGGCAGATCCACAGCTGATGTTTGCATGATCCACAGCTGTGGTGTCAGGGGGTGTGGTAATGGCAGGGCTGAATTGGGAGGGAGCAGTGCAGGTGCAGCACCTGCACTGCTCCCTTTGCCCTGCACTGCTGCCTCTGCCCTGCCCTGTTGCTGCTGCCCTGCACTGCTGCTCCTGCCTCTGCCCTGCCGCTCCTGCTGTGCACTGCTGCCTCTGCCCTGCCACTTCTGCCCTGCCCTGCTGCTTCTGTCCTGCCCTGCTGCTCCTGCCCTGCCCTGATGCCTCTGCCCTGCATTGCTGCTTCTGCCTGCCCTGCTGCTCCTGCCCTGCACTGCTGCTTCTGCCCAGGCTTTGGTCCGTGGCAAGGTGCGGACGTGGATCCAGGAGCAAACACCTGGCTGTGCTCTGGGGGTGAGTGAGTGACCCCCAGCTCATCCCCCGGCTCATCCCCCTGGCTCCAGGGGAGCGGGGAGCTGCCTCCTGGGCTCTGTGTTCTTCCACCACACCCTCGAACATCACAGACCTCTTAATCATCCCTATAAAACCATTTCCTCTGCAAAACATAGCATATATTTGGTGAAATGTCTCACCAAAGGAAATAACTGTTTCTTTGATGAATTATCTTAAATATCAAGTTCATAATTGAGCATAGTGCAAGTGTCAAAGTAGTCATGAGTTGTAACTGCTCTTATAAAACTTATCTTTCTGGATTACTTACAGATGCATCTTGGAATTTTTCAATAATAGCTTCCAAACAGCAATTATCCTGCAGGAATGAAGCAGCACTAGCTTCTGCTAAAAAAAAAAAAGATACAGTCTGGTTTTGTTCAGGATGTTTGACCATCTACAGTGGGAATTTACAAAACTAAATACAAGACATCAAGGTCTGTAAATTTTATACTATGTTAATATATATTTTTTCTCTACACATCACTTCTGAAACTGCCCGGTAAGGATATTTGGGCTCTGGAGATATAATCAAATGGGAATAATTAGTGAGAGCGAGATGCTGAAGCCTCGCAGTGCTGCAGGGCAGGGATTTGTCTCCACGTTAGTCACTAGTCCCAGTTCTGGGAGTTTTATAACCCAGCCTGTTCCCACACGTGTCCGTGGGCCACAGGCGCTTCACCTCCCAGCAATGTTTCGTCTCTCAGATTTCCCACCCTTTGTCAGTGACTAATACTGGAAAGTGAAAGAAGCTTTTATTTTGCGATAAACTTTCTGGGTTTAGGGCTGTTTTCTCCAGAGTGTGTTAACAACAGGAAAAACAGCGTGTGGGCATAAAAATCCACTCATTTAATGGTGTTTTATTGTCTGGCTTGCTGCTGGGCGATGTGTGTCTGCAGAGCTCCTGCCCAGGCCCTGTCCCTGGCAGAGCTCCCCTGAGCTGTGTGATGGATGCTGTCACCCTGGGAGGTGTCACCGCGCTGTCCCTTCGCGTTGGCCTGGCACAGGAGCCCCTGTCCTACAGCTGTGTCTGAGGGAGGCAGCCACAGCCAGCCTGGGCATGGGAATGGTGCAAAGACACGCGGGAGAGAGGGTGAGGGTGGGGGGACATCAAATCCAGCACTTGGCAGTTGTTTGGAAGAGGGGTCAGCAGAGCTTTTCCGAGGCCAGGTGCTCCCAGCCCTTCTCTCCCGGGACAGAAGTGCTTCAGCCCCAGGCTTGGTGCTGTGTGTGTGATGTGGGGAATAGCAAGAACCTCTTTAAAATTCTGCACCCTTTCAGAGGGGGAGGTTGGTCCATGGACTGACTGATTTGTATGTGAGGCTTAATCTCCAAATGCATCCTTCGGCTTTAAGCCCTGCTTGTTATCAGAGCTGTTTTGGAAAGGGTGGAATATAAACATGCCTCGAGCCAGGCTGGCAGGAGCCACCTCTGCCAAGCCAGGAGCCCGAGGGGTTTGCCAGCAGAGCAGGGGTGACCCTTAGAGCATTGGAGGAGCTTCACTCTTGGATCCCTTACACAGCAGCCCTTTCCTCAAACTTGAAAACTTTCTCTTATTCTGGAAAATCTCTCTCCAAAAGATTTGAGGCAGTAAAGTATTTCTTGTAAAAGGAAGGGATATGACAGACTTGGGGCTTGGTTCAAACCCTGCTGCTGTAGAGAGGTGTTAGTGGATTAACAGACAATGAATGAGAGGCTTGTCCTCGCTACGATGGGTGTAGGGTGACAGTGTCTGTGTTTTATGGCTGCTGTTGACCTCTGCGTGGAACTTCCTTCTCGTTGTGTGCACACTTTGCAATTAATGGCAAAAGCATATTGTGTTTCCTTGTGTGCCCTTTTCCCTTGTTAAAGAGCAGTCTCTGGTGATTAACAGCCTCTGTTGTTTCACGGATCCGAACTGGAGGAGCAAATGTGCAGCAGAGGATCTCCCTGGAGCTGCTGTGCTGTGCACCAGGAGTCAGCGTGGTTTGGGTTGGAGGGACCTCAAAGCTCCTCAAAGCTCCCCTCATTCCACCCCTGCCGTGGGCAGGGACACCTCTGCTGTCCCAGGCTGC
Source organism: Origma solitaria (assembly GCA_013397895.1). Classification (NCBI taxonomy): domain Eukaryota; kingdom Metazoa; phylum Chordata; class Aves; order Passeriformes; family Acanthizidae; genus Origma; species Origma solitaria. The sequence continues at coordinate 966,583 of VZRL01005946.1, forward strand.
CCCAAGCCTGGTCCTTCCCTGTGTGCAGTGTCACCTGTGTGTGGGGTCAGCCAGGCACAGAGTGTGTCAGTGATCCCATGTGTCCCCAAGCCCCTGAGTGCCACGCTGAGTCCCCGCTCCCTTCAGCGAGCCCCCAGCACAGGGACTGAAGCTGGAGGGAAAAGCTTCCTCGGGGAAGGCTGACCATGGTGGGGCTGCAGGGCAGCACCGCTCTCAGGGGAGCCCTGTGGGTGTTTGCCTTCCCTCCTTCCACTTATTTTATTTTCTTGATAGGAACACTGTTCCTAGAGGAAAACTCACTTGCTGACTGCAGCTGGTTGTGCTGCTGAATCATCCCCCGCTTGCCAGATGTGGCTGATGGATTTTCTCCTGCAGCCATCTCTGTTTGGTCTTGTGTTACATGGGCCGGTGTCCTGTGAGTGGGAGAGGGAAGGTGCTCCTTGGGAATTGCTGTTGAGGGATCAGTCCCTGCCCAAACCCCAGTTTTGAGCTGCTCCATGAGGTTTGTGCTTCCCCAAGTGTGTCCTGCGAGATGGAGCTGATCCAAGGTGTCCTGCCATGCTCCGGCTGGTGCCCGAACAGGAGAGCGTAGGCATGGCCTGTGTTTGGGTGACCTCCAGGGAAGGAATCTGTTTATGTGCCCTGCTGGGGCCGTGCCCTGTGGCACACAGCCTGGCCGGGGTGTTTTTGCTGGTGGGTGTTGCTGGGGCACCCCGGGTGAGCAGCACGGTGAGCTCTGCTGTGCCAGCAGTGTCCGACCCCAGCTGCCACTGCCTCTGATCTTCTGGGGCCATCACAGATTCCCAGCCTCGTCCTGCTGCAGCTCCTGGGGGACGTCCCCACAGCAGGGACCCCGTGGGAAGCGCAGATCCTCCCTGTGAGTGCCAGGGGTTGGGATCGTGTGCGGGACAGCCCAGCCTGCAGCCCGGAGCCTCTCCCGTCCCGTTGCTGCCTGAGTGTTGCTATCAACATGGCCTCTGGAAGCTTGCCTTGCCCGCTGGCTATTTCGGGAGGCAGCATGTGATGCAGGCAGCTCCCTGTCCCCCTTGGAAGGGGCTCCCAGCCTGCTTCCAGCAGCTTCTCCAGCCTGTTGGGTGCATGATGCCCAGTCGGCTGCAGCCAGGGTGGTGTGGAGCACTGGGGGGTGTGTGTGTGTTCCTGGTGGGACTCTGACTCTGGTTTTAAAGTGTTTTACTCTGTTGAGCTGGAGAAATACAACCTGTCTGAGGGCTGATCTTCTTACAGCTGCTGTTGGCATTATCCTGGGCTTTTAAACTGCCCTCACATCATGATTAAAACCTTCTACCCGTTTTCCCTTTTTATTGTATCCGCTGAAACCTCCCTTTAATCTCCAGCAGCCAAGCTGAGTGGTGATGGGGGTGGAGGAGGAGCACCAGTGTTTGAAGGCTGGAGAGGCTTGGATGCAGTCACAGCAGTGGCTCTGCTGTCAGCAATGCTGGATGCATTCATTGCCTCATCCTGCTGCCCTTCTCTCCAAATTAATGACATTTCTGTTCCTCTCCTGCTCCTTGCCTGACTCGTTTGCTCAGGCTGTCCCTGAAGAGGGTGGTCCTTGCTCCGTGCCTTAGTGGCACCTGCCAGAGGCTGCTGGAATGCCCATAAGGGAATTGCCTGCTTTGCTCTGAGTTTATATCCTTCACTTGTGTCTTTCCGGAGAGGAATCATAGAATCATGGAATAGTTCAGGTTGGAAGAGACTTTTGAAGGTCGTCTGGTCCAATCCCACCTTAATTTTGTTACAAAACCCCTGTAATTTCTGGTTTTGCCTGGTCCATCCCATTTGCATTCTTTCATTTCAAGAGCTGTCCTAGTCAGTATTTTGGCACAACTCCAGAGCTGGGGCAGCCCAACGTTTGTGTGCAGGAGGTCATGGTGGTGTTTGGGGACTTGGCTGCTGGGGGAGGTCCTGGCAGCAGATGCCACTGGTGACACCAGCTGTGCCAGCAGTCCCAGCCCAGCTGGAGCCAAGGTCTTCATGAGACTTTCTCCTTGTGTTTTGCAGGTGTACAACTCGAACAAGGACAACCAGAGCGAAGGCAGTGAGTATTTCTTCTCAAACCTGACCCCTGAGGGGTGGCTGAGCTGTGGGAGGGGTCAGCAGGAGCTGCTGGTGACACTGGGCAGTGCTGGGCTCCGCGGGGCTGGGGGTGACAGGGTTCAGTGGGGGGACCCCAGGGTGGCCCCAGGGAGAGCTGAGGGTGGCCCCCAGCAGGGACCAGGGGCAGAAACCTTCTGTGGGACCTGGGGCCATGGAGAGCAGCACCAGGCAGTTCCCTCCACCCCTCAGGGTGTGTCCTCTCCTGCCCCACACCATGTTCCCACCCCAGTGGTGCTGCAGAGGTGTGGTGGCCTCGGGACCTGCTCCTGAAGCTCAGCAAAAGGTTCAGGTGGCACCTGGGATCAGTCAGCTCTGCTTTCTGAGCCAGAATGTGCAGGGTGAATGTGTCCTTCCAAAGGGGAATTGGAGCAAAGAGGTCCTGCCTTGTCAGGATTGTCAACAAGAGCCCTTAAAAATAAAAAAAGCTGTTTTTATTGTAGTTCAGGCAATCAAAGCCTTGAGTCAGGAAAGCACTTGTTTTTCTTCCTAGAGGAGCAGTTGCACCTGGTCCTGCCTCTTATGCCCTGTGTTTTAAAACCCTTAATTGAGCCATTTCCCAGTAGGTTGGATTTGCCATAATTGCAATTCTCCAGCCCCTGATCCCTTCCCTTCTTCCCTCAAAGCCACCAGTCAGGCGGGGCCCAGCCCAGACTGACAGTCAGTACTTGGTTCATTTTGGTGCTGCCTCAGACATGACATTTTCATCTGGAGCCGGAGCGTTTTTCTCTCAATAATTGCTATAATTTGCAGCTAATGTTCCTCACACCCATTTCAGCCCTTGCTCAAAGCAGTCTCTTCCCCTTCTCTGCTCTCTCCTCTGTGGTTTCTCCTTCCCTTTGGTCCTCCCTGGCATCAGCTGCACACCCATCCTTTCCTGTGTGTTCTCCTGGCTCTGTGCCTCCCAGGTGATCCTCGCAGGGCTCACTGCTGGGCCTCGCTCTGGGAAGGGCATGGCCAAAGCCCTGGGCTCGGAGCTCTGCTAGAACAGCTCCTCTTGTCTCATTTTCCAGAGGGCCAAAAGGAGGTTTTTGGAGGAGTGGCTCAGCTCTGTCCTGCCTGGCAGTGAGCTGTCCCCACTCCGTGTTCCCTGCACACAGCCCTGCCTCTGCCAGCTCTGTACCTGGTGCTTTGGCTCAAGAGACCATTTTGATGGTCTGTCTTAAAAGTGAGAGTGGTCCTCCTTGTCTGCCCTTGTCTGTCCTTCTGGTTCTGGGAGTGGGCTGGGACCCCCGGCTGAAGGTGCCCCCGAGCCTCTGCTTGGGCTGGGGCTGCCGCTGGTGTGGCCAGAGCTCTGCCTGCTTCAGCCTCATTAAATGCCTGGTTTAGAGCTCTGCCTGCCTCTCCAGCCGCTCTAAAATTGATTCAGCAGCTGGCTTTGTGCCAGCAGCCCTTGATACAGGAGCTTCCTATCAGGACTCGAAATGAGTGTGATGATTGAGTGGGTCCGGATGCAATTCCTGACCCTGGGAGCCTCTATACCTCTGCTTCCTGCCTCACTTATGGCAGGCTGGAAGTGCCGTGCCGTGCTGTGGTGGCACTTTTGGGACACTGTAATTTTGCAGAGCTTTTCTGTCCTGCTGTGTGGCCAGATGGCCCTGGGCCTGTGGGTGATTTATCTTGGTGTGCTGTGGAGGGGGAGGAAGCCGAGCAGAGGGGCTGAGTGGTGTCACTGAACCATGAGAGCCAGGGGAATTGAGATGCTCTAGTTTGCTAACCAGAAGGACTTGCCCTGCTCTGTGGAAACAAATCCTCCAGGCCATTTGTGTTTATTGCATGGAACAGCACAGAATTCCTCCTTTCCCTTCCCTCCCACTGTTTCCCTCTCTGTCTTCCACATCCACTTGGTTCCCCATTAGTTCAGGACCCCATCAAAAGTTGTCTTTATTTTCACAAGCTCTTTACAGACCTTGGGCCTCTTGGCTGCCCTGTCTGCTGTGCCCTTGTCTGGGTGGCCTGGCCCTCCCCAGCAATCACAGTCATGGGTTCACAGAATATTTTGGTTGGAAGGACTTTAAAACTCTGCTTTTCCCTCCCTACCTTGGGCAGGGACACCTTCCACTGTCCCAGGCTGCTCCAAGCCCTGTCCAAGCTGGCCTTGGACACTTCCAAGGATGGGGCAGCCATAGCTTTGCCTGGCAGCCTGTGCCAGGGTCTCCCCACCCTCACTGTAAAAACTTCTTCCGTTTCTCTAACCTAAACTCACCCTCAATCTTCCCTTACCAATCTTGGTAGCTCACGGGTAGTTAGAACCCTGAAAACTCATTTCAGGTAAGACTTGAAAGCTCATTCCTCTGGTCTCTGCTTCATGATGTTCCCCCTCCTCTGTGGCTCTTATTTCCAAAATGTCTTTGAAAGAATTCAAGCCAGTGATGGTTGCATGGCACAGAAACGTGTGGTGGGGAGACAGAAGAGCTGCTCTGACCTTGCCCTGCCCTGACACACAGCTGGAGTCAGCCAGGCTGACAGAGCTGATTCAGCCCTCCTGCCCCCTTCCCCATGCTCTGATATGTCACATCAACGTAAACGAAAGGAATTAATGGATTAAATAGAAATAATCTGCCAGGCAGAAATAGAGTGGGATGAGATCAATTCAGTAGCACTTGGAATGTGATGCTGCTTGAAGGTCAGATGGGTGTGGGGGTGAGTGAGGGCAGCAGTGCTGTACAGGTGATGTGTGGAGGTGATGTGTTTCACCTCTGCTGATGTGGGAAGGATTATAGCCTGGACGGGGCGTCTCCTTGGGCATTGGGATGCTGCTGCTGCAGGAAGAGCCTGTGACACATGTGGTGGCCTGGAACTGAGCCTCACAGCCTTCCCTGAGGAAGGAGAGCCTCAGCGGAGGCTCTTTCACTTGTCCTCGGGCAGGCAGGCAGGGACAGTTGAGGCTGGAAGTTAGGGAAGATTTCTTGCCTGGCATAGCTGCCCGTGGCAGGGGTGGGGTCCCCAACCCTGGAGGGGTTTTACAGACATGTGGATGTGGCTCTTGGGGACATGGGTTGGTGGTGGCCTTGGCAGTGCTGGGGGATTGGTTGGATTTGATGACCTTTGGGGTTTTTCAAAGCCATATGGTTCCATGGGTCTGTGATCTGGACAGCAGTGGATCCAGATCTGCCTTTGATCTGAACCACTGCTGAACCAAATCATTTGGTAAAGACTGAGATAAAGAGCAGATGCTCTCAGAGAGGCAAAGTCAAGCCTTTACCATGCTCATAAAAGTTAAATTTAAGGATGAATAAAGGCACTTCAGATATTTAATCAGATATTATTTCTGGATGTAACTACTGCAAATAAATCCCCGACCTTTCCTGATCCAGAGCTTGACAATGAGTGGAAGAGCTTATTCATCTGCTTAGGGGGATTATGCCAGGTCACTTCCATCAGGAGGCACTGCTGGCTTTCCTCCTCGTGCTGTTGCTGCAGGAGGTGGGATCCCAGCCCTGCCTGGCTGGGGGTGCTGGGCTCTGCAGGGTTATGGAATCATGGAATTGTGGGATGGGTTGGGCTTGAAAGGACCTTAAAGATCATCCAGTTCCCCCTGCTGTGGGCAGGGAGATCTCCCACCATCCCAGGTTGCTCCAAGCCTGGTCCAGCCTGGCCTTGTGGGGGCAAGGGGCTGAAGGAAAACTGCAGCTCTGTGGATTGGGTTGGCACTTCCAGTGCATGGCAGAGAGCAGTGATCCAAACTGGCAGCACCACAGGGATAGCCACAGGTCAGGGTCCCACCAGTGCTGAGCCAGGGCTGATCAGACCTGCTGAACTGGGTTTGCTGGAGCAAGAGGTCCCACACCATGGTGTTGAGCTTCTCGGGTACCCTCGTGTTTGTCAGTGGCCTGGGAATGGCAGCTGTGCCCTGCTGGTGGATGGCATGCTGGGTTTATGCTGCATCCGTGCCGGGAGCCCTGTGGGTGCCCTTCAAAGGGCCCTGCAGCTTCAGGATTATCCTCACGTCCTGTGGCACAGGCGTCCTGCAGCTCGTGTGTTTGTGTTGGCTCGGCACTTCAGCCTGCCTGCCCAGAAAATAGAATAGAGCTGTTTGACTGTGCACTGTTTTGGGTCCCCGTGCCATTCATCGCACAAAGCCCACCCCCGGCACAGGACTCCAAACAAGGGATTAGGAAGGGGCTGCTCTGAGTGGCCGTGAGCTGGCAGCTGCCCCTGGAGCAGCCGAGCATCGTGAGCAGGGCAGTGCAGAGGAGGGGAGCTGCTCGTGCCTGCCTGCGAGGGCACTGCCAGCCCTGGGCTGCGCTCCCTTCCTGCCCTGCCCTCCACACATCGAGCTGTGTCTCTCCCATCACAGCATTCCCTGGGGTCTGGAGCCTGGGGTGGCTTTGCCCACCCTTCTCTGAGGGGCTCCTGTCCTGTGGAAGGTTTTCCAAACCTTTCTGTAGGGACAAACTAATTTTCCATTAAAAATAGCTGTCTGTGGGCAGTGTTTTCCGGGCAGTCGTGGAAAGCTGTTTGTGGGATGCATTCTTCCAGCAGGTGTTGGGATCCCTGCATTAGTAATTCCTTGAAATGAAAGTGAAAACCTGCACTGGCACGAGTGAATTGAGTTGGACATCCCATTAACTCCCACGTTTTAGCTCTCACTGTCACGCAGAGGCAGCTGCCTTTGGGATATCCTAATTTGCACCAAATAAATGTTTTGTTTGTGCTAATAAAAGAGCTGTGCTGGCTGAGGCTGAGCATGGGGCTCATCACAGCTGGACTTTGCCTTGCTGGGGACAGGAGTGGCTGCCTGAGGGGTGCAGGCAGGGCGGGGGCTGACAGGCTCCCCAGGGCCAGGTCCCCTCCCACTGGGCACAGGAGGTGCTTTGGACAGAGATTTGGCCCAAAATTCGTTCCCATCTCCCTGTCCCTGTTGCTCTTCCACTGCCATAAGCTGTCAGGTCTTTCCTCTTCAGATGATGTTTTTACCTCTCTACTTTCATAGAATGACAGAACAGTTTGGTTTGGATGCTCTCCAGCCCATGGATGGCTTGGTTAGCTGGGTGCAGCATTTATAGGATTTTCTTGGGACTCATCAAGCAAGACTCCTCATGTGCCATTTTCAAGGATTTGTTGTGTCAAAATGTACAATTTAATTTTTTTCCAAGCAACCTGTTGTCAACTTTGCAGACAAGTTTGGGTTATCTCACCTTGATCCTAAGTCAGTTTTTGGCCATCTGCACAGGTAGGTGTCTGGCAGAGCCCAGGGCAGGCATGGAGGGCCTGGTTCAGAGGGATGTGGAGGCTGGAATGATGATCAGTGTCTGTGCTTGCCCGGGTTACAGCTGGTACAAACTGCTGTGCTTGTGTTTTCTGCCCTCATTTATCTCTCCTGGCTGGCTGGGCAGCGGTGCAGCGTTGCTGGGATGGCAGGGATTCAGGAGGAGCTCCCCGCGAGGCCCTGCCCTGCCCTGCCAGCTGCTCACCCCTGCTCTCCTCCCTTGCCCTGCAGCTGCCCAGCTGGACAGCATCGGCTTCAGCATCATCAAGAAGTGCATCCACGCTGTGGAGACGAGAGGTAGGGCAGCTCTGGGGCTGGGCTTGCTCTGAGGCAGCTCTTGGCAGTGGAGCAGTTGCTCTCCTGCCCTTTTCATGGGCAGAATGATTCACGAGCCCTCGGACCCACATCAGATGGAGCCGTGACGTGCTGGGGCCAGTGCCGCTGCCGAGACGCGTTTGCCCCGTGGCAGGGACCCACAAACGTGGGGCAGAGCTAGAGACAGCACGGCAGGTGTGCAAAAGGGGGGACAGGACCCAAGAGGGGTTCACTGCAGCATCCTTCTTGAAGGAATGCCGCTGAGCATGTCCTCTCACATGGAATTCCTTCCTCAAAACCTTCTGTGAATCTCCTTGTGTACAGGTGGGGTTCTCCCAGCCCCACAGGGGAAAATGAAGTGCAAAAGGCTCAGACCTGAACCTGAAGAACTTGACACAGTAAAATTTTCCCAAATTGTCCTTGCTAAGTGCAGAGCCTGCATGGGGCTGCCATGGCTGTGGGAAGGAGGAAAAGTGTCCTTAGATTGTTATTCCTGAGCTAGCTGGGGGTAACACTTCTAATGGATATGTGAAAACCTTGATATCAACCCCACATTTTACCATCTTCTATAGCTTTGTGTTTAATTGGTGAGGTTTCATTGGCTTTGCTATTTGAGAAGCCGAAGAAGTGAAAGGAATATTAGCAGCTCTTGTGACCTTCTCCTAATAAGCTCTGTTTTTCCTAGGGATCAATGAGCAGGGGCTCTACCGGATCGTGGGGGTAAACTCCAGAGTTCAGAAGCTGCTGAGCATATTAATGGGTAAGTATCTGGAATTTTGTTAATGGTAAGTAGATCGTGCTGCTTTGAAGTCTTGCCAAGCAGGAGCAGAGGCTCTTGGGGTCCCTAATGGTGGTGACTGTGCCCTTAGGACCATGTGCTGGTCGAGGCTGGGAGGTCCCAGGCACCGTGGGCAGCCTGAAGGTAGGACTCGTGTAGGACCTTGCTTCTCCGGGTCCTGGTGCCATCACTGGCGTCCTGCTCACACACGCTCCCAGTTCTGGCAGCCTTCCCAAATGCAAACCAAAATCTTCAAAGAAATAGCTGAAAGCTTTGGCTTTTCATCTCTTATCTGCCCCCTTGTTCCCAGCACCCTTTGAAATAATTTTTTCGTGGATATTGCATGCTGCCTGTGGCTGTTCTGGCTTTCCCCACGGACTTTCTTGTGCCTGTTTATCGCAGTCCTGCCCAGAGCTTTCCAGCATGTGTTTCCTGCGTGACTGAGGCATTGGATCCTGCAGTTCTGGGTGCTCTGTAGAGACCTCTGCTGGGTCTGGCCACGGCAGAGGTTGGCTCTGGCTGTGTGGGGCAGAACCGTTTCAGCCTTGACCTCACAAGCAGCGTTTCCATCCCACAGCTGCAGCCCTGGACCAGTCTGTCCATCTGTCCAGACATGCCTGAGACACACAGTGGAAGGGAGAACAAAGCTGGGCTGGAACAGAGCAGCTGCCCTTGGCCTGTCCTGTCTGATGCTGCTCAGACTTGGCAAAACCACGGATGAAATAGCTGTAGGAATAGGGAAACAAATTTGTTAGTGCCCTACTGAATGTGTTTGTTACCCCTCCGGGGAAATAAGTGGCATTTCTGGTCATCTTCTTCTCTCCCTTCACTTATCTTTTCTTTGCTACATGATTTCCTATTCTTTGCCCTCACAAAACTCCAGTGCTCCTTTCCTTTCTCTGCTATTTCTCCTTGCAGAAAGTTTTCATCTGTTACGTTTCACTCTCAACATCTTTTTCTTCCCCTTTTCCAACCCCCCCTTCTCTTCCCACCATAAGGAGTTCACTGAGCAAAGCCCATGGTGGCTGTTAGAGCTGTCAGTTTTAACCTATGGAAAATTGTAATCCGGTGACTGGAGCAGAAGGGCATGGCTCTAAATCCGGGTGCAGGGAACCTCTTTGCTCTGGCATTTGGAAAGTTCACTGCAGTCACGAGAGCTGGTGACCGATGCTGTTATTGGAGAAGTTTGGCGCAGGCTGGGGGACACGTGAAGGTGTCCTGTGGCCCAGGCCTGTGGGAGCCAGCGCTGTCCTGTGGCACACACGGTAGGCACGGGGAGAGCATCGATTGGAGAGCACTGCTGATGAAAACAGGCTGGGCTTGGTGCCCAGGGCGGGTCCTGGCAGGTCCTCTGGTGATGCTTGTCACCTCATCCCGCAGGTGGCAGGGCGATGGACCCCCTTCTCTTGTCACCAAGGTGTCAGTCCTGGTGTCAGTCCTGGGGCTGTGACAGATGGCACAGCTCGCCTGGGTGGAGAGCTCTGCAGAGCTGGGAGGGATTTGGTTTTGGACACCATCCAGCATCCATTATCTCCTCAGCCACTGAAGCCACTCAGCTGTCGCCCTCGTGTCTCGTAAGGCAGTGATAAATCGCTGGGGCTGCTCCTTTGTCCCGGCGTGTCCTCGGTGGTTGTTGGTGCTCAAAGCCCCTTTGGAGCCGAGTCACGGCTGGGAGTGGGACCCCTTTGGGAATCCCCTGTGGTGTCATCGTTGGGATGCTTTGCAAACCCATGACTCCGTAATTTGTTCAAATTGTGGGGGATTAAATCTTCACCAGCCCCGCAGTTTGGGCTGCCTGTGAAGTCAGTGTCACACGGAAATGTGTCCCTTGTCAAACCCCATCTGTTCTCGCTGCCCTCGGGGCTCCTCGTGAATGGAGGAGCCAAATTGTGCTTACACTGTCAGGTTTCCCTTATATTTAGAAATGAATGTGGGCAGTGTTACTGCTTCACGTACAGTTTAAATGGCAAAAAGATCGAGTTTCCCTGCGCTGGTGTCAGTGACACTGCCGGGAAGGGCTTTGGCATGAGGTGTCCGTGGTGGCCGCAGGGCTCCGGCTCCCCTGGGCAGCAGCGGGGTCGGGGCAGCCCCAGCCCGTGGGGTGGGTTTCAGGGCAATCCTGTCGGGGTCTGGACTGGGGTGAAGTGGGGGGGATGGGGTGCTCCCAGGGCTGGTGGGGGGCAGATCACCTCCCCAGCATTCACTGGCACCATGTGCCATCAAAATGAGGACAAAACCCAACAGATAACCCAACTTTCATCAGTGGGAGCTCCCATGAAAGGGTTTATTGTAGCACTGTGGGGGCCCCAGCAGCTCTGAACTCTGCAGAGGGTGAGGGTCTGATGTGCTCTTTCTCCTTTGCCACGTGGGCCAAGAAGGGCTGGGAGTGGAGCTCCTTCTCTGCTGGGATGTGTCATCCCTGAGGTTCTTTTGGAATGAGGTGGTTCCCAGGCTGTTCCCCTCGCCCTGGAGAGGTTTGTGAGGCATCAGGGCAGCGATTGGCAGCAGGAAGCAGCTCCAGGGTGGCCCCGATGCCACGCTGGCCCCGCTGCTGTGGCAGTGTCCCTTGGGAGGCAGGACACAAGGCTGGTGCGGCACTGCCCGGGGAGACAAATTCTGCAGCTGGAACCCACCAGAGCAACTTTTGCAGACTCATAAATTTGAAGGTCAGGGGGAGTTGATTAACTGCTCTGAGCCTTTTCATGGGACCGACTGTGGAATTTCACCCCGTGTTCCATGATCCTGCCTAGAAACTGCTGAAAAGGGTGAGCTTTTGTAAAGACACACGGTCTGGAGTTGTTTGTTCTAGTTTGGTTAAAAAGGGTTTTTTTAAAAAAAATGGAACTTCTGGGGAGTTTTGTTGTTTTCTTTACTATGCTAAGCTTATCTTGACTCCATTAAAATTCTCTCCTTGTAAAGGCAGTGCTGTAGGAAGTTTCCTGGGCATTGACTCAGGAGGATGGAGGTCGTTTGTGTGGTTGCTGAGACACACATGATCTTTGTGTGAATATACATTTCTTACGTGTTTACTTTTCCAAGTGCACCTCTTGATGTTTTTTTAATTAAGATAAACCCTTTGCCCCGAGGGAAAGCTGAGTTCTATTCAGGGCATTCTTTTAAGTAGGTTGAAAATTGCCCAGTGCTTACGTGGGGCTTTAAAATTCAAAAGTACATTACTTGTGTCTGTGAAAAGGCAAAGAGCCCCTGAGCTGAGCCCGTGGGAGCAGATGGTGTGAGCAGCTGTGCCTGTGCCACCCTGGGCCTTGGGGACAGTGACAGCCCTGGCACATGCGCTGCTCCCTGGGGACACTTGGCACTGGTGGGACCTGCAGCCAGGGACCCCACAGGGCCTTCCCTGGGATTCCGGTGGCAGCAGCATCCTGCTGAGTTTCAGGATGGAGTTAGCAAAGAGCATTGGTGGAGCAGCATCCAGACAGGAGAGATCAGCACAGCACATTCCATGGCCTCGGTTTGGTGCTCCTGACCTCAGTTTGGTGCTCCTGACCTCAATTTGGTGCTCCTGACCTCAGTTTGGTGCTCCTGACCTCAGTTTGGTGCTCCTGACCTCAATTTGGTGCTCCTGACCTCAGTTTGGTGCTCCTGGCCTTGACTCAGAGCCATCACTGTCTGGGACTCGGTGCTGTGCCCGAGTCCACTTCCCTGTGGCCTGGTGGTGGCCACAGGTGACTGTGCAGGTGACTGTGCAGGTGCCTGTGGCTGTACTTGCCCGCCAAGAGCTGGGTGGGGAGGTGGCTGCAGGATGGTGGCACTGGACATTGTCAGGAAGAGGTCCCTGTTTGCCTGGGTCCTTGCCGTGTCTGTCCCCGCTGTTCCTGCTGTCACCGAGCACCACGGGCCGCTGTGCCCTATGTCCTGGCACGCTGCAAGCCTCACTGCCCTGTCCTTGCTTGGGATGGAGCGTTCCCTTTCCTTTCCCTTGTCCCATGCCAGTGAGTTTGGTCCGTCCTGGGTGATGAGCCCCACGCCCCTGCAGATGTGCCTGTGGCCACTAAGCAGCAAATAAAATGGGATGTGATGGTCTATCCACATAGCTGAGCTGGCATGAGCTGGAATTGTCTTCAGCTTCCTTCAGTTATTGCTTTTTGGTCTTTTTCCATAGATCCCAAAACAGCCACAGAGACAGACACAGAGATCTGTGCAGAGTGGGAGATCAAGACCATTACTAGCGCACTGAAAACGTACCTGAGGTAAGGAGAAAAGCCTCACCTGGCTTCAGGAGGGGGTCTGGGATGTTAGTGCCTGTTCTTGCAGACCCTTAACAGCAGCACTTTGACAGAAACAGAGCAGAATCTGCTCTTAGGGAATTTATTCTGCCTTTTCCCTGACTTTCCAGCATGTTTGAATAGGATCTGGGGAACACACTCAGCTCTGACAGATGCACATAAAATACAAAGAAGATTTTAAATGCTCATTCTTGCATCCCCTGCCTTGATTTCAGCTTTTCCCTGAGCTTTTCCCAGTGGACTTCCACCTTCTGAGCACGTGGCAGAAGGGGAGGGCAGTGCTCTGTAATGGCAGGGGCTGTAGAGCTTTTCCAGACCTGGTGCTGAGCTTTATTGTAGTTATGATTTCTGTGTGTCAGGCGATCCGGTATCGTCCTGGGGATCTTCCCAACAGGATTGGGTGTTGGCAGCCAGCAGCAGCTCATTACCCACAGCATGCCTCTACCTGTTGTGACCGCAGCTCCTTGCTCTGTGACTGTTGTGTTGCGTTTGAGAGAGCGAGGGAGCACAAGAGAGAGCCGAAATCCAATTAGAGTGATAAGTGTAATTAGCTTGGTGGATCTCAGCCTAGAAAATCACCGAATTTTGCATGATTGGCAACCTTTGCTCTGGAGTTTGAACTTGTTGGCAAAGCAAAGAGGAATGTAGGCAGCACCAGTGTGTCCTTCTGAAGGGATGCAGCAGTGGGAGGGGACAATGGGAATGGCGATTGGGAAAGTTTTACAAGTAGACTTGTTTATCTTTTTAATTTATTTTCAAGCTTGCTTGGAAATCATGGGCTCAGTAATGCACTGAAGCTGTGTTACTGAAGGAATGCTAAAATTAAAGATTAATTTGGTGATGAATAAATCAAAGGTCCTTGCATAGATCTTATTCCTTTTGATGGGGGGAATTAATTAGAGTTGTTGCTTAATTCTGCACTGTTCAAAATGGAGCTGAGTTTATTGTAGGGGCAGAGCTTTCTTGGTGTGGATTGTGTTCCTCAGATGTGTTTTGTGCCTGTTTCCTTTTTATCTTCCAGAATGCTCCCAGGGCCCCTCATGATGTACCAGTTTCAAAGGAGCTTCATCAAAGCCGCCAGTGAGTTTGTTGATGTTTATGGCCCCGCTCCTGAAGAGGAGCCTCACTTGCAAGTGACTGCGATCCCCCTGCCCTGCTTCCCCCCAAAACCTCCCGGGGCACAGGGCTGGGCTGGGCTGGGGAGGCTGTGCTGGGAGGTGACCCCAGGAGAAGAAGCGCAGATGATGCCGAGAGCGCGGCGCTGGCAGCGGCTCCTGCTGCTGTGACCGTGGGCTGCCAGCGCCACGGAGCTGTTGTGAAACAGCACCCACAGGGTTTTTGGGGCTCGCTGGTGCTTCAGATATCTGTGCTGCCTTCTTCCACTGCCCGGGGCAAGGGGCTTTGCTGGGAGCAGGGAGCTTCCCTCTGGCAGCCGTGCAGCCTGTGGATATGGGAGGGCTCAGGAGCACCCCAGGGTCCATGGCCATGGCAGTGCTGCCTCCTGCAGAGCTCCACCCATGGGCCCAGGCAGCCTGTGGAGCAGCTGATGCTCTAGCCCAGCCTGCCCTGGGCTCACGGAACGTGGGAATGTGCCCATATTGCCCTGGCTGGACTCGCTCTGGTCACAGCCAGCCCTGCCCTGCTCACCATGCTGCTCACGTGGCATCTGCTCCCAGCTCACGGTTTCAGCACATTCAGTGTCTTCCTCTGGAAACAGCTGGCTGGGGGTGGTAGGAAGCAGCAGTGCCATGGGGAGTATCCACAGCGTGCCTGGGGTGGGATGGAGCAGCTCCCTGGGTGTCTGTCAGACAGTGTTAGGCCTCTTCCCATAGCAACCCCTAATGTGCAGATAAATCCTCCTCTGTTCCCATGCAGAGCTGGAGAATCAGGAGTCCAGGGTGTCGGAGATCCACAGCCTCGTTCATCGGCTCCCGGAGAAAAACAGACAGATGCTGCACTTGCTCATGAACCATTTGGCAAAGTACGTTTATGACTGATGTGTTTTTCTATCCTTTTTCCACTTCCTCTGAAAGTTAATAGTGGTGGAAAAGTTTCCTTGTGTGTGTGTGGTGTTGAGTCATATCTGGTTGGCAACTGGAAAGCTGCGTGTGAGCAAACCGAGGGCTGAGAGACCGAGTGGGGTGGGAGGGGGGATGAGGAGAGAGGGATGAGGGAGGGGAGCTTCCCAGCCAGCCCCCAGCCCCACGGCAGCACCAGGAACCCATTTGCTCCTGGAAATCTCCTGTTGCTTTTATGGCCTGGGATGGGTTTGGCTGCCCAGGCTGCCCAGCAGGCAGAGCAGAGGTGAAGCTCCTCATGTGGTTTCAGAGCAAATCTGCCATTAAAAGACTAAAAGTGATTTCTTTGCTCAACAAACAACTCCTCTGGGGTGTATTTTCTGCCTTTGTGCACCCTGATGAATCAATATTTTTGTGTTACCTTGAAACTTTGTGAGGGCGAAGGAATGGGATAATTTTTTTCTTTCAGTGGTAGAGCTGACCTGTAATTTCCCGTCTTCTTCCTGCGCCTGCAGGTTCCCATGGAAACCTTTGATTAGTGTTTTAGAAGCGAAAGCATCATCAGGTGTTTGGTGCAGCCTCAAGGCTGTGGGGTTGGTCCTGCCCTTGCCGTTCGCAGCAGTGCTGCAGAAGCAGCAGGGGCGAGGCAGGACTGGGAAACCTGGGGAATGACTTAATCGGAGAAGATCTGGAAGAACCCAAGTTATCTGTTTAAAAGAAAAAATAACGAATGGTACTTGAAATAGGCTTAAACACAACTCCAGATGCTTTCTTGTGGCCTGGGTTTGTGTCTGCTCCATGGGGTCCCTGGCAAGGCTGTTAAAAACCAAATTGCTGTTTAGGTGTTGGTTTCAAACCTTCTGCATTTACAGCCTGAAGCCAAGGCCAAGTGGTTCCAGGTGCTCCCATCAGCCCAGAGAAGCTGTGACTGCCCCTGAGTCCCTGGAAGTGTCCAAGGCCAGGCTGGACAGGGCTTGGAGCAGCCTGGGACCGTGGAAGGTGTCTCTGCTCTCGGCAGAGGGTGGCACTGGATGAGCTTGAACGTCCCTTCCAACCCAAATCATTCTAGGATTCTGTGATTTTTGTATGTGCAGGGAATCTGTAATTGCTAAAGTGTTTTCCTTCTAAAGGAAAAACCTGGTGGTGGCAAAGAGACGTGGAGTGAGGAGGCAGGTTTACAGTGGGGTTTGTGCTGCTTTAGTGGGGAAGGAATTCAAACAAAACAAACTCTGTGTGTGGTGGTGTGTGCTATTTTAGGAAGAGAAACAGCTCATGGTGTTATTTAATAGGAAAAAAATTATCTCAGAGAAAGGCAGGAAGCTGAGGAGCAAGAGCCTGCTGAGCTCTGCAGCCCTGGTGCCATTCCTGGGGGGATCCTGGGCTGTGGAGGCAGGGGCACAGCCAGCCCTGGCATGGGCTCACAGCATCCCTGGGGCTTCGGCCCCCGATCCAGGATCAGCCCCCGATCCAGGAGCAATCCCTGATCCAGGAGCAATCCCTGATCCAGGAGCAATCCCTGATCCAGGAGCATCCCTGGCTCCAGGAGCAATCCCCTGATCCAGGTACAGTCCCCTGATCCAGGAGCAATCCCTGATCCAGGAGCAATCCCTGATCCAGGAGCAATCCCCTGATCCAGGAACAGCCCCCAGTCCAGGAGCATCCCTGGAGCAGCCGGGGGGCAGCTGGGGGCCAGGGCTTGCGTCCATAACTCTTCTGAATGAGCTGGTTGAGGCTGCAGTGCCATTGAGCCGGATTAAAGACAAGAATGGAGCAAAATCTTCCCATCTGCAGCAGATGTTCGGAGGGAGGGGCTGTGTTACAGAAGGGACAGGGCCTGGCTGTCCTGGGGGGATGCTCCAGACGGGTGGGACCGGCTGGGCTCTGGGTGCTGCTGAGAGCAGGGCACCCACAGCCCACGTGGGCAAAGCCAAGGGCCTCTGGCTGGCCCTGCCAAGCTGGGCTGCACTGCTTGGAGGGGATTGTCTCATCTGTTTCTGTCTGGGTTTTTTATTTTAAGTAACATATGAATAATCAAGATTTGCATGTTTATCAGATGAGCTAAAAAAATATTTCTCACAGTCTTGCTGTGGAGATTCCTGACACTAAAACTAGAACTTGGGCTGAGTCGGTCAAGTAAAGAAAGCCAGTCCTGGGTGGTTTCTGACTTCTGTGTTTTTGGGGTGTACGTGCTCTGCTGCACTGATGCAGCATGTGGGGGTCCTCATGGGATGGGGCTACAGTTTTTATTAACAGTAATACAACTGCCAGGAAAGCTGATCTGTTCAAACATGGCAATTAGTGACCCCAGTGTTAGACAGAATAAGTGCCTCAGAGGTGCTTCAGCAGTGCCCTTCCTCCTGTGCAGCACAGAAGTGGGGGGGTCCATGGCAGCTGCCACGGAACTGGGGTGGAGCCAGAGGGGCCCACAGAGGAGGGAGAGGACAAATCTCAGGAACAGGCACAAGGCAGGGTGGAGGGAGAGGAACGTTCTGATAGAAAATGATTTTGATTTCTGCCTTTTGCTGCATCTCCAGGCCCTTTTGTGCTGCCTCGTGCCTCATGTCCGTGTGTCCAGGCAGTTGCTCGCTGTAGCACAGAGAGCAGGAGTGGTCCCCATCCCTGCTCCTCCAGCAGCAATGTCTGCTCTACAGACCCTGCTTCCAGTGAAACTTGCTGTTACAGTTTTATTCTTTGACCCCTGAGCAGGTGAAACCTTTAACTTTCCTCTTGGGGCACAGTCAGGGTCCCTGTGATAAACCCAGCTGTGATTTGCTGTCCCCAGGGTGATCTCTTAGTTCTGCTGTTTTCCCGAGGGGATCTCATCCCCTGAGCACCTGCAGCCTGCTCTGTCCCTGTGACCCCCGTCCTGCCCACAGCCAGTGGGGCTGGGTGACATTGGCACAGGTGCCCAGAGCAGCTGTGGCTGCCCCTGGATCCCTGGCAGTGTCCCAGGCCAGGCTGGACAGGGCTTGGAGCAGCCTGGGACAGTGGGAGGTGTCCCTGCCCATGGAGAGGGCCCTGGAATGAGATGAGCTCTAAGGTCCCTTCCAGCCTGAACCAGTCTGTGTTTCTATGATTAAACCAATTTTTCTTCATGCCAGATAAGTTGAAGTGAAATGAGGTGCCCGTGGTGCTGCCAGGCTGGTGATGGCTGTGCCAGGGGTGCTGCTGGAGTGGAGCTGGTTGCAGAAAATTGCAATTTTCATTGGTGGAGCTGCAATATCATCCCTGTCTCCTTCTTCTTTTATAATGTACTTTCTCAACCAGAAGTCAATTCTGTGGAGGAGAAGAGCAGGAGGACTTTACTCTGATTAGATTTCAAGCATTTAGGGAATTCTTTTTCATGCATGGCCATAATTTGACACCTGAGCTTTGCATTGTTCTCGTGGCAGTGAGTCCAGGTTCTCCAGCACAGATGGTGCCAGACTCATGCCCCTTCTGTGGGGCTCTCGGACCCTCCCGTGGGTGGGCATCACCACCACTGCCCCACATATCCCTGGTCTGTGCCCCCACTCCCCTCCTGCCAAGGTCAGGACCATGGAGGAGGCTGCAGCCGAGCTGTGTGTACGTGTGTTTAGCAGAATTAATTATCTCTAATCGCTCCCAGCCGGGCAGCACCGACTAGTTCCCTTTGGTTTTGCTGTGGTGGTGTTCTCTAGTTTACGTGTTTTAACCAAGATGACAGTGATTGTTATCTCGTGCACAAATTGCTTGCTGTTTGTCAGGGCGGTGGTTTCCATGGGCTCTGCAGGGCAGCTGCTGATGGGGATCCAGCAAAGCCCATGAAGGGCAGGGCCGGACACGGAGTGCTCTGAGGGCTCACTGCTCAACCAGGGATTGCTGGCAAAGGAGAAAAAGAAAAAATTCCTCCAGGTCTTCTGCCTAAAAATACAACCAGGGCTTGTTTTGCTCGGCGTGGAGCAGCTCCGTGCCGCGCTCGGGGCCGCGCTGCCCTGCAGAGCCCCCCAGGAGCTGCTCCCGCTGCTCACCACGGAGCCTCTGTGCCCACCAGCTTCAGGAACCCTCCGGGGCACCTGCACAGGGCCAGGGGTGGCAGCTCCCCCAGGAATGTGCTTTTCCTCGGATTGTTTTGCCGGTTTCCCCCGAAGGTGCAGCCGGCGAGGAGGCTGACGCCTCTTGGCACAGCAGGTCTGATTTCATCCCCGTGGCAGCTGTTTATGCTGCTGTCTGGTAACTATTCATTTGCTTGATTTATGTATTGCTTCCAGTAAGTCATTCTTGTCCAGGACATTCTGGAAATTTCCACTAGCCACTGAGGCCTCTGAGATGCTCCTCTCTCATGTGCTGCTCGCCTGGTGTGGCTGCCAGGAGCAAACGGGGAGCTGTCTCCAGGCGGTGTGCCTGGGCCAGCAGCGATCCTCCTTCCTTGCTGCCTTTGGGAATGCCATTTTTCTGCCCGGTGCCTGTTTCCTCTCCTTTGGATCACGGCACTGCTGGATCCTGGGTAAAGCCCCAGGGGTTCAAATGATCTTAGTGCTCCTATGGCAGCAAAAGGGAGGTCACTGGGAAGGAGACTCCCTGTAGGCTCATGCTGCCTTGCAGGAGCTGGGAGAATCCTGCCTGGGGCTTGGCTGTCCTGGGTCAGGTTCATGCTGTGCTTTTTTACCCCTTTTCCTTTTTCCTCAGTTGGGATGAGATGGGCTGTAAGGTCCCTTCCAACCCAACCCCTTCTGTGGTTCTGTGATTCTATGGTTTGTGCTCTGGAGCTGGAGGTGCCGGAGCCTTGTGGGGAGCAGCAGCACCTTTGGTTTCCCCTTTGCTCTCCTCTCCCTCGCGCGTTCTGGTGGAGGAGCCGGCGATGCTTCCGCAGAGGCGAGACAGCCCTGCAGTGCTCTGTGCCTGCCCTCGCCGGCTCTGCCTCCCTCTTACTCCTCTGCTTTTGTTTTTAATGTGAGATTCTGCAGAATGAAAAACCACCACAAAAAGCCCTGTAGGTGTTCGCTGGGTTTTTTGGGCTTGGCTTCCTGTAATGTGTAAATTAGCAAAAGGTTTTGTTCTGCTTCTGCAAATGAACTTTTAACCCCCTCTGTCTGGATTGTCCCTGGAGCAGCTGTGTGGGTGCAGGTAGCTTTTCCTTCCATGCTTCTCTAAAAGGTCCTTGTATTTCATGCAGGCTCTCCAGTGTTTAGCTGGAGGGGAATGTTCCAGAGCCTGCAGTGTCCCTCATTAGGTTATCCTGTACTCTTATCTTGCACAGGACTCGAGCCTGGAGATAAAATAATGGGGATCTTGGACTAAAGCTGCCATCACCAACCTGGCATGATGATTTAGCAGCTCGTAACAAAGCAGCTGCTGACTTTGCTGTGGAGTTTCTGTGGTTGAACATCTCTGCCGAGCTCCCACCAGATCTCTGGGAGCAGCAACAGGCATTTTGCATTTCTCAAGTGTGAATTCTTGTGGGCTCGTATCTGAACTTGGTGTTGTGTCGAGGTTGTTGATAGCACATAATTATCTGGATTCTTTTAATTATTTATCACAGTGAAACTGAAACTGGGTATGGAAAGAGATTGAATTGAGAGTGAGCAAACGATTTCCAAGAACTGTCTGGAGTCTCCCTGGTGGTGTCTGTGCTGTCCCCGCAGACAGAGTGGGATGGAGACGTCTTCATGAGCACATCCTTTGATTTCTCTGTAGGAGCAGACCCGGCACTGAACCAAACTCAGTTAGAGAGATTTTAGTCAGACAGTTTTCCAACAGAAGAAAGCAGACTGGAAGTCACCAGTGCCAAGGTATCTTTGACCTGCAGTTTTTGCCAGGATGCTTGAGTGATCCCTGGGCTGCAGAATTGCAGAATCACAGGAAGGTTAGGGTTGGGAGGGACATTTGAAGGCCATCTAGTTCCAACCCACGTGTGTGTGGCAGGGGCACAGAACTGGGGGAGTGAGGAGTGTTTCCAATCATTGGGAAAAGCCTTGTCCCACTGGTGAAGGAAGCACAAGCGTTTTTCCTGCTGTTGTTCACTTTGTTAATTCTGAAAGCTGGTTATTCCTATATTCCCGTTCTGCCAACACTGTCTTTCAGGAATTCAATATTTTGTAAGGATAAGCTCTAACCTTGCATTTGTGAAGTGAATGAGCTAGAAGATACCTCTAAGGAAAAAAAAAGCTCAAGCCCCCTCTTTGTTGCTCTTCCCCGTGGCTGCTGCAAGGTGTGCAGGTGCAGGTGTGCTCCAGGCACCTCCTGCCCGTGGCCCTGTGACCTGGCTGGCTAGGAATAGTTCCCTGCAGGGCCGTGGGAGCTGCACTTGCTGCTGCTGCCGGGAGGCTCTCTGGGAGCGTTTACTTTGGCTCTTCTCCATGCAGCAGGTTGTCGGCTGCGGTGCTTGCCGTGGCGGCAGGTCTTTCAAAGGATTCCTTGTTAACTCAGGCCTGCTCCTTGGGGCTTTCCTTGCCCTGCTGGCCACGTGGGTTTGTTGTTGCATGGGACAGCCCCGGTGAGCTCTGGTTTTGGAGGAGAGCCTGCCCGTGCAGCAGGGCTTTGCGGGGGCACCAGGGCTGGCGCTGGGGTGGCTGTGGCACAGGGCACAGTGTGCAGCCATGGCAGGCCCCGTTCCAGCCCCGTTGCCAGGGGTGTTTGAGGGTGAGGCCCCTCTGCAGGCTGTGTGTGTGCAGGTGGTGTGCATGGTGATGTTTAACATCAGCTCTGGCCGTGCCTGTGGCTTTCCCCAGGGCGTTGCTGGAAACCCACAGCACTGCCCTGCCAGGCACCGGGAATGTGCCAGCTGGTGCCACTCAGCCCTGAGGGTTGGTGGGCAGGGCTGGGATCCCCCTGCGATCCCCGATCAGGCTCAGCTTGCCCAAAGCCAGAGAGGATGGCTTTGGAAACCATGCTGGCCGGGCAGGCTGAACCGGAGCAGCGCTGAGCTCCCTGCGTGTTTCCCTGCGAGCCTCAGCACGTTTGGTATTTGCTCTGATCGAGCTCACCGATACTGAACCTCACATTTGGCCTCGGTGTCTTCTCAGTGCAACATGAGCCCCTTTTTTTTTCCCTGGGAGTGAACCCAAGCATCCAGCTGTGGCCAGATCCAGCGGGAGAAAAGCGAGTCTTGTTGGAGCAAGTCAGAGCGCCCAGAATCAGCGAGGCACAGGTTTGGTCCCAGCTGAGCAGGGAACCCGAGAGCAGCAAGGGTTTTGCATTCAGCAAGTTTCCCCTTGTCTTCACGGGGAGGTTTTGTCATTCCCTGGTGATCTGTCCTCCTTCTGGATCCACTGGCCTCCATGTGCATTCCTCAGGCTTGGCTCTCCTCCCTGGCGGGCTGGGGAAGCTGTGGAGCTGTGAGCCCATGGCCTGGCTGCAGACGGCTGGGTTTGTCCATGCTCCCCGTGTTCCCAGTTCCCACCGTGGGGCTGAGTGGGCCCAGTTTGCTCCTGCTGCTCGGGACTGGCCCTTGCAGAGCTCCCTGCATGCAGGGCAGCCTGGAGAGCGCAGGCACGTCCGGAGCCTCGAGAAGCAGTGCAGAATGGAGGGATGGTTGTGCAATGTGGAGGTGTGGCGTTTCTGTGTGTGTGTGCTCTGGCTTGGGAATCCTGGAATCTTTAAAGTTGGAAAAGCCCACGGAGATTGTCAGCCTCAGCCATTCCCCCAGCCCTGCCAGGGCCACCACTAGCCCATGTCCCCAGGTGCCACATCCACACAGGATGAACCTCCCTGGTCATGCTTCCTGGTTCTCCACGGCCATCTGCCAGCAGCCACTGCAGACCGGTGTCCCTGTCACCTCCTCTGAAGCCTTTGTGCCTTTTAGGAGCAATTTAGGAATGTGTGATTGACTGATTTGGCTGCCTGGGACACCAGTGGGTGCTGCTGCAGCTGGAATTGCATCACTGTTTTCCCCAGCTCTGTGCTGGGTGCCAGTCACAACATTCCTGCAATTAACACCTGCTGCGTTCCCAGCCATCAGACGCGTTCCCAAGGCTGGGAATCCCACCATGGGTTTGGGTGAGAAGTGAGCCACCCCCAGGGAGCTGCAGGGCCACCATCTCTGGGGACACAGCTCCACTGACCCCTCGGAGAGGGGGACAGCTGAGTGGTGGCCAGCCCAGCCCCTCTCCCCTCTCTACCCCCGCGCTCGTCAGCCGCAGCCCAATTAAAGTCAGTAATGTGCAGGGATGAGTTAAATGCACCCAGGAACATTTCCCAGAACGCATTAGATTGTCTCTGATAAATGCCCCAGCTGCGTGTGCTCGCAGCCACCCGTGTCCATCCGTCCGTTCCCGCTGAGATCCCGACGGAAGGGCTGGCACTGGGGCTGCCGGGGCAGGGAGCTGCTGGCCAGAGCCCAGCCCTGCGGAGCCTCCCCGAACCGGGCTGGGCTGCCCCAGGGGATTTCTGGAGCTGTGGAAGGGCCTGGAGCACAGATCTGAGGAGGAGCTGAGGGAGCTGGGGGGGTTCAGCCTGGACAAAAGGAGGCTCAGGATCGACCTCCTCGCTCTCCACAACTCCTGACAGGAGGCAGTAGCCAAGGGAGTGGAAGTCAGCCTCTCTTCCCAGGTAACAAGTGCCAGGACAAGAGGAAATGTCCTCAAGTTGCACTAGGGAAGGTTTAGGTTGGATATTAAGGAAAATTCCTTCCCTGAAAGGGTTGTCCAGCCCTGGCACAGGGAAGTGGTGGAGTCACCATTCCTGGAGGGATTTAAAGCTCTGTAGATGTGGCACTTGAGGGTATTGTTTAGTGGTGGCCTTGGCAGTGCTGGGGGGACGGTTGGACTCGATGATCTTGGAGGGCTTTTCCCACTGAAATGATTCCATGGTTCTTTGCATGTCCTTTGTGGGTGCCACAGACACATCTCCACTCGATATGTTCCTCCACTCCCTCTGCTTTTTATCTTCCATAGATGTTCAGAGTCAAAGGTGAGTGTTTAATTTCTATCAAACTACCCAGAGCAGCCTAAATAATTTTGGGAATTGCTGACCTCTGCTTGATTGGCTTTCCACATTAAACAGAAGCTCTACTGGTGGTGGCAGACAGGGGATGGATTTTTACCTGTAGCAAGAGGAATGAACTGCATTATTTTCCATCCTATGAGGAGTTGCTCGGCCAGCCACAGCAAGCACTTTGTTCTCAAAGGTTTGTCCCAGGCATAGAAATAGAAACACTCCAGACTTTTCCTTTGTTCCCTTCATGTGGTTGTTTGCTCAGAGATTTTGTTCTGAATCAGGAAAGATATTTGAACTAATAATGGCACTTTTGGCTGAGACTCAGATACATGCATTTTATCTATAAAATATGTATCTATATATAAAATATGTATTTTTATATAATATATATTTATATATAAAATACATACACAAAAGTGTATGCATATATAAAAATATGTATATAAAATGCATGTAGAAAATAATTCCAGACACAGGAAGCAGGAGTTCTGTGGGAGCAGAGCCAGGAGCCCCTGTGGCACCCACCGGAGCTCCGACTGCCCCAGAATATTTACTGTTCCCTGCTTCTCCTGCGCTGAACCTTGCCTACCAATTACCCTGTATTAAATTGTGTTTGGTCAGGGCAGTGATTATACAGTATCCAGGCAACCCGGGCATAATCTAATTTAACACCCAACATGGATTTACTCGGCTGCTGCTCTCCTTTGTGTTGCTGACAGTGAGTGTGAAGCGAGCGGTGCCCAGGGACACCCTGGGAATGACCTGTGGGGACGGTGCTCCCCGGGCTCCCGGCCCGGGCTGTCCCCGGGGGATGGCAGGGCTCGCTCCCAGTGACACTGGCTGGGTGCTGGCAGTGTCCAGCACGGCTGCTGGGTCAGCACCAAGTGGGTCAGGTCTTTGTGGAGCTGCTGGTGGCGAGGCAGTGCTGAGCACACATCCCCTGGCCGAGGGGCTCTGCCTGCCCCACTCACCAGGCTGATCTAGGGAGGCACGTGGGAAAATTGTGTGCTGCGAGGAGAAGGAACAGCCAGAGCCCGAAAGCCAGAGACAGCCTGGCCTTTGTGGGCCCCGAGCAGGAGTGAAGAGGTTCTGCACGTTCCTCCATTAGTTGTTGCTTTCTCCTGTGCTGGAAGTGACTCCTGTAAAGTGGGGAGCAGAAAAAGGACCCATAGAAATTAATGACAGTGCAGTTTTCTCAGAGTGCATCAAGGGCCGGAAAGAAACAGCAGGTTAAAAGGAAAATACAGTGAATGCTTGGAAAACTTCTAAAGAGCAGCTCAGGAATGGCACTGACAGTCCTTGCCGAACAGCCCCGGCATTAAACCCACTTTAGGCTGAGAACACCCATCTTTAGAAACTGCAGCGTTATTTCCTAGTACAAAGGATGATGAAGAGGTATAATTTAGAGTAAATTATCCTGTGGGTAATGGATGGGGAATTTGAAGGATGTGAAAGGTGAATCATGTTTTGGAGCACGGCTGTGGTGACCCGGTACAGGGACGGCTACTGCTGGAAAAGTACCCAGGGTGCAGAGCAGGAGTTGGTGTGCCACTGAGGTTTATTCCAGAATGGAGACAGACTGCACAGCTGCAGAACAGAGGCATGCTTCCAGAGGCAAAATAAAGTACAGTGGGGAGGAGTTTGGCAGTGGAGGTGAGGACCAGCACCCTATGGGTGAGTGGGCAGGTCCGTGGCTGGTGCTGCAGGACCATGTCCTGCCTGGGAAGATGTTAATAGCCCAGTCTGAAATAATTACCAGGACCACGCTCAGCTGCCTCACTGTAATGAGCTGGTGACAGTGCAATTTATTAGAGTGATGTAGGACATGGTAATGGTAATGAGAAATGGAGGCACCTAATTTTGTACGACTTAGATCAATTCAGTTGTTTTTTTATAAATGAACATCGTTTTACTAACCACAGAAAATCATTAAAATTATTATTTTATTAGTGCTTTTCAAAGCCATTTGAACTGCAGCTGCGTTTTTCTATATCCAGTTAGGAGCACGTGAACATGTGTCTGAAATGCAGTTTTGCAATGCCAAAATGTCATTGGGCTTTGTGAGAGTGTTGGTGAGGAGGTGGGTGGGAGTGGGGGGAAAGGTTTGAGTCCCCATATAAGTATTATATAATAGTTCTTATTGGAGTTCTTTGGCCTTTCCTGCTGCTCCATGAGGTTGTGACTCCCTGAGGAGAGTTTGTTTCCCCCTTCCAGCTCTGTGGAGCTAGTGTGGCCATGAGCAGCTTGGCGAGCTCTTGGCTGTGGTGGGGATGGGGATGGGGATGGGGACGGGGAGAGGCTCTGTGCCTGCCCAGGGAGGGCAGTGGCCAGCCTGGCTGGGTGGCAGCCGCCCTGTGGGCAGCACGTCAGCGCTGGCGAGGCTGTGCTGGAGCCCATCTCCCCCAGGCGTTTATGGACACTGCACATTTCCCGCAGGCTGATCAAATATTCAGAGCTTCCTGGCAGTGGGGCAGTTTCGGGTAAGAGGGAGGTCCCGCCAGCTCCCGAGGGCTTTGGCCAGGACCTCCCCGCTTGGAGGGTGGATCCCAAGCGCTGACTCGGTGGAGGTGACAGCTCTGCCTGTTCCCAGGAATGGAACGTGCCCCGGGATGAGGCTTCTTGCTCGGGCAGTGAGGAGGGCTGACGTTGCTGGTGGGGGGAGCTAAAGCAGCAGCCCTGAGCCCCCCTTGTGATGCGGTCCCTGTCTGCTGCCTGAGGAGCTGTGTATAGGGATGAGTTCTTTGCTGGCTCAGGTGAGATTTGGGTGGAAAAGAATGGAAAGCATCTTTTGTTTTAAGCCAGCCTGGGCTTACAGTGCACAGAAATATGCTGAGCTTGCACATGACTGTCTTGGCCCCAGGATCAATAGCAGAAGCTCACAGCAATAAATTTTAGGGTCAGTCCAGCAAGTGAGTCTGAGCCTCACACCGTGCTGGCCTGCTGCATTTGTGCAGGGAAACAGGAGAGAAAGAGTGAAGGAAAAGACTCAAAACCCCCTCAGGCTACAGCCGTGTGAGCACAGCCTGAAGCCTCTGTGTTTCCTGGTTGAAGAGGTCAGGAGCAAACCACAAGAAAGGCTCCTGGAGACGGGGCCGCAGGGCTGCACCGCAGGGCCCGGCCACACACGTGTCACACGCGTGTCCCCGTGTGACTCAGCCGAGTCCAGGGCACAGGGCTTCGCGTGGAGCAGCTGAGCACCTGCAGCCCGACACGGCCGAGGGGTGCCTGCCTGCTGTGTCCCTGTTGCAGGGTCCCCTCGGGCTGAGGCAGAGCAGAGACCATGTCCCCTTAGGGCTGCCGGGGCTTTGCCCCTCTGAGACCAGGTGCCAGCTGGAGCTGCTCCAGGGTAACCCCTCGGGCACCAGAACAGGGTGCCACGTCCTCAGTGTGAGCTGTGTCACTTTGCTGAGCCGGTCTGTGCCCTCTGGAGAGCCAAAAGAGGTGGAGGTGGCAGGGAGGAAGGCTCGGGTGTCTATGTGTCCTTGGGTCCCCATCTTGGGGGGTTCCCCATGCCATGGAGGAGGGAACACGTGGGGCACAGGGATCTGGGGGCAAAGCCCCATCTTGGCCTCCCAGCCAGCCTGGCTGGAGCTGACCTCTGGTGCTGGAATGGCTGGGAAGGAATTGGCCTTTGGAACATGTGAGGTCACTCACTGAGTTGGAGAGCAGCGTGTGTCAGAGGTCCAACAATTTGTTTTCAGAAGGGTTATAAGCATTAATGATTCAAGATGTTTTCCTGGGAGTGGTTTGCAGCATGAGGCTCAGTGGCCGGCATGGGGTTGAGGTTTTATAAGATTAGTCAATTCATGGAGGTTGAAAGGTCTCCAGGAACACAACAGTTAAATTTGTACTTTTCCACATGGCTGAGCCTTCAAGGAGCTCACCAGGAGCGTGAAAAATGTAAACAGCGTTGTAAGCCTTGTGCCAGCCACGAGGCAGGGAGGGCAGGGAGGGGGTTCCCTGTGGATTAGTTCCATCACCTACTTAATTTTCTTTCTCTTTTTTTTCCCAGAGTTGCAGATAATCACAAGCAGAACCTGATGACTGTTGCTAATCTGGGTGTGGTGTTTGGGCCGACACTGCTTCGACCTCAAGAGGAAACAGTCGCTGCCATTATGGACATCAAATTCCAGAACATCGTGATTGAAATTTTAATAGAAAACCATGAGAAGGTAACGGCTTCCCTTGCCTCTTTCATGTCAGTAGTAAATGGAAGGGCATTGTTGTCTCTTGGCTCAGGCAGCCCCCTGCCCCAGGCCCCTCTGTCCCCGTGGCACTGCGGTGGGGCTGTGCCGGGGGGCAGCTGGCACCTCGCTCTTGGCTGTGCTTGTGTAACCAGTGCTGCTGGTAGCCAGCCCTGTTTATGATCAGCCCAGCGTGAGTCAGCACGTCAGTGTCTCCATCACAGAAATTCCCTTTCTGCCCTCTGTTCAATGGGCGTTTGTCCTTGATTTCAAGAGAGATGAGCGCTAAAGGAAACCGGTGTGAGATGCACACCTCGGCTGGCTCCTGCTTGGCTGATTAAATCTGGATTTATCCAAGTGCTGGCTTTATCCCCAATGTTGATCTGCATCCTGATCTATTTGTGTTTGCTGGCCATGGATGCTGTGGTCTGTCAATGGAGCTGTGGTGGCTTGGTGGGGCTGTGGTCCTGGCTGTCCCTCCCTGGCTGCATGTGCTAAAAAGTTCTTCTAAATTCAGCCAGTTCTCTGATTATGATCTGTTGTTAGTCTGGTTTTGGTTGGAAAGGAGTAACGAATTTGTGCATTTGAGCGGTGAGGGCAGAAGTAGAAACCAGCGTGCCCTGGCTGGGGTGGCATCACGGCCCTCAGTCCACATCCACTTACTTCTTGAACAGAGCTGTGCCAATGTGTGCTTTTCCTTTTGGGAAGCCCTGGCCGTGCCCGTTGTGTGTCTGGCAGGGGCAGGTGGAGCAGGAAGGACACGAGGAATGGGTTTAATGGACTCCAGCAACGGAGGGAGACCTGGGGAGAGCTGCCCTGGAGGGATCACTGCCATTGTCTGAGCCTGGGGTCCAGAAGAGGAACAATAAATAACCACATATCAGCAACCAACAAGGCTGCTGCTCTTTGGGTTCCTGCAGTTTTAAAATTTCATCCCCTTGAGAAAAATGTGATTACTCAGTTTTCTGACAGCTGTGGCTGGAAGTCGCAAAGACTTTCCCAAGCTGGTCTGCAGCCGTGGGAGCGCGGTGCCGGGGTCACTGTGGGGGACACAGGGGACACTGCTTGGTCTGTCTGGGCTGCTCATCATCACCTGCACCCCCAAAAACTCAGCAGAGTGCCAGAGTGTCAGG
This sequence comes from Origma solitaria, assembly GCA_013397895.1. Classification (NCBI taxonomy): domain Eukaryota; kingdom Metazoa; phylum Chordata; class Aves; order Passeriformes; family Acanthizidae; genus Origma; species Origma solitaria. The sequence goes on from VZRL01005946.1 coordinate 995,477, forward strand.
GCTCTTCACAGCTTGCAATGTGCATCTTGGGAGAAAAACAAAGGAGTGCAGACAGAGTGGGAATGTGGAATTTAGGAATCTGTACCCAAAATGTTGTCCTGTTGAGTGCCTGCCTTCCTCAGAGGCTGTGCTGTGAGGCCGTGCAGCCCAGGCAGGTGAGCAGCTGTCCTGTTCCACAGGGTGATGCCAAAGAACAACTTGTTTATTATTTTTAACAGATATTTAACACGGTGCCAGAGGCTCCGGCGTCGAACTCGCAGCTGCTGTTATCCCGCAAGAAGAGCACGGAGTCGAAGCCTCCCTCGTGCAGCGAGCGGCCGCTGACGCTCTTCCACACGCCCCAGCCCAATGAGAAGCGTGAGTGCCCTCCCAGCCCCCGGCTTTGCCCTAATCATGCCTAACAGACTTCATTCCCGTGCCATTCCCAGGCAGTTTTCCTGCTGTCAGTGCAGGAGATGATTCCATAACAGGGTCAGGCTTCAGTTTCCTCCGCTGTCGCGTTGGTGGGAGTGGAATCTCTCCAGGCATCCAGGCCCTTAACTGGGGCTCGACACGAGGCTGCCTCAGCCCGGGATAAAGTGTTGCTGTCCCCTCCCCACCTGACGGGCCCCTGCGTGTCCCCTTCTCATGTTCCTGGACCCATCATCGCTGCCATCAGCTGCCAGGACGCAGTGCCACACCTGTGGCCAGGGCGGCCACCCGCCGGCATCCCCACACGGCAGCCCTTTTGGGATGCCCCCAGGCACTTTGCCTTTTACAGACAGGAAAACTCGGCCAGGAGGTTCGGCATTTTCCTGAGGATTATGTACCATGGCAGTTTAAAAATGTTGGAGCTCATCTTTCCATTTCTGTCACTAATTGATGCTCCAGATATTTGGTTGAAAGAGCCAAGGCCCCAGCCCTGCTCCCGGGGTGGCAGAAATGTGTCTGCTCAGGCTGTTGTTTCATGTTACAGAGCAAACCCAGTTCACAGCTCTGGTTTTCCTGCCCATGTGCTCCTGGAGTCAGCCAGCTGCACACAGGGAGCTCTCCTGCTTTGGTAAAAATGCAGGAGAGTCTCCGGTGAGCAGGACAAGCACAAACGGAGCAAGGAGCTGGGGAGGGTGGGGACAGCCAGCTCCCCAGGGTGGACAGAATGGTCACTGTGGACTTTGCTGACTCTCGAAACATGTGGGTTTGTCTGATTGAGTTACTGTTAATTACCAGGCACTCTCCCTTCGGAGGGTGTCGGAAAGATCCGCGTGGGTTTGAGGAAGCAGTGGTGGCCCCAGAGCATGCTCTGGAAATGGTGTGGGACGACTCTCGGTGAAGCCTCAAATATCAAACGCTGCTTTTGAAAACTTGCAGCCCCAGTAATTTATTTGCTGCTAATGAAGCAGTGGCTTGTCAGCCTCCAGGCTTGCTGGGCTGCCTCTGTGTGCTGTCCCCGTGCCTGGGAGAGGAACGCTGCTCATTTCTTTATTTCCGCATTTATTTATTCCCATGTGAAGCAATGTTTTCTCAGTTTTCCTCCTGACAGTCTGTAACCTCCCGTGATTTTGGGAAGCCACCACTATTTTGTTCAGTGTTTGCCTTCCGTGCTGCACATGTCACTGGAGAAATATGTGAAGTTTCCTTGTTCTTCCTTTCTTTTTCCTTTTCTTTCTTGCTGGTCTGGAGACAGACCAAGGCTCTAAGTCAGAGTGAAGCACAAGGGCTTTGGCAGCAGCTCAAGCCCAGTTGAGCACCATGGAAATTGAAAGTTGAACTTGAAGGTAGAAATGTTCAAAATGGGAGCAGGGTGCACATTTTGTAAGAGTAGGAGCATTTTGACATAAAAAGAAATTAAGTGGGACAGTGGATTTTCCATCACTTGAAATCTGTTCATCAAAGTCCAATATCTTTCTAACATTTTCACTTGCATTCATCATACCAAGATGTGTGTAAGTCAAAAATTACCTTGTTCAACAGACAGGGAGCAGATTAGATAATCATGATTAATCTATTATTATGGTGATTATTTTTGTTGTTAAACATTTACATTTTTGTTCACATCTGACCCAGGGAGTGGCTCTTGTGACACAAATGTCACCAGCACAGCAAACACCATTTTGTTCCTTATCAGTTCTTTTGTCATCCTGTCTCTGGTCCCTGGGGTCACTGTCACCAAAGTGCCCTGGATCAGTTATCAGGCGGAGCTCTGCTCTGGCACAGTGTTCCTGGAGACAGAGGCTCTGGTGAGGCTCCAGTGCCTGTGCCTGACTCCCTGCCTGACTAAAGATACGAAGTTTGGGTAGGGGTGAAAGGCTCTTTGCCCTCTGCGTGCTGGAAATGCTCTTGAGCTGATGGGAAACTCTGCTCTTGTAGCTGTAAAACCAAACTAAACCTCCCAGCGAAGAATCCTGCATATAAGTTTTCAAAAACATGAAGCAACATACAGTTTCAGCCTTTTAAAAAGGAGGAGATGAAATAAAGCAGGAGTTTCAGATTCTGCCATTCATCTCCCTTCCCTTTCAGCTGAAGCACTTGCAGTTCAGGGACTCCCAACTCGGTGTTGGCGGTGGCTGCTGTGGAGATTAGAGGGACAATCCACACTGATCTGCCAAGCTTAGGGAGCTTATTCCCAGCCTTCAGGCTTGGGCAGAAGATGTCTGCAAATAATAAGCTGGTGTCAGTCCTCACTCTGGGGCTCAGGTCAGCTCCCCAGGGCCTCGGGGCCGGCCGGGCTCAGCACAGGCAGTCCTTGGGCTTGGCTAAAACCTGCTCTGACAGACACAAAAAAGAGGGATTTGGGGTTTTTAGGTCCTTAGCTTAATTATCTCTCTTGTTTCATCTGCTGGCTCCCACATCTGCCTGTCAGTATTTGTGGAGGTCAGTGCTCTGCTTTTCTTCACTTTTCCCTCTTTGTCTTCTGCATGGATCATTGCAGATCAAGATGAATGAAATCCAGTTTCAGGAGCATGTTGATGTGTATCACCATCGCACATCCTCGGCTTTGGCTCACCTCTGCAAAATGAGCTCAGCCTCAGCTCAGCCCTGTCCTGTGCCCTGGGGTGCTGATCCTGTCCAGGTGCCCAGGAGATGCAGCAGCTCCAGGGAAGGAGCAGGACAGGAGCACTGGGCTCTGCTCTGGGCACCCACAGTGCTTGGCTGAGGTGGCTTTTCCCTTTGCAGTGGTGGCAGAGCAGCCCCAGCACCCCAAGAGAACCCTCCTGCCAGGCTGTTTTACAGGCAGTTCCTTTCTGCTGTGTGCTCAGGATTAATCTTTCACACAACCCAGGAGTTCCTCTTGCACTCTGTTACCCCCCTTAATATGTGCCCAGGATACAAATTAATATTGCATAGTCTCCTCACTCAGAAAGAGGTGGAATTTCAAAGGACTGAGAACGAGGATTCCCTATCACTTACATGCTTTTTGGTTGTCGTTTGACCATGTTATTGTGCACTGGAAAAATGATTTTGGAAAGGTGTATCCTTGAAGTAGGACTCCGTGTTTTCCAGCTGGTGCCTGTCTTTGAGGAAAGCAGCACCCCAGAATCAGCCACTCTCTCTAGCGTGCATCGTGCCATCGGTGTTGCTAATTGCTTCTCACAACTGCAGTAACTGTTCCGATGGCAGAGGCGTCTCCTGGAAATGAATTAATGGATTTTTGGTGGTCTGACACAGAGCTGAGGAGGGGTCTGTGCTGTGGGGGCTCTTTGAGATGCACAGCATTGTCAGAGTTCAGTGCTGAAGTGACACAAACAGTGGGGAAATCTCTCAGCAGATGTGCTGGAGGGAGGCAGGGATCTCTGAGAAGCTCTGGCTGTCAGCAGAGCAATGGCAGCACTTCCCCAGCACTGGGGGATGCTCAGCACATCCCATTTTGGATCAGATCCAAAGGCAAACTTCTGCTCCACTACTGCTCTGCATTTCAGAGGAGCGGAGCCAAAATGGAGCAGACTCATCCCATTCTCCCTTTAGACCTGGCCAGGAAAGAGAGACAGTAGTTGGTGTTGAATACAAGGCTGAAGGAGCTTTAACTGTGTGATCTGTCCTGTTCGTGATCTGAGGTGCTGTCCTGCTCTGTCACCCAAACACTGTCCCTTGGGAGCTGATTTCAGTCACACGAATCCATTCCTGTATGTAGTTTGCATTTCAATTTCTTTTAGGTTGTAGCATTTTGGATGCCCTTGGGAATGTAAAATATTAATACTTTGAGAAAAGTGCCTATTTCTCTACTAAAAATGGTGTTCATTTAAATGTAGCTGCATCTTAAACCCAAAAGAGCCAAAGAGTGCCTGGTATTTCTTGTGGGTTAATGTATAATGTGTGTGACTCTGAGCTCTGGGGGATGTCCCTGTTTGCACTGGGACATGGTTTCCTGGTTTCCTCGATGCCTTCACAGCCATTTGCTCTTCACTTCGTCTGCAGTGGCAGCTGATGATTCTTGGGTTTGGTGTTTTTTAGAGGAGAACAGGAACAGCATCATCAACTCCAGCCTGGAATCCGTCATCTCTTCAAACGTAAATAGCTTCCTCAACTCAAACAGCGCTCCCCAGCCCAGCCTGAACTCGAGTGATCTTGAACTAGAAGTAATTAAGCCCAACAGGCCAAATTCCCTGTAAGTACAGTGGTAATTAGTGTTTTATAGACTCTCCATCCTTAATCTTTAATCATAGTTGTTTCTTATTCTCAATCTCAGCAGTTTGCTGAAGAATACAATTTAATGTTTTAATTTTTAATGGGCACCAAACATGTGCCCTGCATTTTTAACTCGGTCTAAGCAGTGGAATTAGTTGCTGTGGGTTACATCTGCCATCAGTTCCAGCTCTGATGGTTTTGCCCATGTGGAATATTTTTGAGCAGAACTCCCCAGTGCTGCCCGGCCCGTCTGGTGATGACTCCAACACACACAAAGGACTTTTCTTCTGAGTTCAATCCTGTGACTGTTGTCAGTACAGTTGATCTCTGGCCAAATCTGTGCTGTTGCTTCTGCTATTGCTTCCTTCATCTGGAAAGTTCAAGGGAAAAAACAGTGACCTTAGCAAAGCCTCCCAGGGGACGGCCGAGTTATTTATGAAGTCCCTGAACTTGCCACGGCGGAGCCCTCGCGATGGTGGCTCTGCTGGGGGAATTTCCTTCCTGCCGAGCCCGCGGGGCCCCGCAGCATTTTCCCACAGAACCTCCCCTGCTCGTCATGTGAAGATGTGCTCAGACTGAGGAGATGAAGGCGATTCCCCCGGCGCTCCTGGGCACACATCCCTGCAGATGGGCCGGGGGAACGCTGCTCCCCCACGGCACCGCTGGCTGTGCCTGTGCTGAGCCCCCAGGCCAGGGACACCGTCCTTCCCACCCCTCCAGACCCCTCAGGTCCCACTCAGCCGGACAGCCCCGTGCCCCGAGGGCAGACAGGGCCATTCCTGGGCACTGCTGGGGGCTCGCTGTGGTGGGCGCCGGGGCAGGTGCTGCAGACATGGTGGCACTGTTGCCCTTGCCTTGGCTGGGTTGGGTTGGGGTTTGGGGTGCAGCTCTCGCTCCAGAGTGTGGGAGGGCTCCAGGCCCTGCCAGGCTCTCCCAGGCTGGAAGGTAAGTGTGGAACAGACACAGGCTCCATCCAGCTTCACCATCTACTCTGCTTCCATCATCATCATCCTCCTGTCACTAAACCCTGAGCTGCCCCAGCACCGCAGCAGCCTCTCCTCGGCGTTCCTGGGGTTGGGAGGCCCAGCCCTGTGCCGTGCCTGCTCCCTGGGATTGTCCCACAGCAGGAGAGCCGCCTGCCAGGAGCTCCGTGGGGGCAGGACAGAGCGCCCAAAGGTAGGACACCTCAAATCAAGGCTGTGCTTTACAGATGGTGCATACAGAGTAAAGGTGCTTCTGTCTCTCTCGTGCCTGGTTGAAGCTCTGGAGCCACTCACATCCCTTTCCCCCAACAGGATGGCTTTAGTTTATTTATCCTTCAAGGGGGGAAAGGTGGTGTGTCTTACCACAGACCAAGGTTTGTGAACCTGGGTCTTGCTTGGACCGTACAGGGATTGATTGCCAAACTCACCGTTTTCAGATTCCGAGAGTTGCCTCTTCCTAATAATTTCTTTCTTAACAAAAGTTATAAAGAGGTTCAGCAGAATGACTCAGTTAAAGCTGTGTGAGGCTGTGGGGAGCGGAGGCACCGTGCTGTTCCCGAGGGATTAGGTGAGCAGGCTGGCACTGAACCAGGTGCTTGTGCCAGTTAAGGAGCCTTTAGTTCTGTGAGGTGAAACAGGGCTGAGCAGGACAGCACTGGCAGCTTGTGGCTCTGACAGTGCAGGTGGCATCTGGTGCTTTTCCGCAAGTCCAGGGATTATGAGATAATTTCTGCACATGCAGGAACAAACAGGTTTTTGGTCTGCGTTGAGCTAAAGGTTGAGAAATGGATCTTAAGGGGGCTAATGCCACAAGGCAAATATTCTCGGTGACCCCAAATATTTATATCAAATGTCTTTAATCCAATCTTCCAATGAGAAATGAAGCATCTGACTTGATTTTATTCTGAGTGTGTATGGATGTCACTGCCCTGCTTGCCCGGGAGCAGGGGCTGTGCCCGTGGTGTTGAGAGCTCCGTGGGGTTCTGCCCTCGCTGGGCACTGGGTTTGCAGCGGTGAGGCTGAGGAGGGTGAGGAGGGCTGCAGAGCGGCTCTGTGCCCTGCCCTGTGGCTGCAGCCTGGGTCGGGCAGGGTGTGTGAATGGTGCCAGTGTCCGGCGGCTCTGTCGCTGCTCCGCGGGGCTGCCCCGCTAAAGGCTCCATAAAGACACTTCTGTTTGTGCAGGCACATGAGGAACGTGGGCTCTGCAGGCAGCCTGGGGCAGCCTCGCGCTGTGCCCAGGGCTGGGGCATCGGCTGCTGCCTTGCCACGGCTCCTGGGGCTGCCCTGGGGTTCCCACAGTTAGCATCTGTGGCCGTGGGGAGGGTCTGGAGGTGCCTTGGGTTTTGTGCTCCTTCAGACACTGCCAAATTCTCTGCTGGTCCTGTGAAACCTATCCCCGAGCTCTGCTTCAGGACTTGGGGTATTTTTCTTGTGTTCTTCACAATGGTGTGTAGTTTTTAGCTGTGGACCAGGGCCGTGGTGCTGAGGAGCTGTTCAGGAGGGGCTGACTCTCCTGCAGCCCCCACGAGCACATCAGCTGAGCTGGGAGCCTGTGCTCACCCAGATTGGGAAAGGAGTTGGGTCATTCTGATGTTCTTCCTTCCTACTGAGGAATCCTGCTGATGTTCCTGTGGAAATAACTCCTGTGGATATCAGCAGGAGCCCCTTGCAGTGCAAATGTTGAGGCCTGCAGCATTTCATGTGTCCCATTTGCAGCCATGAGCACCAAGGTGGCCTTTAAATGTGCCAGCTGTAAATTGTGAGCACCATCTGTGAAATGAGAGATGTTTGTTTGAGCTTCTGTTTACAAAAGCCCTTGGCTCCCTGCTAAATGCTCATGTATCCCCCAGGTCTGCTCCGCTGGGAGCTGTGCCAATTCCTAAATCCCCCTCGTGAGCGAGTGCCGCTCCTTCCCGGCCTCTGTGGCAGCAGTGCCTGTGCTGGGGCTGAGCTCCTGCCACCTCAGTGCCGGTCCCCCTGTCCCCTCCCCAGGGAAATGGCTCCTTGGACATGCTTTCCCTGGAGCGCAGTCCCGAGTCTCCAATCCAGAGGGAAATTGTTTTGCTGCAGGGCGCAGGCTCTTCCTTCCCAGCCACCAATCAGGCTTTTACAATGGGAATGCATTTATTTATTAGGGCTGGGTTTATTTTTATGGAAAAACTGCTCTGGGCAGGAGTTGTACTGGTGAGTCAGTGGGACTGCTGTCCCGTGCCAGCAGCTGTCACCACGGCTGCCCCGGGGACCAGGGCCACCAAAACCTGGGCAGGGATTTGTGTCCAAAGCAGTGTTGGGTTTCTGTGTCCCATCAGGTTTCCGTGTCCTGTCAGGTGTCGTTATCCTGCCCTTGCAGAAAGCATCTTCCTTAGCAACCATGGCAAAGGACGAAGCAGAAACACCGTGTTTGAGCACAGATCTGTGCTCTGCTGGGGTAGGGGAGGACAAGGGGGAATGGCCTCATGCTGATAGGGATTTTGGGAAGGAATTGTTCCCTGTGAGGGTGGGCAGGCCCTGGCACAGGTGCCCAGAGCAGCTGTGGCTGCCCCTGGATCCCTGGCAGTGTCCCAGGCCAGGCTGGACAGGGCTTGGAGCAGCCTGGGACAGGGGGAGGTGTCCCTGCCATGGCACAGGTGGGGCTGGGTGGTTCCAGCCCAGAAGGTACAGCCAGTTTCACACCCTTCCCGTGCTCATCCCTGGCTCCAGACCTGTTGGTGTTCTGGTGCTGGTGCCCATCCTTGCCCTCAGGCTCAGGGCACTGAGGGCATGGGGGCCATGGGCCAGGCTGAGCCCCCACGCTGCCAACCCTGGCCCAGGCTGGTGTTGCCCCTCCTTCACCCCCGGGACTTGGCATTTAGGGAAATAATAACCTTGGGAAACTCAGATTTAGTCAGTACATGTCTATTTGCATTTAATTTCATTTTCTCACTGACCAAGTATGGCTATTTCTTGCCCTCCGTGGGTATGGAAAGAAATGAGGAGCAGATCTAAGGTCTAGTGGTCATGAAAAAATAACCCAGTTACTCCAAGGAAGAGTGGTTATTCCCACGTGCTTTGGATTTGCAGGACTGAAATAAATTTTCATTAGGCATCCCAGTTAAAATTGAACATTTCTCTTTCCATGCCTGGAAATGAGAGAAATTTCAAATATTACTGAATTTGCAAAACAGTCTCCATCAGGGACTTCTCCAAGTGGTTGGGAGGGAGCTGTGGGGCAGGGGGTGGCACACCAGAGCTGTGGGACTGGGGTGATGCTGCCCAAGTCAAGGGCTGTGCCTTCCTCCCATTGCTCTGTCCCTGTGCTCTGCTCTGAGCTCCCTCACCATCCCAAATCCAAGTGCAGCATCACAGAGTCATGGAACCACAGCCTGCTTTGGTTTGGAATGACCGTAAAACTCCTCCATCCCACAGGCAGGGGCACCTTCCACTGCCCCAGGGTTCTCCAAGCCCCAGCATCGAACCTGGCCATGGATACTGCCAGGGATGGGGCAGTGGATCAAACTGGAGAGGGTAGGATTGTTTTTGAAAACATGGTCTCTTAATAATGCAAATAACTTAGACAATTATCAGCTGGGACACGTGAAAGTGAAAGCACATGAGGAGAAGCAAGGAGACCTGTAAATGCTGCTGGTTGCTCTCCAGGGGAGCTGGACTGAGCTGCAGGAGAGACCAGGCTGTGCCTGTGTGCTGTGTCTGCCCATCTGTCCTCGTCCAGAGGGGTTGTGGTGAGCCAGAAATGAGTCCTTAACCTGCCTGACCTCCAGTTCCTCTCCCTGGCTCCCAGCCCTTGTTCTGCTGAGCTTTCATGGCTCTCTGCTCAGTGGCTCCTGTTGTTTATATTCCTGAAGAATAATGGCAATTAGAGGTGCGGAGGCTCAGGAGCATGTCCCACCCTCATCCTGCCTTCCCGGCAGCCACTTTGGGAATGTCCCTCTGAAATGGCATCTCTGGGACTTCTGTTTAAGAAATTTGCTCATAAATCAAGTGCTTCTGTCCCTGAGGAACCTGAATTCTCTCCCATTTTCCCCCCACCCCACTTTTAGGGATATTCAACCCCACTTTTAATTTGGAAAAAGAGCAGGAAAATGCACTGGTGTTTTGTTTTGCTGTGTGTCACTATGAAAACAGATGGATTTGTGCTCAGAGAGATCCAAGTCAGGAGGAATTTTCTTCCTGGAAAGGGCAGTCAGGCATTGGAAGGAGCTGCCCAGGGAGGTTTGGGGTGCCCATCCCTGGTGGTGTCCAAGGAAAGCCTGGAGGTGGCATTCAGTGCTCTGGGCTGGGTGACAGGGTGGGCATCAGGCACAGCTTGGACTTGATGATCTTGGAGGTCTTTTGCAGCCTAATGGACTCTGGGACTCTGTGTGTCCCCCGGGTGGAGGGCTGGTGCCCAGGAGGGGTCTGGGGGCTGGGGCTGCAGCCGCTCCAGAGTCCGTGTTGCACTGACTCTTAGTGCCCCGAGTGGTTCTCACTGTAGCAAAGACATTTCTATTTCACTTTAATGTCATTTTCTGGTTCTCCGTTCACACAAAATTGCAAAGCAAAGCCTGTGCTCAGTGCGGGGGCTCTGACGTGGCTCGGAGCTGCTCGGTGCATTGGGGTGGGGAACAGGGAACTGCGAGGAAATAGGAACTTGATTAATGGCGAGGCTTTGGGCAAAACAAAGCTGTTTCTTCTTCCTTCCACTGCATTGTGGCCACCTGGCCGGGAGCCACTGCGGCTCCAGAGAAAGCCAAGAGCTGGGAGAGGCGCGCTGGGGCCGACAGTGCCGGGCTGGGGTCCCCTGGGAGCCCTCCTCTGCTGCGTGTCCCCTGCTGCCCTTCCCTGGGGACTGAACCCCGAGCACCCGGTGTGTGCAGGGCACCCTTCAGTGGCTGCAGGGACCCCCAGTTGGAGCCTGGGGCTGGGGGGCAGCGTCTGCCTCCGTCCTGCTCTGTGCAGCCACTCAAAGCTCAGCCCAGACCCCAAAACTGCTCTTCTGCCTAATCTGGGCTTGGATCACCAAGGCCAGCCCCGAGGGGCGGATCTGCAGGCTGCCAAACAATAAATGGCATTTTTGGGGGATTAGGTAGAATCTTGTAATCAGAGCAACTCCGGAAAAGTCTTATCTAAATTACACTTTAAGAGGAGCAGAGCTATTCCCAGCCACAGTCCTGGGCTGGGGCAGGGGGCTTTGCTCCCAGAATCTGTGGTCCCAGTGGGGTGGGCTGGCTGGAACTGCTGCAAGAGGTGCCCTGGGTGGCCCCAACCTTGGGTCCCCAACCCACGATTTTGCTGCTCGAAGTGTTGCTTTCCAGCAGGGTCAGGATGCTCGATTATTTCACCTCCCCTCGATACCTCCTCGTGTGTCTGCCCAGGGTTTGCATCTTTCCCGTCTCTGCACAGAGGTCTGAGATGCTGCTGCGTTGCTCCTGGGAGCAGGGAGGCACAGATTAGGGTGAAGTTTCCCTGAATGTGTTTGCTCTCCTGTTTGGAGTCATGGACAAAAGTTTGTGAGAAAATATTGGGGACAGCACAGCAAAAATGAGGTGTCAGGTTGTGATGGATCTGGGATGGAGCAGGGATTATGGAGCAGGGATTATGGAGCTGGGATGGAGCTGGGATTATGGAGCAGGAATGGAGCTAGGATGGAGCTGGGATGGAGCAGGGATGGAGCTGGGATGGAGCTGGGATGGAGCTGGGATGGAGCTGGGATGGAGCTGGGATGGAGCTGGGATGGAGCTGGGATGGAGCAGGGATGGAGCTGGGATGGAGCAGGGATGGAGCAGGGATGGAGCAGGGATGGAGCCGGGATGGAGCAGGGATGGAGCTGGGATGGAGCAGGGATGGAGCTGGGATGGAGCTGGGATGGAGCTGGGATGGAGCAGGGACGGAGCTGGGACGGAGCAGGGACGGATTTGGGATGGGGCAGGCATTGTCGGGTGCTGCATTCTGTATCTGGCGGGGGTTGGTTTGTGCTCAGGAGGAGCAGAGATCATTGCCAGCTTAGAACAGAACTCACCTATCTCCCAGTCCTCTTACTTGAGAAAAGCTCCTAAAATTCCCAGTCTGCTGCTTGGCTGGTTCCAGATGACATAACATTCAAACTATCTTATGACTTATTTATTTTTTTTGGTGCAGACTTTGTGAGGGTGTCTGTGTTTGTTTCTTTTAGAGCAGTTTTAGCTTGGGAGTCCTGGATTGTGCCTGTGGTGAGAAAGCTCCGTAAAGCAGAGTGATTCAGGGCTCTGGCAAACGTCCTTAAACCTGGCTCATGGAAAACACAAGCAGCAAACTCTGTAGACTCCACAGATAAATATACTTGAGGCTTAGTTTTTGATGGCCATATGTCGTAAAATTTATGTATATGTATATACATGTATAGATGTAGATTTCTTATAAAAGGTTGAATTTGATGATCTTGGAGGTCTTTTCCAACTTTAATGATTCTATGAATTCCTTCTCTTGTTATGTTTAAATAATCCAGGATTTATTTGCTCAGCATCTGTATCCTTCCATGAGGTATTTCAAGGTGTGTGGAAAAGAGCGATGCTCGTGGCCGCAGGAGCAGGGGTGGCTTTGGGGAGGGCAGAGGGAAGTGACAGACTTCCATCTGAGGTGGGGTATTTCAGGCTGTTTGGGTAGGAGAAGCTCCCAGCAATGGGATCCTGCCTCCCCCAGCATCTCCGTGTGCTGCTCCGGGCTCCAGGAGGAAAAGGTGGGATCTGTTTTCCTGCTGTGTGCTCTTTCCGTGGGCCCTGGAGTTTGGCACAACAGCTGTGCAAAGCCTTAGCTCCTTCCCTTTTCAGTCAGCTCTTGGTCTAGAAACTTTCCACAAATTGAACCTGAAAATGAAGCCAAATATTCTCATAAAACAACTCTCCAGCCCTGTGGCCAGCCCCATGTGACCCAGTGGTCATATATCAAAATATTTTCTCCTGGCTCATCCATTTAGGCCCAGGTAGTTTGTCAGGCTGAGAGCCCTCTGCTCATGGGAGCAGGCGCCCGTCCCTCCTTTCCTGCAGGAATGAGCTGGGGTTGCCTCCTGTGCCCTGCCCTGGCTATGGCTGTGCTCCTCTGGGTGTGTGGGTGGCTGCAGATGGACAGACAGATGGACAGATGAACGGCCTCTTCAGAGGCTCCACACTCCAGGGCACCCCGCAGCTCCTCCAGCCTGACTCCCACCAACCATGGCTTTTCCCAGTGCCCCTCAGGAGCCTTCTCAGATGTTTCTGCCTTTGAACAGCACTGCTCTATTTGGGCAATGCCCTGGGAACATCTAAGGGTGCTTCTTGCACGCTGAATTAAATTAGATTTTCCTGCAAGAGTTCTAAAAAAGCACCTTAAACTTCAGCGGCACATGATGCTTAAGAGGCAGCTTTCTGGAAAGCCTTGGGAAAAAAAAAGAGATCTTGCACTCCATTGCTTTTCTAATTCCTGTAATTAGTGTGGAGATCGCTGCACAGCAGCATCTTCTTCAAAGAAACTGCCTCAGACAAATATTGGCTAATGGAAATTTTACTTCAAATCCAGCAGGATTTGAAATCCATGCCAGTCACTGTGGGTGCAGGAACCAAAAATGCTCCATCCACCAAAGCCTTCCCCGGGGCAGCCACAGGCGCTGTGTGTGTGATGAGCTGGTGTGTGGAGCTCAGGATCACCATCCTGCTGGCCAGGCCTCTCTCTTCCTCTTTCTCCTCCCCTGCCTGCCTTCCCCCCTTTGATTTTGGGGTCCCGGGGTGCTGTGCTCACCCCAGCCTGCTCAGCCCCCACGGCCAGCTCCGCTCCCAGCACTCTGCTCGGGCTGCATCTCAGTTTCCTTTGGGCAGGATCTCAAGCGTGAGCCCAGCCAAAACTTTTATTGAGCCTGCTGAAAGCAAAATGATGGTACATTAGGTCTTCCTGCCACCTATAAATGTCACCTCAGATGAAATATAGCAGAGAAATGGCCGAGTGCATTCTTTGGTTCCTCTTTGTGCAGGGAGATCGAATTCAAAGTCGGGGATGTAGCCCAGACTCTCCCTTGTAAAAGTCTTTTGAGGGCTCTGGGAGTGTTTCTGAGGCCGTGCTGGGCTCCAGCCGCAGCACACAGGCACTGGAGTGCTGAAAGCATCCCCAAGCTCCCCCGTGGCCAGCAGCTCCAGCTGCCAGCGCTGGGAAGGAGCCGGGGCGGCGCGGGGACGTGAGCAGGGTTCAGATGGGGACCACCCCGGGCCACCCCTCCCGCACCATCCCAGTTCCCAGCAAAAGGGGCCGAGAACAGGGCTGCTGGCTCACAAAGACACCGTGTCTCCTCCAAAAGGAGATCCTCGTGCCTAACTAATCTCCTAAATGAGCTGGAGCTGCAAGGCCACCGCTGTGTCCTCACCTGGGGTAACCCAATGCCACCGCCGTGCAGACAGCGGTGACAGGGCTGTGCTAAGCTGGGACATTGTCACAGCCCAGAGCTGTCACCAGCCCTGCCCCACACCTGGCACCGCTGCAGGGAAGGTGTGAAGGGAACTGGCAGGAGAAAGGAGCACTGATCCCTTTGGTGGTGTGTGCACCAGCGCTGGAAGAACAGGAGTGCCAGCGGCTGTGTCACTTGTGGGGCTGAGGAAAATCCCTGCGGCTTCAGAGCGTGCTGAGCTGAGGGGAGAGGGGAGAGGGAAGGGAGGTGCAGCCATGGGATGGCTCCCTGCTCCGAACAGCGCACGCTGGACACCCTGGGGGAGCCCCGAGGAGCAGGGAAGGTTTATCCCTTTCTTCTGCCACAAACACGCTCCGAGGGCTGGAGCTGCTCTGCTCTGAGCCAGGCTGGCAGGGCTGGGGGTGCTCACCTGGAGAGGAGAAGGCTCCAGAGAGAGCTCAGAGCACCTGGCAGGGCCTGAAGGAGAGCTGGAGAGGGACTGGGGACAAGGGATGGAGGGACAGGACACAGGGAATGGCTTCCCAGTGCCAGAGGGCAGGGACAGATGGGATTTGGGAAGGAATTGTGCCCTGGGAGGGTGTGAGGCTCTGGCACAGGTGCCCAGAGCAGCTGTGGCTGCCCCTGGATCCCTGGCAGTGTCCCAGGCCAGGCTGGACAGGGCTTGGAGCAGCCTGGGACAGTGGAAGGTGTCCCTACCCAGGACAGGGGGTAGGACTGGGTGGCCCTAGGTCCCTTCCAGCCCCTGCTGGAGCAGGAGGTTGGGTTGGAAGTGCTGAAGTGGAAGTTGGAAGTTGGAAGTGGACAGCACAGCAGTGGGTGCAGCACAGGAGACTTGGGAAAGCACAAGGAATAAGGAGTGGAAAAATACCCAACCAGAAAAGAGCGAATTGAATGTATTAATCTTTGCTGTATTTGATTACTGGGAAGGCTTCTCCAAGGCTGCATGTCCAGCTTGATGGCAGGAAGAGAAAATGAGGCTGGGCCAGTAAACCGAGAGGGTTGTGGTGCTCACAGCTCCCAGGGGGCTGCGCTGGGAGGGGGTGTGCAACTGGAGGAGGAGGGTTTTGCTTCTGAGAGCTGCTGAGGCAGAAATGTTGTTTCAAAGTTTGGTGGTTTTCAATGAAAAAAAAAAAAAAAGAAAAAGAACAGAACAAACATGGCATTTCTTTTGGTAAATATGATCAAGTTGGATTGTTTCAGTGCTGTGGTCTTTGGGGTGTGCAGTGAAATGCTCTGATCAGCTCTTGTAACTGAGGTTTGCAGAATGCTGCAGAGCAAAGCAGCACGAGGCCAGATGGACAAAAGGAAATCAGGGAAACCAGGAAAATGCAGAAAATTGCTATGCAGAGGCTTTACTCATCCCTTATTCTTTAATCGCCTTCTCAGGCCCAAATAATCCCCATTGTTTTTCCCACTGCGTGTGCCCTCCGTGGGCAGTGTTGGCTGCTCGTGCTGCCGGGAGGAGATTTACACACTGAAAAATGAGAGTTGGAGCCTGTGGTGCTGATGCGGCTCAGAGAAACCGTCTTTGTTTTCTGTTAGGATTTGAGCCTGGAAGTGGCCTCCTATCAAGTTATGTGGGGAATATTCCTTAGCCAGGAATGAATTTTTTACAGTGGGGAGAAGCTGTTCTGGTCATTTCCAGAAATCGCTTCAAAAGAAAAAGGAACTTCTCTCCCCTTGGAGAGCTGACATTACCAGCTTCTGGGGGGGTTGCTGCTGCCATCCCGAAATCTCTGCCCTCCTTGGGTGTTGGCAGAGCATCGCTTTCCCCTGGGGCTCATGGGGCAGACAGGAGCACCTCATCGCTCCCTCGGGCAGTGCCAGTCCCTCTGGGCTCCTGGAGCAGAGCAGCTCTGCCAGCCACACCGAGGCTTGGTTTGGGGCAGTAAGGACCCAGTGCCTCACTCTGCACCCAAACCAGGCTCCAGGGCAGTGTGCTGCAGGGCTGCTCCTGCCGGAGCCTCGGGCAGGGCTCAGGGCTGTCCTCCCCCGTGCAGGTGATGGTGGCTGGCAGTAAGGACAGCATCCTTCTGTATCCCTGAGCTTCCCTGCAGCTCCAACTTCCCGAAACGAGGTCAGCCTCAGCTCCATGGCTCAGGTTTAGCTGCTGGTGGCTGGCAGAGGCAGCTCGGCAGCGCCGCGGGGCCGCCCGGGGCACAGGATGTGTTTAGCTCAAATATTTGATCCTCCCGAACCCCCCACAGCTGAGCTGGGAGCTGTGATCCCACAGGGACTTTAATTTCCTTCATTTTCCAAGGATCCCATATGGTTGTTGGGGTGGCAGATGGGAGGGTTTTCTTTTCTGGGGGATGTAGGATAGCAGTGCATTGAATGCCAGAGAGGAGTGAGATTTCTGGAGGGCTGTAGAGTTCTGCTTAATTGCAAACACAGTTTGTTGGTGACTAATGCGCCCAGCCCTGCAGCATTATCTCGTGGTAGAAGCTGTGGCACGATGGAGAAGCCATGACTAAGATGCTGGCTCCTGATTTACCAACACTTCCCTCCTAAACTGCCAGTTTGGCTCCCTACTGCCATATTACAACTTTTCTATTAATAATTAAGAGCTTTAACACAGTTTGAAAGCACTTGCTTCAACATAAAACCCTCCAGCCTGATTTTGGGTGTGCTGAGAGCCTTCTGGGCAGAGAGGAGGGAGGGGGGTATTGATGGAGCAGAAAATGCAGCTGCTGAGCAAATGGTGGAGTGAGATATTGGGGAGAAATCCTTCCCTGTGAGGTGGGCAGGCCCTGGCACAGGTGCCCAGAGCAGCTGTGGCTGCCCCTGGATCCCTGGCAGTGCCCAAGGCCAGGCTGGACAGGGCTTGGAGCAGCCTGGGACAGTGGGAGGTGTCCCTGCCATGGCAGGGGTGGCACTGGGTGGGCTTTAAGGTCCCTCCCAGCCCCAGGCCATTCTGTGACTCTGTCACATCCAGGCTGGGTGCTGGCAAGGACCCAAAGCCTCGTTAGTGTGAATGTGGCTGCCTCCATTGCCCTGCCCCACCTGTCCCCGTGCTGGACCCTGTTGGACTGTCACCGCTGGATCTGTCCCTTGCTGGTGACACTGAATTCTCTGTTCCAAACGAGCTGTGCGGTGCTGAAATGCCATTCCCTGTTTGGATGTCAGGGTGCTCCCATCACCTGCAGCTCACCTGTGGGGAGCACACCTGTGCTGACACCAGGCTGCTCCTGCAGCTTCCCTCCTGCGGCGCTTGCTCCTGCTGAGAACTCCTCCATCGCTGACTCTCTGCTTCCTCCCTCGCTGTCTGCAGCACTAACAGCAGGCTCAGAGCTCCGTGCCAGAATGCTGCACCACACCAGCCCTGGCATCTCCTCCCTCTGCACATCGAGCACCATCCGGCTGCGCTTGGAAATGCAGTGTGGGACAGCAGCTCCAGCTCTCCTCTCCAGGGTCAGAACTCAGCCCGCTCTCGCTCCTGTTCGAGTGGAAAAGCTTTTAGGTGGTTTATGAAATGACTAAAGCAGGGAAATATTCCCACACATGGGAAATCAGCCAAGCAGCGAAGTGACAAGACAAACCCATGTGCTGGGTGTCATCAGGATTACAAAGGACCACGTCCGTGTTGTTGGAAAGAAGATCCTGAAATCTGTGCTGATGGAGATGGGGAACTGGTAACTGGAGATGTGGGGAAGGTCCATGCTGAAGAATTTGAGATTTTCTGGACCAGTCTGGTCAAGTGATGCTGACCACAAGCCGTTTTAGCTGCTTATTTCCCTAAATGTGTCGTTTTTCTCACCCAAATGACCATGCAGCAGCATAACTCCTGAGAGAGTAACACTGCAGGCAGTGTTTAATATAATTTTTCTTGCATTAAAGTACCCAGCAGAGGAAGAGCCCTGCCCATGTGGAGCCCTGTGAGCTGGTGGTCAGGTCTGCCAGTGCCCAGGAGCTGCTTCCTAGAGCCCATCCCAGGCTTTGCTGGGACCTGCAGCACTGCTGGAGCCCCACCAGCTTCCCAAACCCAGACTGCCTCCCATTGCTTTTAGGTAACAGAGCCACGTCTGCTGGTGAGCTGCAGTCTTGTCCTTGTTTCAGCAGAGCTGAAGTGCTCTGGCATTACATAAAGCTGTAATTTTCTTTTTTCTTGTTACCTTTGAGAAGAACCTTATGTTCTGCTGCTTTGTTCTATAGGAACGGATCAGGGAGCAAAGAGCTGGTGGCCCTTGATGTGTTTTACTGCAGTCAGGTACTGATCATGTCAGAACCGGAATGTTGTTGTTTATTCTTGAGGTGATTTCATGAAAGGGCTGGAATCCATCAGTAGGCTCTGCCCATCCATAGCTGTGAGATGTTCTGTGGCAGAAATAGCCCCGAGTTCCACAAAAATAAACAAGTTGTAAACATGTTTGAAGTGGAACTGATGTCCTCTCAGCCGGGAGAACAAAGCAGCAGAAGTTGTCTGGAGACCTGCTGAGAGGGCTCTGAGAGCTGCACATGCCTTGGGGTGAAGAGCACCAGAGGCAGCCTGGGCACAGGAACAGAATGAAAGAGGCAGGTTAGGAGAAGGGATCACAAAAGAGGATTTTTAGCTCCAGCAACTCCAGCAGAGTCTTGAAACAAGAGTTACTGCTTTTTTCACGTTTGGGCAGCAAACTAAACATCTGCATGGGAAAGGCAGCGTGTACAGCCGGCACAGGAAGCAGGGAGGAGGATTTAGCTCCTAAATTCATTTCCAAGTGCCCTGTTTGCTGAACAGCAGGACTGGGAGGTGCAGGTGGCCCTGCAGGTGCTGTGGCACAGTGCCCTCGCCCTGCCCGTGCCCAGCAGTGCTCCCTCCCTGTGGCATCACAGCCACTGCTTCCGAGGGGCAGCAGACCAGCGGGAATGGCAACAACCTCGGGATGCCTTGGGCTATGGACTCATGGAGTTCCCCCAGCTGCTGCTGCTGGGGAAAGGTCCATTTTCGCCCTGGAAGACTCTGATTTGAGCCATTTCTTTGTTTCCTGCTTCTGAGGTTTTGGTTCTTAGCAATTTTCTCTGTTTTGTTTCCACTGTGCACCCAACAGGAAGAGCCCCTCGCAAAGCCCTCCTGAGTAAGAAGAAGGAAAAAAAGGTCCAGCTGACATTGGCTGTCTGCAGACAGCAGCCAGAACTTCCCCCCAGCCTCTCACCACCTCTGCTGTTCTCGTGAGAAATAAAGGAAATTGGATCCTACAAGAAAACTGTTTTCCAAAACGCCGGAGACCTGAGCATAGCCCATTCCCTCACGTGCACTGACGTCTCCAGCGGGGCAGGACTCAGGTCTTGCAGTCACAAAAGCTCAGGAAGGTGATACTCGAGCAGCAGCTCCAAAATAAATACCTGTATGTCATGGAAGGGAGATGAACCCTTCATAGCCATCATTGCCCAGGGTCTGTCAGTGCTGGCAGGCAGCTTGGGTGGGTCCTGAGCCATCCATGGGCTCTTCTTGAGGAAATGTTCTGGATGGACTTGCAGAGCAGCTCAGTCATGGTAGGACCATGTGCATCTCTGGGAGCACCTATGGGAGCAGGGTGCTCACCCTGCATTAGTGAGCGGCTCTTTCTGTGGGTTTGGTGGGCACGGGGTCTGTTTTCCTTGACACCGGGGATCCAAAGATGGCTAAATCCCACTCCAAATTAGTGATAACTTCTTAGGCCGAGGCTGGCTCGTGTGCTGGTTCTTGCTCTCGGGCTTTTTTCCCTGATAACTCAGAATCCTGCTGGTTTCATTCCCCGCTGTCAGGAGCGGAGCGGGCGCGCACTTGCGGAGCGATGACAGAGCGACTTGAGCAGAAATGTGAGCTGCATTCTTTTGCCATGATTTCATCTCAAAAACTGCAGGAGGAGTTTCTAGTCCCAGAACCCTGTGCCATTGGATTTTTCTTCCATCGTGCAGTGAAGAGGACCGGGCTTGATGGCAGAGACGGTCAGCAATGGCCATCCCACGCTAGCACGCCAGTGCCATGTCACGCCCATGTCACAGTGGCCATCCCATGCTGGCACACCAGTGCCACATCCTCTTGCACCCTGAGCCTGCTGCCATGGTGGGAGCAGTGGCAGGAGGGCTGGTGGCTGTTGGTGGCTGCTGTCAGTGGCACAGGCTCGGCCACATTTTGGTCACTAGCTTATCGCCCCTCCAAGTCTCCCCCTTGGCCAGGCTCCTCTTGGAGAACTGCTGGGCCATCTCTTTGAAAGAACTGGTGCTTGAAGGGTTAATGTTGGCAGTTTGGGATGACTTGATGACCTTGGTAGCACTCCTGTTTGGAGGTGGGAATAGATGGAGTGTCTGGTAAGTACTAATGAATGTCAGGTTTGTTAAAGACTAAGGGAAACAGGTAATTACTCATTTTTCATAAGATGGACAGTTTTGATGATAAAAAATGGAAAAAAGGGTTGTTTTTAAATAGCGGTGATTATTAGCAGAACATTTTGAGGATCTCGCTGACAGCCTGCCTGTGAGCATTCCCTGTTTTCCAGCCTCTGGTGAAGTGATGCTGCACTGCTGTATCCATTTCTCTATGTGTGTAACCTTCTGACATAATAAAGGTGTTGCCTGTAATTGCAGAGGGAATTCATCACTGTCTGTTGAATCCAGTGACACAGCTTCTGCAGGGGGTAAAGCCAGAGATGGTCCAGTGTCCAAGGGGAAGGTGTCCATGCCATAAATATCCCCCCGAGGTGGCAGCCAGAGGACCCTGGGGAAGGTTAAATGTTGCTCTGAACTCCTGCAGGGCTGAGGTTCTCCCACGTGTTCTGGAGCCACCATTCCCTGAATCACTTCCCTCTGCCTTGGGAGGCCCCAGCTGAGGGATGAGGACATCCTGGGGTTGTGCCCTGTCCCCACCTGCGTGGTCAGAGGCACTGTCCCTCTCTCAAGGAAAAAACAGAAACCATGATGCTTTTACAAAACTTCTTGTTTTTCAGAGGCATTTGCAGTGTGGAGAGGGATTTCTGGTGTTTTATCAGGGATGGAGTTTCTAATCGGAATTGGACAGGGAATACCAATGAATTGCTATGCAGAGAAGCATTAGATGAATCAAATTGGTATTTTAGTACAGTAATTGCTTTTTGGTGAACCTGAGAATGACCTGAATCGAACAGTTTTGAAGGAACCAAAAACTTCTGTGTGCAATTACCATTTGAGTAACTCGATTCAGGTTCAGCTGACAGCTGTGGCTTCAGGAATCAGCACAAGGGGGAAAGGTGATGTAAAACATGGAAGACGAAATCAATGACATTTTTATGCACTGAATGTATGAGCACCACAAGTGACAGACAGAGTGGGTGGAGGCTGCTCGCAGGCGTCATTAACGTCCAGAAATACCAGCAGCTATTTCTGGCAGCTCTGGGGGAAGCACAAGGCAGGTAAGTGGCCGTGCTGCCGGCACAGGCCCCTCGGCACAGGGGTGCCAGCACAGTGGACGGGGCGATGGAGCCGGGGTTAATTGGAGGATCCAGCTCTTGTTGTCCACACAAATGCAGATCCAGCCTTGAAACACTTCCCAAGGTCTTGGCACTTCATTTCGTAGCTGTGTCTCATGCTCGGAATATTCCCAAGGCACTCGCTGTCGTCGGCTGCCGTCTCTGTGTCTCTCGGTTGCTGTTTGTTGCTGTGCTTGCACGTTGATAAGGTCTCTGGTTATGTCTTGCAGCCCTCAGAATCCAAGCCCAACGTCACCCCTCTCACCGTCCTGGCCCATGTTCTCCGCGCCATCAAGTCCTATGCCCACCTCCTCTACGTCCAGCGACTCATCCCCCATCAGGTCTGTTGCACAATTCGCTTGGCTTTTTGTTGCTTTTGCTATTTCTGTTTAATTTCCCCAGTTTCCCCCACTTCACTTCCCCTTCCTTTGGCATCCTGCTCGAACCCCCCAGCACAGCTGTCTGCACGCAGCAAGAGGGGAGCTTTCAGACCCTCCTGCCCCAGGAGAGCCCCTCGGAGCACCCCGATCCCGGCTGGAGCCCGCTGAGCCCCGGCTCAGGGGCGCGGGGGCCGTGGCTCTGCTCGGTGTCCCTGCTGGGCTCAGCTCAGCTCCTGCGCTGCCTTTGCTCTGCTCTGCACCAGGTAAGGAGTGTCCTGAGAGGGGGAAAGAGCCTCTGGAGAGCACTGCCATCCCTGGTTCTCTGGCCCCTGCCTCGGCTGGGATCCCAGGAGGGTCACTGGGGGCAGCCCAGGCTGCTCTGTGCCCGTGCCACAGCTGCTTGGGCATCACTGGAGCAAATCGTTCCTGGAAGCTGCAGATGAGCCAATGCCAGATCCCAGTGACCCCTGGAGCAGTGGGTCAGGCTGGGCTGTGCCAGCCCTGTGTCCCCCCTGTCCCTGGGGCGCCTGGCCCTAGAGCAGGTGCTGCTGGGGGTCCCATGCCCCTGGCACTGGCAATGTCATTGTGCCATGGGTGCACTGTGAGCCTGAAAATACCTTTTGTTTTTCATCTGATCTCAAGATCACGCGAGCGGTGCCTCCCTGGCAGTGAAGGACCCTGTGGAGTGGCAGGATTGTTTGCCTGTCCTGCTTTCTAAGTGTTTGGAGCTGCTCGTGTCAGGCTGCTGGAATTTGGAGAGGAGGGACCTCCCTTTTGGGGCTCTCTTCGCAACAAAGCCAAAGCCATTCACAGCTCCCGGGTTTGGGGTTGGTGTGAAGGGGAGCTGCTCTTGCCACGAAGTGTTGCTGCTTCCCTGGGCTCCTCTGAGGAACTTGGAGGAACTTCAAGTCCTCGGAAAGATAAAAATTGGTAAAGCCACTGATCTGAGAATGGTGACACCTTGTTCCCCACCACAGCAGCTCCTGAGGACAGTTCCATCACTGCCCTTGGCCGTGTCACAGCTGAGCAGCAGTGCTGGACGTGGCCAGCGGCTCGAGTGGCCCAGAGCCTGGGCAGGGTGGCACTGTCACTGTCACCACAGCCTGGCAGTTGTCCCAGCTTTCTACCAGTCCTGCTCCAGCCCAAAGCTGGGAAGGATGGGTGGGATTCCAGGTGCAGGGACGGCTCTGTGTGCCTGTGCTTGGCCTGGGGAGCCCTGAGGTCCCTCCTTTTCCACTCTCTGCCAGCCGTTCGCTCCACTCCTGGCTCTCCCCGCTCCAGTTCCCTCCCCTGCAGCGTGGGCACGCTGACACTTCCAGCAAAACCTAGTGGCTGTTAATTCTTTTTTACCTTCAGACACAGGCTCTAAAGAAGTGCAGCAAATTCTCCACCGAGCTGCCTTGTTTTCTGTTTTGAAATAGCCTTCCCCGAGTGCTAATTCTTCCTTGTGAAATTCTCCTTGTGGTTGCAGCTGCACTTGGATGGGTTTGGCAGAGCGGGGCCGGTGGCAGTGGGTCACTGCCAGCACCTGCTGCCACCTTTGCTTTGTGCCAGCCTCTGGTCAGCGATGGCCCCTGAGAGACAGAACATTCCAGCTCCAGCCCAGAGCCTGGAGCTCTCCCGGGGACCCCTGGCTTGGGCTGATGCTGTTTGGGCACTCCAAGCAGTGGCAGCTGGGCTCACTGGGATTTGCCTTGTGGTGAAATGTGGCTCATCCCCGAGAGCCTTCAGCCCCTCTGCCTGCCTCGCTGCCCCGAGCAGGGCAGCTGGCACAGCAGCAGCCCCTGCCAGTCCCAGGAGCGCACAGGGCTGTGGCTGTGCAGCTGCTCTGTACCCACTGTGGCCTCTCTTGCAGCTCTCCCCTGCGCAAGGCCCGCGCGCTCTACGCCTGCAAAGCCGAGCATGACTCCGAGCTCTCCTTCACAGCCGGCACCGTGTTCGACAACGGTGAGTCCTGCTCGGGCAATGGGGACTCTGTTCGGGCTCTGTTCGGGGCAGTGTTTGGGCTCTGCTCGGGGCAGTGTTTGGGCTCTGCTCGGGGCAGTGTTTGGGCTCTGCTCGGGGCAGTGTTTGGGCTCTGCTCGGGGCAGTGTTTGGGCTCTGCTCGGGGCAGTGTTTGGGCTCTGCTCGGGGCAGTGTTTGGGCTCTGCTCGGGGCAGTGTTTGGGCTCTGCTCGGGGCAGTGTTTGGGCTCTGCTCGGGGCAGTGTTTGGGCTCTGCTCGGGGCAGTGTTTGGGCTCTGCTCGGGGCAGTGTTTGGGCTCTGCTCGGGGCAGTGTTTGGGCTCTGCTCGGGGCAGTGTTTGGGCTCTGCTCGGGGCAGTGTTTGGGCTCTGCTCGGGGCAGTGTTTGGGCTCTGCTCGGGGCAGTGTTTGGGCTCTGCTCGGGGCAGTGTTTGGGCTCTGCTCGGGGCAGTGTTTGGGCTCTGCTCGGGGCAGTGTTTGGGCTCTGCTCGGGGCAGTGTTTGGGCTCTGCTCGGGGCAGTGTTTGGGCTCTGCTCGGGGCAGTGTTTGGGCTCTGCTCGGGGCAGTGTTTGGGCTCTGCTCGGGGCAGTGTTTGGGCTCTGCTCGGGGCAGTGTTTGGGCTCTGCTCGGGGCAGTGTTTGGGCTCTGCTCGGGGCAGTGTTTGGGCTCTGCTCGGGGCAGTGTTTGGGCTCTGCTCGGGACAGTGTTTGGGCTCTGCTCAGGCTCTGTTCGGGGCAGTGTTCGGACTCTGCTCCCCAGGTGGGACCCTGCAGCCTCCGTGGGCTCCGCAGCCCTCTCGTGGGTCCAGACCCTTCCTCTAAGGGAGAACCTGGTGAGCTGTGCCTGCCCCGCTGTTTGCCATGCACAGAGCCATTCCCAGAGGGCTTCTGGGAAGGGGAGATGAGATTCCAGGTATCACAGCAGAAACACTGTGTAGGTGCTGTAATGCTTTTGCAGGAGATGGGAAAGTAACGTGTGCTTTTCCCTCTGGATATGAGCTCTGGGCTTTGCTTGGTCAGAGACCGCGTTAATGAACAGATTTGGTGTTTCCTGCACCAAGAGTTTGTTCCCCATGGAGCTGAGCAGCTCTGGCTTAGTTATAATCCCAGTGTAAAGAAAAGACTTTTTACTACTTTCCAAGTCATTCTTGGCTTTTAAATGTTAAGCATTGTCATTTGGGAAGCTGCTACCACAGGCACTGGTTTTGCCCTGGGATATAGAAGCGAATACAGCAGAAAGGGAGGAGAATGAATACATGTGAATTAAAGAGAATTCTTCTCCGAAGCAGCTCCATAGTCATCTTATAAATAAACATGGTCTCCCCTCTGAGAGCCCATGGGAATCAGAGCAGCTAGGAGGGGAACAAGTTTGAATTAAATACATTATGTTTGCTGATAAAAATCAATGGAGTATTCGAGGAAGAAGTACACAGCGTGTTCCAGTCACTCAGCAGCGCAGCCGGGGCTCACGCTGCCTGCAGGAGGTGAGGCAGAGCCAGCCTGGCTTGCGGGGAGTCTCGCTGGAATCGAGGGGCTCCACAAACCCCAGTGAAGGCAGAAGGATCTTGGTGACACTTGGAGCCAGTTCTGGTTGGACCTGGAGCTCCTGTGAGGCTGCAGGTGGCCAGCTTGATGCAGCTGGGGTGTGGGGACACTGCTGCACCCCTGGGCGGTGGTGGCACTTTGGAGAGCTCCAGGTCGCCTGGGGCCCCGTGCAGCTGACCCCGGGCATGGAGAGAGCCTGACCTGAGCAGTCACAGGAGCCCAGGGAGCTCCAGGGAGCTCTGGAACTCCGACTGCCCACCGTTCTGGTGGGAGGGGGATATTCCTCTGCCTGCAGGCGTAACCCTGGCCTGCCTCCTGCAAAATCAGCAGATTTTTGGGAGCTGATTGAATAAAGAAAGGCTTTTGAGGACTGATCAGGTTTCTGGTTGCACACAATCAGATTGCAGGGTTTGCTTTCCCGCCGGGATTGTTCCCTAATGCAATTTCCCTCCCAGCCTGGGCCCAGGCCAAGCTGGGATGTGCAGGGTTACGATGTGATGGAGTTAATAATGTTTTCTCCAGCTTCCAAGAGATCTTAGCCCAAGTCTGGAGTAAGTTTTGAGCCCCTGTTTTTATCCCAAATACTTCACTTCCCTGGTCACTTGGTCCTGCAGTGGGATTCGCTTGGTGAAGGAAAGGCCAGGGAGTTCCCTGGGGAGCACTTCAGCTGTCTGAGCCCCTTGGTGTGTTCACAGAATCATGGCATGGTTTGGGTCAGAAGGGACCTTGAAGATCACCTTTGACTCTGTTAGTTTCCTTCCTTTAACAAATTAAAGGTCTCACGTGTCCTTTCCTTCTGTCCGCAGTTCACCCCTCGCAGGAGCCAGGCTGGCTGGAAGGGACCCTCAACGGCAAGACAGGACTGATCCCCGAGAACTACGTGGAGTTCCTATAGCTGTGGTGTGCAGTGCACTGCTGAGCGTTCCATGGTATCCATGGCGGAGTCTGCAGGCCCTGTGCCCTCTGGCCCGTGCCGCGGGCGAGGCCATCCCTGTGCCGCTGCCCATGTTGGTGTGCATCACGGTGACCTCTCCTCGCGCTGCTGCGGCGCCTGCTGGGCTCGGGCAGCGCTCCGGGGACACGGAGAGACTCCCCCAGCCCCGAGGCAGGTGTGCTTCGAGCCCACATCTGGCGACGGACAGCACAAAGGGACGGCCGAGTGCTGCGAGGGGCCGAGCTGAGCGCTGGGGATGGCCCGAGAGCCGAGCTGGGCATTCCCTGCAGGGGGACAGTCACCGGCCGTGCGGGGGTCACTGAGCCCAGCAGTGTCCCCAGGGAGAGCAGCTGAGTCCTGCGCTCCAGGGCCTTCCCTGGACTTCCTGACTGCCCCAAGCAAGCTCTCGGTGCTGCCAGGAGCACCCCGAGTCGTGGGGCAGCGGAGGGGTGCAGGGGCTGAGCACTCGGGGTGGCCGGGGCAGCCCCGGGAGCGACCCCTCCGCGGAGTGACCCCTCTGCTGAGTGACCCCCTCCGCTGAGTGACCCCTCCAGGGAGTGACCCCTCCAGGGAGTGACCCCTCCGGGGAGTGACCCCTCCGCGGAGTGACCCCTCTGCTGAGGGACCCCTCCCCGTGCCAGCGCAGCGCGGCTCTTGCAGGCGAGAGCGAGCCCTGGGTGGGCTCTGCAGGGCTCGGCAGGCACCTGCTCGCTGGAGGGAGAACGTCTTGGACCAAACCTCTCCAACTCTTCTGTTTTAAAGGTTTTGATTTTGTGGGGTGGCCCTCGGTGTGTGCGAGGTGAGCAGCCCACGCTGCAGTCCCGGTGCAGCCCCAGACGAACCCCAGTGTTGTTTGGTTGTTTGAAGCTCCCCTTCCCCAGTCCTGCTGTACAGCCATGGCCACAGCCACAGCCACGGCCACGCTCCCGCCAGCCCCAGGCCCTGCAGTGCTGTTGGAGCTGTGGCTGTCCCTCTCTCTCTCTCTCCCCAGCGTTGTTTTTCAGGCCTCCCCTGCTTGCAGCCTCATCCATGCCAAGTCTGTGCCGTGCTGGTTGTGCCAGGTGAATTACTGCCATCCTCACGGGGCATTTGCTGTCGCTGTGGCAAGGTGGGGCTGTGCAGAGCCGAGGACGAGCCCTTGGGCTCCTCCAGCTCAGCTCCTGCCTCTGCGGACATGCCACGAGGGCTCAGCAGGGCCAGGGTGCAAATCCTTCGTCATTCCAGGTTGTTTTGAAGGGGCAGGGTGGGAGAGGGAGCCGTGTTTGAGTGCAGAGCTGGGATCTTGAGCGCTGGAATCATATTTTATAAAAGAAAGTCTCAAGAGAGGCCCCGGCTGCGGTGCTGGGGATGGATGTCGTGGCTTTTTGCAACAGTTTTAAAGACTCTGAGTGACTGAATTGCTCCATGTGTCACTTTTTATTTTTGAAAGAATTAATGTATAAATAGAGTATCTTAAAATATTATGAGGAGAAGATCTATATTTGGTATTTTTCAAAGAGCTGTAATGGGAGAAGCAAAGGACGTTTGATGCTGGTCACCGAGAGGCTCCACACCCCCGAGCCCCAGCCTGGAGCTCTGCTTCACTCACTCCGTGGTGTCACTTGGGAGGGAAGGGAGCTGAAATCTCAGCCCTCTGCACGTTTTGCCCACAGTAATTAAACTTCCTGGACTTTTGTCTTGGGGAAAAAAAAGAGGAAAAAGACGATCATTTTTCTCCTGCTTTCCAGGGTGGGTGGCACAGCTCATTCCCATGGGATCACACTCTCTCCATAGCTCTCTGACCCCTTGGAGGACACTCTGGGCCCCTCACCTGGCTGCTGTGGTTTAGGCAGGGGTGAAATCCCCAAACTGCCTCATGGTCTCTGCTCCAAGGTGTTGGATGAAGGGGGCCAGAGGTTTGCAGGGATAAAATTCAGTGTTTCACCAGCACATTGCTGGTTCCTCTCCATCCTTGGATTTAATAGCCAACATTTGTGCTATTTCTTGGCTTTCCTGAAGGCAAGGATGAGGCCAGGCTTTATCCAGCCCTGGCATCCGTGGGGCTGGGCTGTGTCCAGGCTTGGCTCGGGATGAGCCAGGCTTTATCCAGCCCCGGCAGCGCTCCGTGGCTGTGGCTGGTGCGGGACCTCGGGGCTGGCACTGCCCGGGGGTGAGAGAGCCCTTCCCGGGGTACGACAGGGTTGGGGACAGCTGATGGAGAGCATTTATAAACCCTTCATATTTCATCTCTCGGCACTCTTTGTGTTTGGGACTGTCCCATCCCGAGCCATTCCCTCCTCCTCCTCCCCGGGATGCTGTCGGAGCAGTGCTGGGGATGAATGGAGCTGCAGACCTGCCAAAGGCACTCCAGGGCAGCATTTCGGGACAGGGCATTGAGGGAGCTGCTTAGCAATGCCGTGTGAGCGCCAGCGCAGCGCTGCTCCCGCCGTGTCCCCACAAAACCTCCCCGTGCAGGGTCCCCCTCCGGCTCCTCGGGTACTCCAGTTTCTCTGGGACCCGAGTGAATGCCTTTCCAGAGCACTTGGAAGCTTTTGCGTGTGCTACCTTCAGAGTTTCTGGGAACAAAAGTCCCACGCAGACATCTTTATGAGATGTCTCCTGGAGGAAAGGGAAATCAAACCGAAGCAGAAGTTATTGCTCTTACAGGAGAGCCAGTGGAATATTTTTTTTTAAATTAAAACTTTCCAAAAAGAAAAATTTGTCTGGAACGCTTACTAGATGCTCCCATTTTGGGCCAGCCTTAATACTGTAGTAAACATTGGTTTATTCCAGGAGAAATTAAAGGTAGGAAATATTTTTTTAAACCAGCCTGACATAGCATTTGATGTTTAGTATTAAAGTCATCAGTCAAAAGGAAATGAAAGCTGGGTGGTGACACTGCTGATGGGCAGAGCCTCTCCCATGGCCCTGGGCCCCTCACCGTGGGCATTAAACAAAAAAAAAGAGATGGCGCAGTGATGTCTGCTGGAACTGATGTCAGGTGAGTCTCTTGGTGCAGCCCTGCTGTGTTTCACGTCGATGACTGCTGTTGCACAAGCCAGCCCTGAGTTTGGTGGGGTTTGGTTGTGCTTGGATTCGTTGGGTTGGGCTGGGTTTGGTGCTGGGCTCTGGGTGGATTTGGTTGCGATTGGGCTGGGCTGTGGTTGAGTTGGATTTGGTTTGCAGTTGGATTGGGGTTGGTTTGGAGGCTTGAGGCCATTTGCCCTTGTCCTGTCACTGGTGTCCTGCGGAAGAGCCACAGCCCTGGCTGATGGACAGCAGCTCGGCACAGGGAGGGAGCAGGGCTGGGTGAGGGGAGGTCACCTGCACAGGGATGGAGGTCACCTGCACAGGGATGGAGCAGCAGTGGCCGAGGGGAGGTCACCTGCACGGAGCCAGAGCCCGATGCTGCAGACATGCATTAGTGAGTGCGTGGTGGTTTAATTATCCTAACGAACCAGAAACCTCAAAGCAATTACAGTTTGTACATTTGGGCTAATTCAGATTTTTAGCTTTTGGGAAATAAAGATTAAAAGCAAAGGTGTTTAACGAAATAGCCGTTTAAAGCTCTGTTCTCTGGGCGAGGAGCTGATTGTTTGCAGACGAGCTCAGCTGGTAATTTAGCACGATGCTGACAGCTCACGAGGTAGCACCTACCTATTACTTATTGCAAATCCTCCCTTCTGCTAATGAAGCTTATTCTGCTTCTAAACCTCAGACAAAAGGGTCTAGAAAATCACACCTGGGCTCTAAACTCACTGACGCACGCAGGAAGGGGAAAAAATCTGCAGCAGGCGGGTGCCCCGGAGACCAGCCGGGCTCGGATTAGGTGGGGATGGCAGAGCGGGGTCTGGAGGTGCAGCGTGGAGGACTTGGAGCAAACCCATCTCCAGGGGGACATTTCTGTCCCTGCTGTGTCCCCATCTCTTTGGGAGCCCCCCACAGCCCCCATTGCTTCCCGCCAGCTGCTGCCCCAGGATGGAGCTGGCACCTTGGACAATCAGATAATTAAATATCTGCAAGCTGGGCAGAACTTCATTCACAAGCACCTGTGAGTGAAGAGCAAAGCAAGAGGGATGGGTGGTGGGAGAGGCTCTGGGGATGAGCCCCACAAGGGCTGGAATGTGACTGGCACTGAAGGCAGCACTGCTGTGAGTATGTCCCTGGCACATGGGGCTGGAAGGGACCTCAAAGCCCATCCTGTGCCACCCCTGCCATGGCAGGGACACCTCCCACTGTCCCAGGCTGCTCCAAGCCCTGTCCAGCCTGGCCTGGGACACTGCCAGGGATCCAGGGGCAGCCACAGCTGCTCTGGGCACCTGTGCCAGGGCCTGCCCACCCTGTTCCCAACCTGTCCCTGCCCTGCGGCAGGGGGAAGCCATTCCCTGTGTCCTGGCACTCCAGCCCTTGTCCAGCGTCCCTCTCCAGGATCGCACAAAGGTGAGCTCTCATTTCCAGCCGATGGCACCGTGTCCCTGCTGCCCTGGCAGCCAGCGAGGAGCTCTTCCCGAGGTGCCCAGCCCGGCTCAGGGTCAGGCTGTGCCGGTGGCCGCAGGGACTGTCCCCAGCCCGGCCGGGCCCTGCGCTGGGCTCGGGGGGACTGTCCCTCCAGGCGCTGCCGGAGCGGCTCTGGAGCTGCTTCCGACCCTGGGCACCTCAGCCAGCCCCAGCCGGCACCGGACACCGCGGGGACAGCACGGTGGCAGCACGGTGACAGCACGGTGACACCGCGCGGGACAGTGCCACCTGCGCTGGGCATGAGGCGCACGCAGAGGGCACGGCCGGAGCAG